>PYHW01010620.1:10183119-10223045 GCA_013186435.1 Turdus rufiventris | reverse complement strand
ACTGGAGATATTCAGAGACCATCTGGATGTAATCCTGTGCCATGTGCTTTGGGGTGACCCTGGTGGAGCAGGGTGGCTGGACCAGATGGCCACTGTGGTCCCTGCCAGCATTACCCATTCTGTGATTCTCTGCTTCTATAATGGCCAAGATGTAGTTTAAGCTGTTCTTTGCCATTGGTCACTGTTGCTGTCTGGCTTCTGAGATTAAATAATTAACTTTGCATTGTACTCATCACCTAACTCATCGTCTGTTTTATTCCACCAAAGTGCCATTTTTGCATTAGTTGCACTAGATATTGCAAATCTCTATAGCTGAGCATGAATATCTACTTATTGCTTACTTTTAGTTTGCACTGTGTTTTACTCTGAGAAGAGGAATATATTCTTCTTGGACTTATAAGAAATTTTGCCATAGATTATTTTTTCAGTGTAGTCATTCAGACCCCAAGGGTCTGAGCTTTGGAGTTTATGGGGAGAGTACAAAATTGAAAAGATAGACTTCAAAGTTGCTAGCTTTCAGGTATTTGTCATCTTTGTATAAATCATATCAATCCACTAATGAATTTCAATAAATTCCTTTGAAAGATTTCACATAAGAGTTATGAGCTAAAGCAGGTGACTTTCTCATGGATTTGGATTTATTTCCATAAACTTCATAGGGTCACAATGAATGTGCTATTAGCTTTTGTAGGAATTCACACAGTCAGTTCCTTTAATAGGTTTTGTGTCTGTACGTTTTGCAGGAAGAATCAGGAAGAGTATTTTAAGAGAGTGATGTCCAGAAAATATGTTTGACAGTACTACAGAACTATAATTTTCTTCTTTTGTTTTGTTCTCTATTGCTGGTCTTGCATCAGTAGCACAAAGTACTTTTTTGTAGAGTGGTCTATTACAGATTAAAAGTTTGAACCAAAGTGAATGGCTAGCAAAATAAAATGTTATGTTAAGCCTGAGCTGACTCAGTATTTCCTGTTGTCTTTATACCAAGATTCTGAGCTGCTGCCACTTGATAATTTCCACAATGTTCCTTTTGCATCTCAAAGTGTTGTTAAAAATACAGACTTTACTGTTACAGAAAAGTCAGATTTTTAGCTAAAAGCAATAAAACAGGGGAAAGGGCTACCAGAAACATTATCCAAGCTAATTATTTGTTTGTTTACAACTCAAGGTGTTGAAAACACCATAATAAACTTTTAATTACTGCTGTGGAACATGGACTTAATGGACCAATGAGTGTAAATGGCTACTAGAATAACCAGTTAATGTACTGTTATTTCTTGTCACAGTGTAGTCTAATCAGTGAAATAATTCAGAAAAAGATATCATTGTAATCTAAAACAGAACTGTAAGACTGCTTTCTTGTGTGTGGTCACATAGCTGGTGCTTTTGCCTGTTCATTCTTGCTAGCTGTGAAAAGCCAAGGCAGCTATGAATGATTGAACAGTGTTTGTTGTATTGCAATTCAGCAGAATTGCTTCTCAAAACAAAGCCAGCCCAGCAAATAAGTTGGTAGAGATTCTTTGGCTCATATCTGCAGAATGCATTAATAAATAATATACTGAGGGGAAGAGGGGGCTAAACCAGGATGAAAATGTAGGGTATTCCATATTGTAGGAAATAATCTCTCCAGGTGCGATTATGATAATTTTTAACCATGCAATATGGCTGAATTATCCCTCCTGAGGTTAAAGCCCTTTCAGATAGATAGAGACATGAGGACTCCTTTTTAGATACTTGGAGAGTGCTTTCTCTGTCCTTGTTGAGGCATTTAATGACTGCAGTGTTTACGCCTATGCATGTCTGCATAGTTAGGGGCTGCTGCTGCTAAGGGGCATTCCAAAGAGCCAGCATATAGCCCTCTGCTTCTGGTAGGAAACTTGTATTTAAGGGATTTATGTAATATCCCTTCATTATCTTGGGCAGGCTACAAGTGCCTGTTTGCATGCCTTTGGCAAGAACTGCTCTGATCTGTCTCCTGGAGTTACATGCTTTCTTACAAAAAACAGGAAAGGCCAAGATCATTTTTTTTAAGTATGGTAAATGTGGGAGTGAAAATGATGCCATTATTATTGCCAGAGGAAGGGAAATTTATTGAGTATTAGTGTGTTTTTTGCCTGTGGAAGTGCAAGTTTTTATTCCACAGACTGGTTGCATATTTTATGCAATGGATGTTTATTATGCAATATTGGCAGCAGGGTGTGAAACAGAGACCCTTTATCAGGCAAAGAGGATCTTTGCCATACAGCTGGATATAGCACGTGCAAGCTCACACACATGCACACAGATAGCACAGTGCTGGGAGCCTTGGAAAATCTGTTGCTGCCTACTTAGATGCTGCAAATATTTAGGTGGATTCCAGGGACTGCAGCCTTAGACAGAGACACACATATCTTGTAGTGGAGTTTTTGTCAATCTTTTCTTAACATTTGTTTTTATACATCAAGACCAAAGATCTTTTTGTACATCGGTTGTCTAAAAATGATGGTGGCTTGTTCAATTAACTATCTGTATGTTGTTCACAGAAATATTTGAGAAGTGTCCATAATTTCAGTATTCTTTAGTCTGACAGTAATGCATATATCTTTTTAATTCTATCACCCAGTTTATCATTCTCATCTAATATTGTGGCCCATGCTATCAAAATTAATTTTTTTCTTCAACAAGTACTTTAAAAGGATTAATTCTGAGCAGTTAAATCATTCTAAAATTCAAATCACTATTACAAAAGCAATGAGTTAAAAGACTTGCTTTTTTTTTTTCAAAAACACTAGTCTCATAGTATCAAAATTGATTTAATACAATATTTTTCCCTTTGAAAGGCCTCTTGGCATGAGCCTGGGGAATTTCTTGAACACTCTATAAATATAACTTATGGCCTAGTGTGGTTTACAGCTTTGAAAGTTAACTGAAGTGGATTTGTTGGACTGAGGTGTTAGGTATGACATTAGTCTAGAGCCAAAATGTTGTTGTCTATGGTTTTCAACAGTTTATACTTTTATTTATGGGAAGGTGACTTTATGCTGTGCAAGGTGTTAGTCTGAAGCTTGTACTGGTGAAGATCATCTCACTACTCTTGAAGTCAGGAGTACTGAACACCAGATCTTCTCCACCACCCAGAGGGCAGCTGGACTTTTTGAGGTTTTGTTTCCTTTCTGAAATCCTGATTCTTTGCTCTTAGGTTCATAACTCAAATATCTCCTAATTATCAGCAGCTGAATTCTTTACAGGAAACTGCAACCTTACCTTTGCTTCTGCGCTGGGCAACTCCCTCAGGAGACTTCACAAGGAGGGTTCAATGTTTCCTGTCTTCCCTGCAAGATAACAATTGTTTCCCTAGTGTAACTCAAAATGATGCTAAGTCTTTGCCTAGCATTTTTGTAGTGTCAACACAGAAACTTTAGAAGATCCTTGTCTTAACTCCCACTAGTTATTTCAGTTCAAATTACGATGAGCTGTGTTGGTGAAGTTTGCCTTATTGAAAAATACCAAATAATTTCACAGAAAATTAGTAAAATCTGCTTGCTATTTTCTTATCCAGCAAAAAAATATTCCTGGATATTAACTGCTATCAGACTACTTCTCCTACCATACCAACCCCTTCTTCTCACACCACTGATGGTATAAGAGGGTCACCAGAGGAGCCCACAGTGGACTCTGCTTCATTTGCCACAGCTTGTGTCACCTGCCTGCACATCACTGAAAATGTACATCAGCCAGAATAGTGCTGGCTTTGGCTCTCCAATGCAGGTCTCACATGCTATGAGCTGTGTTTTAGTGACTGAGCTCAATCTTACCTGATACTGCCCTAAGTCTAAAATGCCCAAACCCAACTAACATACAAAGAACCTCTCTGTTCTAACCTTCTTCAGATAAACACACACAAACAGATCTCTGGCATGCTTCCTGTTACTCTGTACCAAAGGCACTTGTCCTCAGTTTTCTGCCCTGCAAGTCCTTCATTCCCTAACATATCAAAACCTTTCTTTCCATCATTTTTCTGCTTCTTTTCCTGACTTTGTTTTTGTCAGAATCAAAATAAACCTATCGCCCCAGCTGTCACTAACCCCTGCACTTTCAAACCTGAACAACTCTTTCTCATTGCTACTTCTGAGGATGTTGGAGGCAGAAAGAACATGTGTTCTCTCCTTGACACCATTGATAAACCTGTTGCAGGACATACTGTAAGTCTGAAACATATCCATAGTGATGGGGTATCAGAAAGTTCCCTAGGGCCTCTACTGCCTTGAGTTCACTCCTCTGTCATAGACCAAAATCCCACTCATGACATGCACTGAGCATCCTTTTGGGCTGAAGGGCATAGTGCCTGAAAGAGACCAGTGTGCCAGTAATGCAGTGGGCTGACAACTCCTGTTTCGCCTGTAAAGCAGCTAAGGCCCAATGCTCATCTAGAAATACATAAACTCATTATAATGCTTAAAGAGCAGAGGAGTTCTGGTGTTTCTGAGCTCTGCAGTGGTTTGAGGCATATGCTTGAGACACCTGGGTTTCAGCAGGCCAGATACATCCGATGTGAGCCATAAGCTGTACAGCAATTGCGGTCATAGCATCAAGTCCACACAAGCACAGTTCTGTTGTGCAGAAGTGGTGTCTGTTTTGGAGCTAGATAGTGTAAGGTCTGCTTGCAGAGTGGTCTAAGCAAATGCACACCAAGTCTCCCATGTACTCATATAAACCTTCTGAGTGAATCTCAGTTTAAAAAGCCAGTGTATTTTTAGGCCTTTTGGGTTAACTTCCAGTAGTTGTCTTGAAGTCTGTCCACCAGAATGAGTATGAACCAGGCTTTCTCCTGTTGATTCTCAGTACAGTATTTTTCTTGGTTTTGCCCTTGAGTTTTTTGGGTGAGCAATAAGGTCTTGACCTTTTAACAGAATGGAATATGATCTCATTTATACTGCTGTATCTTCTGGCTTAGATTCAAAGATGTTATTAGAAGGCAGGATTTTGGGTGCTGTGATTTATCTAGATTTATGTTAGAGTACAGTGTATGAAAATCTGATATTTTCTTATTTGAGAGTCAAAAAATTAGAGGCATTGGCCCTACTAACTTGAGAATATTTGAGTTCATGTGATTTTTGGTAGAAATGTCTGTACTCTCAATTATATGTAGCAGTTTTCCCTTTCTCCTCTGTACCTCTCCCTTGAGTAATGTGCCGTGAAATATTTCTTAAGCTGCTTGAGAAAACCAGTTTTTAATCTTGAGAAGCAGTTCTTCTGGAGTTTAAGAAGAAAATTCAGCACTGAGTTACATAAATATAAATCTAGGTTAACCTTACTGTTTTCTGTTACCTGCACTGTAATGATATGACCAAAGGCAAAAAAGTTTCTGAAACATTTTTGGAAGTCAATTTTAACCTCTCTCAGAACACTATTTTATACACGGTTTTTGGCACATAATCATGTTATCCAATACTCTGACTGGGACATCACGGATTTTCCCTAGCTTGCACACTATTTTCTTCCCCAATAGTAAAACATATACGTGATTTATGCTAGAAAATATTTTGAGAAATACTGCATGCCACGTATGGGTGTGCATGTTGGAAAGGGACTTTACCTCATTTTTCCTTTTCATCCTACCTGGGAAACCTGGACATATTTAAAGCTGCCCTGGTGAGCATACCTTCAACCTTCACACTTTTTCTGCATTGCTTAATTGTGTTTAATAACCATGAATGCTATGTAGTGTCATAAAGGCTGAGCATAGTTTGCTCGGCCAAAACCCAGAATACATTTAACAACATATTGAGAATGAAGTCATATTAATTCAAATGTTTAGCAGCTATGCATATTAAATGGATGTTAGTAGAATCACCAAAATCAATACTTAATTTGTGTCTCAGGATGTGACTGCACTGGAGTTTCATTCATTCCTTGTCTAATTATCCATAATCTGATGCTCCACATGCTCAGCAAGTGAAGCAATTGAGATAATAAAGTTGTGTTAAGGCGACCCTGGCAATAATGCAAGTGTTTTGGATAACAGAAGAATTTTGTGCATTTTGTTGCTTAGTAACAAAAATACTGCAAATATGTTGGGGGGGGCGGGGAATGGAGTTTTTAGTCAGGTATTCATATTTATAGCTCATGATTAATGTTGCTGCTCAGTTTTGACAAGACACCGTGTTTAGGTTTTTGAATCTGCAATAAATAAGAAATGGAAAAGCCACTTGGCTCAAAATGGTATTTTTGTATTTTTTCATTAAGATCCCAAAGTAATTGGCAAATAAGATTTTGTTTCAGAGCAAAATTTCTTTTAAATTTTATTTGTAGGGTTTTTTTCTTCCCTGTAGGGAACTCAAAGTACAGTTTTAAAAATTTCTGCTGGTATTTTGTTAGACTAGGCAGGAGAGCATGTAATTGGTGTGAATTCTGGCAAGAGAGATCTGTAAAGCATGAGAACATGATAAAGCAAGTGCATATGTGTAACTTTCTGTATCATGAGAACATCCATGTACTGTGAGACCACATTTATTTGTCCTTGGGTTCTTCATGCTGCATACAGAGTAGGCACAGGAATTTGTAGCTTTGTACAAATGGATTTTTCTTCTTCTTTGTTCATATGATGGGAGAGGATTTTTACAAACCAGTGAAAAACTCAAAAATGTGCTGTTGCACTTCAGCAACAATTTTGTTCAGAAGAGCCCAGGACAGTGCTTCAGTAAGGGACTAGAGCAGGCAGTACTAATTTCAACAGAATAAAATAATTATTTACATGATAAGAATAATATTTTTTTAGAATAACGCTAGCCTATTATGTGTATGAGTTAGCGTTCATTTTTTTACAGCTTTGGCCTTACGAGACAAAATCAATTTCTGAACTGTAGTACTGACTTCAGTAGTTAATGGAATGGCCAAGGGTAGGCTATATACCCCCTTGACTCATAAGAGTTATTGCAGGGCATCTTTGTTTAAAAGATCTGAAATGTGAATAAGGAGGTAGAAATCTTTGTCTTGAATTGTAGGAGGTTTGCTGTTCAGATCGGTAAAATTACTTTACTAGGGATTTGAGAGTTTCAGACGATTTTCCCCACATAAATGGTGTTATGAAAAGCTTGTAGTGGATGTTATTTGTGAGTTTTTCCATTATAAATGACCGGACTGGAGGTCATTTTCAGCATATGCAGTTCTTCTTGGGCCAGAAGTATATCTGAATCATTTGCTGCTGCTACTCATCCCAAAGTAGTTTAGTGAAACATATTTTCAAGTTGTTTCAGCAGCCTTAGAATTATAGAATCATCAAAGCTGAAAGAGGTCTTCAAGATCATTGAGGCCAACTGAAACACTAACCTTAAAGAAATAAGGATTTTAGTTCAAAGTTAGAAGAAACTGGTCTTGAGATAGTTAGCTGAAACTTAAATAATTGATTGCCTGTCAATTTATGTTTGCTTGCAATGGGAAAGGATGAAACTAGTAGTTAGGTCCAAAGAACACAAACAATTGCAACCAGAAACTCATTTTTTGCAAAACTGGAGTTGCCCCAAAAGCCATTTGTATTGTCATTAATAGAAAAGGTCGAGAGTTCAGAGCGAGGAAGACTCACCTTACTTCCTCCTTCTAAGACCCCCTCCCCACAAAAACGACCCCAGACTTAATTCAAGAAGCCAACCACTCCTATGGTAATTAGCTATTCAAGCTAATTACCATAGGAAGCAGGGGAGGGGAGGGGCTGGTATTATTAATATGTATTTGTTTGAACCTTTTGTCAATAAATAGACCCTGTGACCACCTGTAATTTTGCAGTGCGTATTAGGGGGCTACCCCACGCTGCTGCCCAGTGCTGAACACCTCCAGAGTCTGTGAGTCTGCCATCTCCGAGCAGCTTATTCCAGTGCCAAACCACTGCTTTAGTGAACTTTTTTTCTGATACCTAATCTGAACCTCCCATAGTGCAACTTAAGGCTGTTTCCTCTTGTCCTTTCTCTTGGGACATGTCAGAAGAGAACCTCACCTCATTACAACCTCCTTTGGTAGAGAGCAACAGGGTCCTCCCTGACTTGTTAAACATCCCCAGCTCCCTCAGCTGGGCCTCACAGGACTTGTGCTGCAGACCCTTCACCAGCTCCATTGCCCTTCTGTGGACACACTCCTGCACTCAATGTCCTTTTCAAATGGAGAGGCTCAAAACTGAACATAGGGTTTGAGATGCCCCCTCACCAGCGCGCATATAATGGGACAATCGCTGCCCTGGTTGTGTTGGCCACGTGTGTGTTGATCCAGACCAGGATGCCATGGGCCATCTTGGCCATCTGCGCACACGCTGGCTCATATCCAGCTGGCTGCTGACCAGCACCCCCAAGACCCTCACTGCTGAGCAGCTCTCAAGCCACCCTTCTCCCAGCCTGTAGCACTGCCTGGAGTTGTGATCCAAGGGCAGGACCCAGTATTTGACCTTACTGAACCTCATACCATTGTCCTCAGCCCTCTGATCTAACCTGTACAGATCTCTCTGTAGAGCCTTTCTGCCCTCCTGCAGATCAACAGGCTGATAACAACTTATTCCACTCATTATAGTGTCTGGTAAGGGTGGAATTGCTCTCTTAATCACAGAATTATGACTGGCAGAAAACATGATAATCTAACCCTGAGGGATTCTAATAGTACATATACTTTTAATGAACAGTCAATATTTTGAGAGCAGCATTCACTCTTTCTGACTGCTGGTGACTAATAAAGTATGTGCTGAATTATGCTAGAAATCTAAATATAAATTTTTGTGAGGTTATGAACAGTTCACTTTTGAATTGTAGTTATTTGTGATGCTATTTTAAATAATGTTATTTATTTCCATTTTATTTCTAACCATAAAATAAACTATTCATAGTAAAAAAATTCAATAGGAAACAAAGCAAACTTTAGATTATTGTCTTTCAAGACACACTGCATTACTTTCAACAGCAAAGTGTAGGAAGTATTGATCTTGAATGTTAACTGTCTTTCTGTAACAGGCAAAACATTTCAAAACTGCTGAGTTACTTCAGCATTTCTGGGAAGTCCAAATTCTTAGTACCTGCAGTAAAGGCTCTGAATGTTTGCTCTTTCCTAAAGGTCAGTCAAAAATAATTCTTATAAAGAAACTAGTGCTAGTGAAGCAAAGAAAAGACATTTATTTTTGTAGAATGGGCATTATCAGAATTATTCCAGGCCTTCCTGCCTTACCAAGAATGCAGTTATGATTGAATTTTCGTAATTTTGCAGTTTTAGGAAAAAAACCTTAATTACTAAACATTATGAGTCATGTACTAAATTGGTGAAACTTTAAGTTTTCTATGAGAGGTCCATTGAAATTGTTGAAACTTCATGTTTCCTATGAGAGGTTCATTGCTGGAGGACTAAAACTCAGTTTCACACATGGGTGAATCTTAAGCATTCAAAGTGAATCCCAAAAGCCACCTTCTTATTTGATTTTCAAATCAATTTGCATTTTAAGTACATTTGATAGCATCCAATTACTCTAAGCTTTGAGGCAAACTCGTGCCTTTTTTTTTTTTTTTTGTAATTATGACATTTCCTTGTATTTTTCTTATTTCTTTAAAATATGCTGTGAGGGTAGGATTTAAGTAGTGATTTCAGTAGCTTGTAACATGTGTAAGCAGTCATATAAGATATGGTTTATAGAGCAAGATGCTGAATTTCTTTTATTTCCAGTTAGTTGGGAGGTGGAATAACTGTGAAATGCTGTTATAATGACAAGGGCAGAGAATGCTTAGATGTGCTGCCTCAAAGGTATGGAAGAAGGGGCATCAATATTTGTGGATAGTTCCTTCTTGGGAGCTGGCTGTATCAAGTAGTAATTGTGTTCTTTGTGTTCATTATGTGGTTTACGACCATCCTTGGAACAAATTTGCACGGTATTTATTTTGTCTGTAAAATACTGCTAACCCAATGTCTATAGCAGATTGCTCATAAACTTGGATCACCCACAATCTGTTCAAAGACTGGTTTTTCTTCTGCATATTTCTGTTTCTGGTTTTTTTATCTTACTTGAGGACGGAACTTCCCTTGCTAACATTGGTAGCAAAAGCTCTTTTAATCTAATAGGTCCATATTCAATCCTTGAAATTTTTGTGTGCTGCAATATTCATGCAAAGTCTTTCCTGTCTGTAAATGTTTGAGACATTGTGATTTAGCAAGCACTGAACTTCTCTTTTTTATTTTTTTATTTTTTCAGAGTGTAAGGAAAGGATTACATTGTTTAAATAGAAGAGTCATGAGCTATCTTCTACAGGTCACTTCAGTACTGTGTTACCAAAGAAATTAAAAATATACTGTTTTGATATCTTTAATACCTAGTAGGGGTTTTTTGCAAGTATGTGTTGCTAAATGCCGTGGACAAATATCACTTTAAATTATAGACTGCTAGCTTGAATTCATCCTACTCACTTCCTTAAAGAGAGATTACATTTTATTAATATGTATTTTATTTATGTAATATCTTCTGTTAGACCTGATGACCTAATGGAAAAAAGCTGCATTTTACTTATTACCTACTTTAACGAAAGACCTGATCTATAGCGCAAACCTTTGTTTCCCCTGCACTCTTTGACTGTCACAGGTACCTAACACCAATGCTTGAAATTCTTATGTAAACATAATTTTCCTAAAGCATGAGAGACTGTCCTGCCATGAGTGACATTAGGTAACTAAATTACCTGTGTACTGTTTAAAAAGGATTTACGCAAAGAGTGAAAAGAAAGGAAACTACCAGCAACAACAGCTTTAACCATTTTCTCCCTCTTTCTTATTTTTGGGTATTATCTTATGTCCTTTGAGTCTCATATTTTTAGACTCCTGGCATAGCATAAAATAATGGTTGGTAGGAACTTGGTGAAACTTGCTCTCATCTTCTCTGGAGTCTTCTTTTCTTAAATTAGAAATTAACCTGGATCTCTGTTATTTAGGAATAGCATTAATAGTTCCTGACATTATGTGTGCTACATATTTTAAATTGTCTGTACTTATATAAATATACTGAAAGAACTCAGAATTGATTTCTCATAACATTCAATCAATATATGATCCAAGTGCTCATCAGCCTATTCTCTGATCACTTGCCTGAGCAGTAGATGATGAAATTCTTCAGCCAACTTGAGTAAGAATGTTTAAAGAATATCTCTGAAAGCTTAACATTTGGTTTGATTTTTGTTTGATTTCTTAGTCTTATCACTGACGATAAGCTTATAAAAAGCATTTTAACTTTAAACAATAAAGTCCCATTTAACAGAGACTGCACGGATTACTAAAGCAAAGACTGAACATAAATATCTGCAACATTAAGGCTTTTCATGGTTGCCTCAACATAGATGAGCCTGCAAGATGACACCAGATTTTCCAAGTATTGTGGTAATGGAAGATGCTTCATATAGTCTGTCTTTCTTGTAAGCAAACATTTTATTAATCCCTCATAAGTGATTGTTAGGTGTAGTTGGACATAAACTGTAATGTTCTAGCATAGAAATGAGTGTGTAGATAATTGTGTGAGATGCACAGTACAGAGTGCAAATATGATGATGGGTGTAAAGTTTAAGAGTTGAAATTAGCAAGAGAAAACCACCAAACTTTCTATGAATCCCAAGGTAATGTGCTACTAAAACTTCTAGTACACACAATCTCAATTTTGTGGATGCTGTGCATGATGCATACAAGCTACTTAAGATATTTTTCAAACTTTGAAGGATGTGTGGTTTGGGCATTTTAACTCAATGCAAAGGATTGCTGCTGGGATAAATGTAATATTCCCTGAAATAATTAATAACTTCTGCTGTTATTACAGAGTGTGTGAGAATTTATGTTCATTATAAACACCATTACAATTATAATCCTGTATTATCATCATTATCAGCATTTTCTTTTCCTTTATCCAGCTCAAACATCATAGATCTCTGTCCTCTAGGGTCTAAGTCTTCTCCTTTCAGACCCATATCATGACTGAAGTTATTAACTCCATTTGTTCACTCCACAAACTAGTCTAATTTTGCAAATGTGGACAGGGAAATATTTAATTATGGAACTAAATATATAGGGAGGAGTGGGAGGAAAAAAGTGAGTCTCTGTAGAAAACCTAGCAGACTTGGGCTGAAGTAAGCTCCAAATCACACCCAAAAGAGCCTTACACAGCAAAGAAGGTTTTGCACAATCAAATTTGTAGATAAGTCAATATTTGGTCCCACAATTCATAAGTACCTATCATGTTAGTGCTTAAATAGCTTCATCATGATTGAATTTTTAATGGGTAAGGACTGTATTTTAAATCCCTCTGTTACATGCGCTGTATCAGTGCCAAGATTTATCCTTATTTAATTTTTTTTCTTATTCTGATTATTTTTTCCAAAAGTGACTTCCTAATGCATAAGGCATAATATGATAGTGAAGGTCATGCCTCAATTCATTAGACTCACAAGTTTTCATTAATAAACTTCAGTAATTTAGAAAACCAATCCGAACTGTCATATAGGGAAACAGATTCTATGTTGATTAAGCTTAGTCCAGTTCAAGCTCGGAGTACTGCTTTATTTGTTTACTTGTTTTTCCCAGCATGAGAAATGAAAAATTCAAACTCATAATGATATTTAGAATTCTTCCTGGACCCATGTTCAGAAGTAATAACCACTGGAATTTTTATTAGCTAAAACTAGTTTCATGTGCTAGATTTGGTATGATCTTATATTCAGCCTTCACAGCTAGCCAGGGTCAAATAGATTTCAGAGTTCCAGGCATCCCTAGGCTAATATACATATGAGTGCATGGCTGACTGTATCCTGATTTCACTGCCTGGACATGTAGCTCCTGTTCTCTGGGCTCTGGTTTCCACCTACCCAGGTAGGAGCTGCAGAAGGCTGCTTCAAAATAGGGAAGAGGGTAGGCTAGACCAGAACTGGAGTCATCCTCCACACAATCTGACTGTCAGCAATCTGAGTATCAGTAAGCCACAAATGCTGATATACACAGTAATTGCTAAGGCTAAATTGGCCAGTAGAACTTACTGCTTTTTCAATTCTAATAGTGCCTAATGACAAAAAGTCATTTTGATGCTTAAATTGCCTTGTACAACATTAGGTGCATCAATAGGAACTTTGTCAGAGTTAAAGCTGTTGGATCAGGTTGTTAATTTGTGCAGATATTGAGACAACTTTGCTTACAGTACACTTATTCCTGACCAGAGAGTTTCTTCAATGTGTAGATGTAACAATGTGTAGTTTAACAGTAAGATCTGTTAAAGCAGACGTAAAATGTTTAGTCCTGCACTTTAAGTATCAGAGGCAATAAAAATATCCTTTCTGTGGCATATGAAATGCAGCTATCACCATTTTGTGGAAATTTGTCTCAAAACTTGCTGAATAGTTTTTGTTCACAACAACTTGGTTATGGTCAGCGAGAGAAAAAAATGAAGCATTTCTGTTAATTTTCTACTTCTTTCCCCCTGTTTTTGCCACTGAATAAATGCCAACTCAATATGCTTTACTGGCTGTATTTTAACAATCTGTAAACAGTTCCAGAGGAAGATCTCCACAGTCAGTTAGACTGATAATAATCTCAATAACACATGCAGCTAGCTTGGAAGCTGATGATAAATTCTGAATGTCATGAGTCATGAAGCGATAATTATCACTTCTAATGAAGAGCATCTTCTAAGATTTTGTTCGGGATGTGCAGATTAACATTCTTCTTTCTAGATCTGTGAAGATCATGGATCACTTCTCTTTTTGTATTTTTTGTGATGAACTGCTTCCGTATTATTAGTATTATTGGATTGTATTATCCAGTAACACTTGGAACCTTACTTGAAAAATTAGAAAGCCCTTTTCTGAACATGCTGAGCATTTCTGACTGTAATACATCCTCACGGTCTTTATCTGCCTGAAGCTATGTGTGTGCAAACTTTATTTCTACTTGTTAGCTACAAAGTAATTAAACAAACCTGCAAAACAGTTTGCATGTGAAGGAACGTGAGACTTTTAGTAACTGCCAATGACCAATGACCAAAATGTTTCATTCATAAAGGAAGATAATTCTAAAGCATAGATGATTCAGAATGTCATAAGGCAATCAAATTAATAGCAATACTCAAACTTCTGGGTTTACTCACCACTTTCCTCCTTACCTGAATTACAGTGCTTTGGTTAGTCAGTACTCATGCACTGATTTTAAGCCATTGTACAGTGATAAATACTGCTCTCTAATTATATCCAATTCCATTTTTCAGGTAGCTCTTACAAATGAACTCGCTGAAGAAAAATAGCAGGAAGTAAGGTCAGAATAGTCTTACCTCTTACACTTTTCTGTTATTAATGAGAGTTTTAGAAGTATTTAAATAGTTCTCTCTCATTGTTACCAAGGACCACTCAATGCTTGAGGAGCTTTAGGATTCTAGCCATTACTTAACAATTAGTTTATCTGACATGGTTATTGTTTGTTAAAGGATTTTCTGCATTTAGTTTAGCTGTATTTTTTTTAATGAGGACTTACAAATGTAAGCAATGAAACTTCTAAAAGCACCTGACTGACTACCATTAATTCCTCTCACTTCAGATAAAGAGGCAGAGGTATCTTTAGAGATTAAATAAATGGCAGCTCTTTTCCTAGTGCTCTGCAACACGTGGCTGAACTGTGAAAATTTTACATTATGTAGAAAAATCTTCCTGCCTAATGTGTGCAATTCATTTCTGTCTGAGGGTTTTAATGTGAGGAATTGTTGCTAAAGCGTATCTTCATAACTTATCCTTGCACAGATGAATTGTGCAAAGTAAAAAGAACATGAATCTTTCAGTGAGGTCTTTTTGAAAGCAGTCTTTGCAGTTTTCCCTCAGCAGGAGCATTTATAGGATCTAGATTATACTTGGGGAGAAATTTTCAGTTCTAAACGGCAGTAATTTAATTGCTGCCACAGGGCATACTATTCCATGCTTCCTGTAAGCATTGATCTGTGGTACCAGCAGTCGCAGTTTTCCAGCTGTACATTGTCCTGCAGAAAGGTCGCATTCAAGAGCAGGTGTTCCTGTGGCAATTACAGGGGAAAATGTAGCAACCAGGTAGAAGGCAAGTCATTTAAATGGCATGAAAAATGAGAAAATACGGATCAGTGATATAGAAAAAACAAAATAAAAAAAATCCAAAGCCTAGGCACTTGTATTTGTGATTGGCCACGCTGTGTTGTTTCAAACTGGGATATATAACAGAAAGAAAACAAATAAAGAAGTCATTCTTTATACTGAATTTTCACGACTGATAGAAAAATCTGAGAGAAATGATACTGTGAACCAGATGAATATTTGTGTTTTGCTGTATTAGCTGAAGTTTTCCAGGAGAAATTCAGTGCAAGATACCATTTTTAAAAATGCATATATATTCACCTTGGGTTTGTTTTCAGAAAAAATCAGAGCACTCATAAAAATTAATTGGGTGTTTAAAAGTGCATGTGGCAGTACTGTAAAATATTAAAAGGGGAAAAAAGTCCTGGAGCATCTTTATGGTTTAGGCACTTTAGTAAGTCTTACATGACATGAAATACATTATGTCATTACAGTACTGAATAACTAAGTGTTTCACAAAGTTACCAATAGTCACCATTCTCCCATTTTCACTAAGGCAAACACCTTTTCACTCAGAAATATGAAAATTAAATTACTTTTAGCTTATATTAATGAAAAACAACAAGTGTTGTCTGTCTTTTCCCCTAAAACAGTGCCCACAGTCCAATTTTATTCTTCAATTTCTTGTAAACGTAGCTATAATGGCACTAATGTAGATTGTATGACAATGTATGAATATGTATTTAATTGACTCTAAAATCCTTCTCTCTATTTTTTTTTTCAATCAATCCATTTTTTGCTGAGGAAGAGAGACTATGAAGAAATGTGAAACCTACAGAAAAGAAACAAGGCTAAATTAATCAGAACCATATAATCGATTCAGAGTTCCAGTTATTCTCTCTCTAAAGACATCTTCAAAACATAGGTGAATTTTGGGAAAAACAAGCAAATTTTGCTTCACTGAAAACACCAATTAAAATTTCTGTAGCCTAACAATTAACTTGGTGAAAACTCCAAAGTGAACAGAAATACTCAGTCACAGTGTTAAATTGGCTCCTACAAAATAAATAGCCCTAAGTTTGAGCTGAAGTATTTGTTCTGTGCTTTAGCCACCTGAGATGGAAATTTGTTCACTTTTGTTGTCTGACCAGTCACTGGAGTGAGACGGGAGCTTCACGGACAGTGAAGATGTCACCTCCTGTCTGCTGTCACCTCCCATCCTCATGTGTATACACACACAGGTAGAATGTCTGTATTGCTACCTGGGGACAATGTCTTAATGATTTTGTGCTGCCCCGTGCGGTCCTTAGGCTGCCCTGGCTCATTGGAGTCAGAAATTTCCCTGCTTTGCCAGAAATTCTTAAAGGTCTTTTTGGTAGTGACCTTGAGCCCTTCACACTCCCCAGAAATGAGATCCAGGAAAAGTGAGATGAGACTGGGACTCAGCTGGGGTCCCACAGTACCGCAGCAGCTCTGGTGAGCAGCAGCTGTCAGAGTTTGTACCTGGCTGGCTGAGGTTAGTGAAGCTCATCTGAGCCATCAAATATGGGAATGGCTTTATATTTTTCTATCTACCTCCTTTTGTATATGCTGAAGTTTTCCCTGTATAGTTCACAAATTATCTGTGTTATATGAAATTCCTTTTCAGAAGATCTTGGCTTAAAACAAAGTGCATTTTCATAAACATGATAAATGTATAAAGCAATTGCTTGTGTGTGTAAAGCTTCCTCAGTCTTATGGCAGATACTGGATCGTTATATTAACAAGCCCTAAGTCCCATGGTAAACTGTTGTCTGATGAAACAGATAGCTCTGGTGTTTGGAGGCTGCAAAGGGCCTTAAAAGTAAAAACAATATTGACATTGACGAATAGATGAAATACTGGCCTTGCTGACTTAGTTGCTTTCAAGGTATTCTGCAGAGTTTTGCTGGAGTAGTTGCTAAACGAAACACACAGTAGGGTTCTTGAAACAAGATCTTATGAGAAGTTTCTAGGACATGTTCAAAGGAAACTGAAGTATTTATTTTCTCACATTCCCTGAGATTCTTCCAATAGCATGGTGTAAGTGTGCTGTTATATTATATATACAATTTATATACAATTTTGGTAGACAAAAGAGCACACATTTGTATCCAAGAATTAAAATGTACTCTTGATCTAATTCTTTAATTGCCTAATCAAGATATCACAGTCAGCTAACTTAGTGCAATTTAAATTGTATTTACACTTATGTAAATTATCTAATTATTCCTTGTTGCTATTAATGATGCTACTAAAGTAGTTTTAAGCCAGCATCTTATTATCTGCCCTTTTCTCTGGTGATATGCTCACCCTCCTTATGTGTTGCTCCACTGAGTTGAGTTTTTGCCATCAGGAGTACAAAGTAGGGGATGAGGGTTTCTTCCTCCTAGGCCTGATTAGTCAGGTTCTTTAATCCTTCCCTGTAGATGCTATGATTTCCTTTTAGAGAGAGAACCATGCAACTACACACAGCTAAAAAAAAATACACCTGATAGTGTAACTAAAGCTTAGAAACACAGAATGAGCAGCAGCCAATTTCCCACCAGTAATTGTAGTATTACAACTAGGGCAAGCTGGACAATAATAATGAGCTCTTTAAGCAAATTGCAGGTATGGTATATGTTCCTTCCTTATGTATTCTTACAGATACTGCAAATCAAGATGGAATAACTTCAAAACACAGCACAAGTCCTATGTCCTGATGTGTTTAATTTTTTTTTTTTAATAAAAACTGAGGTCTACTGCTAGCACTTGACCATGCCACACTGAGTGGTCCACAGAACTACAATATAAATGAGTCCTTCAATCCTTAATTCCCTTGGAACTGAAATTTTCACTTGTGTAAAACTCTTGCTTTAAAAAAGTTATCTGGTAATCTTAATAAATGAAGCACGTCACTTTTCATACCAAGGGAAATTTCCTGTTAAGGAATTTATCTCTCTTATCCTACAGAGAATTTCCTCATGGCAACCTGAGCTAAAGAAACCAGGTAGCATGTTGTATCCTTCTTCTGAACATTTCCAGCTGCTCTTTTGGAAATTGAGGGTTTTTTTGTCTGAGTTTTAAGTATTTCCCCTTTGGCTTCAAGCTGCAAAGTGAACCAAATTACAAGATGTATTGCTAGAATAGAGTGTGCTCTTTACAGCAGAGCTAAAAGCCCAACCCTACAGCAGAATGATAGTCTGGTATGAATGGAAGTCATATCCATATCAGAATATTGGTAGCTATTTTTATTTTACTTTTTATCTATGTGCTATCTGCTGGTTTGGGTTTTTTAGTATTCCTGTATTCAGCTTTGCCCACTGTAAGTTTTATGAACTCCCCTGTTATTTTTCTGTTGCTCTTACTTCCTTTCAGCTACTTCCAAGAAAATATGGACACAAGTATTACTCTAGAAAAAATTCAGAACTCCAGCTCTCGGTAGCTTTAAAATTAAGCTAAATACATTTCTTGGTGTAAAAGTGCTGTCACAGTTTACATTCCAGAGTCTTTTAAGCATCTACCACTCCACATGATGATAAATATATCTGGGAAGATCTTAGGTACAGTAATTTCACGACTATAAGGCGCACCCTTTTGACTATAATTTTCCCTCAAACCCAGAAGTGCGCCTTATAGTCCGGTGTGCCTTATGGTCATGAAATTACTGTAATCAGAAATTTTAGTCAAATTTCTTTTTTTTTTTTCCAATTTTTCATGAATTTCTAAAACATTCATGAGAATAGTTACAAAACCAGTACATGGGTCAATGGTGGCAGTTTCTCTGTTTTCTTGTCTGTGCTTTTGCCTATACCTATTCCACTTATTTCCTAATTGTTCTACTTGGGCCTAAGCTATGTCCTCACAGGAAGCAGAAAAGACTTGGGTAATAAGTTATAAAAAATTAAAAAAAAAAAAAAAAAAAAAAAAGAGAGAGAGAGAGAGAGAGATGTGATTGCAACATTTGCATGGGAAAAACCTACCAACTCAACAAATCAAATTACAGTTAAATGCAAAAATACTTGTGTTTTTGCTAGGAGAGTCCTTGCTAGAGCTGCCATTGGGAAGATACTGCTGCTTGTGTAATTCTGAGTAGCTGGAGGAGGTTATCTCTCGGTAGCACAGTACATCTCTTGAAATGTGACTCACACAATGAAAAGTTTTTCCAGGGAGAAATTTTCTGCCCTGATTTATTTTTGCATTGCACTTAACATGCTTACCACAGTAAATCTTCACATGGCTGGTTTTCAACTGTGCAGAGTGCAAAGGACACATAGATTTTTAGAAAAGGTGTTCAGGGAAAGGCAGTATTTCCCACTCCTTTTGTTACACCTTTTTTTTAAGAAACAAAACCTTGATCTGCTAAAAGTGGGAAACCTCACACTGGCACAAAACTGGGGAGAAGTGTAAGTGACACACAGTGTGTGAACCACACTTCCAGTTCATTGAAAAGTTGGTGAGGGGAAGATTCATATAGTTCTGGTCAGGACCAGTGGAACTTGGATCCGTCAAGATATTGACAGTCTACTGAATACTCAGTAAAAAGTGGTTTAAAACAAAAATGATACAATCTTTTGTTTATCTATTAAGATATTTCTTAAATTCAGGTATTTCTATTGTATATTTAAACAGTAATTCTTTATATGTCAAGGAAATATGAAATACAAAGGTTATGTCCTCTATTAAATCCATAATCTGCAGTTTTAACAGTAATAAGGGTGCGAAAATTGTGTTCAGAATTACAGCACTTTGTCCATCTTTAAGGATGGGTAAAATGCTGTAAAGCAGGTATAACCATTCCATTTTGAAATAGCTTTGCAGTTTCTAAGAGCAAGAAGACATGTTCATGGCAGTGATTTATTTCTCACTTGATACCAGCCAGTCCGCTGATCCTTTACTTATGAAAGATTTGAAAAGATCACTAGGACAGTACTGTGTTTATACAAGTAAAATGTACAGCCCAATGTAACGAGCCTTGTGTTCGAATCTGGATTCATGTGGCTGTCTATAAAAGGTGGAACAAGCCTAATGCTCAGTTTTCCAGAGAGATTAAGAACAGTTCATGCCATCCTTATTCCTTGTACCTACGAGCGACTATATTACCATAAACTTTGTTGCATGTAAAATAAAAAATACTAGGTTATATTCTCTGTCTTTTGATGTTGCAAGACAGACAGCTGTTTGGGTGAGGGGAAGTGGTGGAGGAATATTCAAAATAAGATGTATAGAATTGTATGGGCATAGTCTGAGCCTAATCAGTCTGTCACTATATAAAAGCTGTCTGGAGCTTGGATCTGCTAGCTAATATTCAATATAATAGTTAGTTAGTTAGTTAGTTAGTTAGTTAAACTTTAGGTCTTAGGTGTTCATTTAATATTCAATGTCTTTCTTACCCTTAATGAGGCAACCTGCCAGACTAAAGAGAATGTGAAGAGCATTAGTGATACTGCAGAACAGTTGTGACAACTGAGCGAGATAGGAAAAGACAGGTTGATTCAATGTTTAAAACAAAGGGATTAAAACATAACAAAGAAGAGAAAGAACTCAATGTCTCCCTTTCCAAAGCTTGATTTATGTAGCAGCTCATTTATTTATTCTTTTTCTTGTTTTTAATGAAAAGTGAAAAGTGGATCCTATATCCATGATAAAACATGGTGTTCTTCTTTGATTAATAGCTCACAGTGATGTTAGAAGATGCCTAATTATGCATCAGTGTTTGCCTCATTATGTAGAGGAACATCATCATAGCAGATAGTCTGTGAACAGAGAATGGTTTCCTCTTTGATAATTAATTCTCATGCTTCAAAGTATGTAACCCAAACAACTCTCACTGTAGGATTTCAATAGACCTAATTTTGGAAGCAAACTGTTTGTTGCAAATAATGAAATGGGGTAAACAAGGTACCTGACCCAATCTAAAACACATTACTTAAATTGATTGCTTTCCTTTGCTAGTAGGTTGTCAGAGAATTTCCATGAACTGCAGCTTTCTGAAAACCTCTTCAACAATAATAACTCCATGTTCTTTCACTGTGCTCCTTGACATAGCAGCGAGTGCAAAGGTTATACAACTAACAGGGCTAACTCCTACAGTTAAATGATTGAAACAGTTTTGAAAACTACAGTTCTAGCTTGGTAAAAAACAGAAACTTTTTCATTTCAAAGTATCAGAAGAAGGGTTGTATTTCCACTCTGGACAAAACTGAAAAAGGAAAAAACTCTTGATATAACAGCTAAGATAAGAAAATGTTTGGATGATGAAATGCAGCAATTGAGAGAAGGAACATGGATACATGCTTCATCAATAAGTGTTCTTGAAGCTTATAAAGCCCTGCATTCCACCTGTAAAAAAAGTCTAACATTACCAGGTGCTTTGTTATGGGAAATAAAATTCAGGAGATATGAAGAATAATTGGAAGTCTGTGGCTCCATGCTTCTAGCATTTGCACTGCTAGGAATTTGAGGCTTCTTTCAGTAGTCAGAGAAACCTCATTGAGCATTTATAGGTTTTGTCCTATTGCACTATGCAGAGTATAGGTAAATTTATCACTCCACAGAAAAGATCTTTTACCTCAGAACTCCAGTTCCTCTGTCAGAGAGGGTCGTTTTTAGAAAGAAAAATAATACACAGAAGTTGAAAGACAAGATCAACTTCTTGATATAGTATCAAATTTCAAAGACAATAAATAAGGTATTGCCTATGATCTCTTTTGTGTTTTGAGATCTGAGTTTCAAAGTATATTTCAAGGGCTTCTCTTATTCACCTCAAAAATCCTGTGCCCCAGGGAAAAAAACCTCACTGAATTCTTGAGGAAAAAGACTAAATTCAAGCTCTATTTAGAACCTGATCAACCTGTGATAGTTAGCACATAGAATGGAAAAGAACTAAAGAAGTATAGCACTTTCAGTTAGTCAGGAGGTTATTCATAGATTCTGTGGGTAAATGGCAATATCCCAATACCTTTAGGTTAGTCAAGCCTAAGGTTTGCAACACGTTAGAATGTCAGTGGAATTACTCTGGGAAACAAGCGTTCAATGTAGGGAGCTATACCAGAATCTGGTGCCACTTTAAAAAGTGATTACATGTGTTCTGTGACTCCTGTTTCCAGTCCTCCCAAGGACCAGTGTTATGGTCCTCTGCAAATATAATGTCAGTGCCAACCTCACAGTGGTGTTTCACCAGTTCTGCAATACAATCTGTCCTTGGCATTTGAGAGGTTAAGAAGAGTGGAATGAGAGAAAACTGTTCTCTGAGACAGCACCTATTGCAAAAGTCAGTGGTATAGTTTGGAGGAAGAACTAAAAGTATGTCAAAGATAGTTTCAGGCAAAACAGAGAAAATGTCAGTCTAAAGACAGGTCTCAAAATCTGCAAGGCTGTTTGCAGTGTTAAAAATATATTACAAAAGGAAGTGCTGCTTGACAGGTCATCATTTACAATTTTTAAGAATCAATATTGTCAGGATGCAAAATTGTGGCTGTGAAAGAAAGAGGATAGCAATTGTGAGTAATGTATTGATCTCAAGTAAAGTTTCTCTTTCATGGATTCACTTTCAAATAACCTTCTAATTGGCCTTGCAACCTGGAAGAAACTTGTCGATATACTTCCCTTTGGGACAAGTTACTGTATAAATACCTCTGTAGTAACAGACCTGTTACTAATTTTAATGCAGCAAGGTCACTCTTTTGGCAGGTCTGTGCTATGTAGTTGTGTTCAGAGAATGACCTATAAAGGCAGCTGTACATTTCTGCATTATCTTACTGTATACTGAAATAGTTTCCCTGATAGGTAATCCAGTTGTCCATATTCTTGTTTGAGCTGTAGCCACAGTAACACTCATTGACTTAGGGGTGTAAGAAAGTACCAAAACAAGTGTGTGCATCCACAGTAAAATCTCTGTTGTAAGAAAATTGTCTATTTAAAAAGCTTTTGCAACCTCCTCTGCCTTCCTTCTTATCCCCTGGGTAGGCAGTGTGTCCCTGAGCACACTTGTATGGGTCACATGAAGTTCAGGGCTACCAAGATGATACTGGGAAGAAATTCTTTCCAGTTTAGTTGAAGGTTATTCCATCATCCATGCTGCTTTTGAGATAAAGCAATTCCAGGGAGCAAACTGTTCTGCAAATGAAGGAGCCTGCTATCATCTGTAGGAAAGATATGCTACCATACTACAATGCCATTGAAACTTTCCAGAACTACTTCATACAACTTGCAGTTGGAATAAATGCATTAAAAAATCTTTCTCTTTTTCTTTATAAGGAAGGAAAACTTGGAGCTGTGTCAGTACTACCAGCAATCAAGGCAGCCCTAGCTGCTTATTTAGGTGGTTCGACTTACTGTGCTGCGTTACTGCAACCTAAAAATGAAGTGTTTCGTGCTTTTTCCTGTTCAAAAATCTAGTATGAAAAAGTACCTCAAGAGTTTAATGAAGTGTCAGTGACATCTGTGTAAGCAGTCACCACACCTAATATCTAGGTGTTCAATTACCTGAAGACTCATCTTGTTGACAAAGGCACTTCTCTGCTGGTGACAGAATGACTGGTAAGTCACAATTATCTGGGCTCAGGGAAGTGGAACAAAGGGGTGCCAGGATCTCTGCATGTCTCTATTGAATGGAGCTATAGTTGGAGAAGTCTCAGCAAATCCAGCTTGCCTCACAGATTCTACAGTCCCCATCACTCCTTTCATGACTATATGAAAGCCCATGCACAACAAAACAGATTTGTTCAGAGAAGTTTACCTTAAGTCTCTCCTGAATGAAATCAAGCTGTATTCATCAGCTCTGTTCAGCCTATTGCTCTTAGAAATGCTGACCTTCTCAGGTTGTGGCAAAAGAATGCGCATTTACTGTGAAGTTTGGAGATTCTTTCAACTTTAACAGGCTGTAGTTGAAATTGAACATCAAAATGAGGGTGCTGTCTGGGAGTTCATGTTCACTGAAGTGCAAGGAATGAACAGAACCATCGCACATTCAGGGTACCCTCCATGGCCTTGTAGTATATCATGTAAGGCTTTTGAGTCATAATTAACATCAGAAAAAGAAACCGCATTTTAGCTTGACTCATTATTAATATCAGAAAAAAGAGATTGCATTTTAGCTTGACTCAAGCCAGTTAACTCTAATATCACAGCCCAAACAATTTTCCAATTGTTTGGCACAAGTGTGTCTGTAAGCAGTGCTACTTCCAGATCAGCGGTAAGTACATGGTGATCTCAAGTGATCTTAATCTTAGGTGTGCAAAACTGTTTGGAAAGAATGGGTTATGTAGTGCTAAAATAAGATGGCTCTTAGCTAACTGCTATTAAATAGCTATGAATTTTTATCTTATTTATCAGTCTGTATGAGAACTTACCATCCTCTATAGTTTCCACAGTACCTGTCTGCTTCTGGAACTTCTTGTTGTCTGGAATGACTATGGATCAGATCTGCTAAAATCTGTCTGGCAGAAAACTTCCTCATCCTTCCTCCAGATTTCCTCAGTAAGGACTAATTGGCAGAATAGCTTGGGTAAATACTGAGGTCACTGTTAGTCACTGATAACTTGCTTGATGAGACAGTGTGCCCTCAGCAAATATGTGTACGATACAAAAATTATCATCAAATAATACAGGAAGCTCAAGGATCAGGCAAAAGAAATCTCATTAAGTTCAACAAGGAGTGATAGGCTCTGCACCTAGGTGAATAAATCCATGTACAAGTAAAGATTCAAACTGGCTGGCTGGTGTGATGTAAGGACCTGCAAAGGTAGTAGTGGATGCCAAGTGAATAGGAGACAGAGTTGGCCTTGTATCACCACGAAGGCAAGCTGGATTGGGCTATCCTAGGATGGGAGTAAGCAGATAAAACTAAAATATGCTTTTTACAATGTTGATTCTGCACAGAGCTGTAATCCTGCATGCAATTTTGGGCTCCGTAACTGGAGAACTACAGCTGAAGTCAGGTTAGCTGAGGACTGCCAGAATTATCATGGGCCAAAAGAATGTTACCTTTGGGAAGAGGCTGACAAACCTGGCTTGTGTAGTCTGGCAAAGCAGCAGCGAAATGGTAATCTAACATCTACCCACACTAACTGGTATGAGAATTGCAGAGATCACAATACTAAATTCCTCCTGATACTGGCAGATGGTACAACAAGTAGCAACAACCTCAGGATACAGCTTGGAGGATTCAGTTTGGACTTTACAGAAGACTCATTCACAAGAAGGGTAGTACAGAAGTGAATTAGTTTGCCCAGAGTTATAACCGGGGGACTTGTCCTTCTTCTAGACTTTGACTTGGCTGTGAAAAGTGGCAGCTGACTTTGTATAGACTGTGCAACTATTCTGTGTTTAACCAGCACTTCCAACCAACATTCTTCAAATAAGAAACTTAAAGGGAAACTAAAAGAAAGGAATGTGATGTACCCAAATTCATAGACCCACCTTGTAGTCTCTATTCAGACTGATTTACTTTTATGGTAGCAGACAAACAGGCAGTGAAAGTAAAAAGAATGACAATGCACTGGAGAGGGCTATTTTGTTACTTGCAGGGGAAAACAAGTTAAAACTGAATAACCATAGGCCACTCCATTTCCTTATGCATTTTGTGTCAAGCTCAAGGCAGTCATCAAAAGATTAAGCTGTTGTGGGAAAAAGGTATGCTCAAGGCTTCAGGAAATTAAAGAAGGATATCCTTGCTAATTTTACCTGGAAAGATAATCCCATCTTGCATAAAGGAACCTAATAAGGTGATGGAGGTTCTTCTCACTATGAGAGCCATGGAGGGTGCATAAGTGTACTTGCAGGTTTGTCTGTGCACTTTGGCACAAAGCTCTATGTTGCTGGCCAGAGACTAAATAAGATAGAGAAAAATCTTCTTGAGCTGGCCTCAAAGAAGCTGGCCTTGTGCTGTTTCAAGGCAAAATAGCCATTCTACTGCTTTAATTTTCACCAAGACAAGTAGTGATTTGTGTATTCTTTTACTGACCTAAGGCCACAGACTGCTATAGTTTTAGCCCCGTTGCTTCCTTCCATATACCTGTGCTGAGATAACAGTAGAGGCCAGTATACTGTTTCTATTACTGTAAGGTTTTTTTGGACTATTTTCATATGGTTCACATTGGGAATGGCAGAGCATTAAATGGAATTACATACCTCTCAGTCAATTCAGGTTAGAAATAAACAGATTTAGTTCAAATTGTTTATCCAGGCATTTAGTAGACTGTTGCTGTTCTTAATTATTTGATAATTTGCTGGTCAGTGATCCTTAACAGAATTGTTATTACTTTTGAACAGAAGTTTGAGGTGCTACAGGTGTGGAGAAGGGCTCTGTTTCAGGCAGAGATTTGGCTGGACTTGCCTGGTCGGACAGAAGCGGGCTTAACAAAATGCTTTTTTTTTTTTGTATTTTTCTTCCTTTTTCATGGTCCATACTGCAGTCAAGCACATCCTGAAGACCAACTCTAGCTTTCATGTAATCTTTTAAATCTCCCTTAAGACATTCTCAATAACCCTGGAGGAGCATTTCTTGTCACATGGTAACATGGGTACTAATGTGATAATAAAATACTCTCTGTATGCATCCCAACATGAGAGAAGAATTTCAGTTCTGCTTTTTACTACTACACAATTTTTTTTCCTGACAAAGACAGAAGCCTGGTTTCCCAATTTATTTCTGGGCACTAAATTAAGTCAATGGCTACTCTGCTGGAGTAGATCTTTGATTGTTATAACCAAGCAATTGTTACTCTGCTATTATTTTAGAAATACTTTTCCAGACTTTAAATTAAGACAGAGGAGGCCCATACAGAGCAATTACAATGGAGAATTTGTTTACAGGCGGTCGCTAGAAGAGACATAATGCTTCCCTTTACCATCACTTGTCAGAGCAGTGACAGCCTGTAAACAGCCTGCCCATGCATTATTCTTTATTTGTCACTGCCAGCTCTTGCCCTAGCAGGTACCTGGCATGTGTCAAACTTATGATTCAGGGATTCATTTGATCAGCACTGTAAAGAAAAGTATGATGTATTTTCGTTTAGATTGCAGATTAGGTATTTGCTCCTCATATCTAATGAAAGGGGCTTTGACTTCTTTATATGCAAAAACTACCATTTATAGTGTACTATAGAATTGAAATACTGGCTTCTCTTTCATGCCCAGTTCTGAAAGTGGAATTTACATAATACTAGAGAATATTACTTAAACCACCCTACCTCCCTGTTCTATTGTCATGGTAAATCTGTTGAAACAGTTTCCTTTGGTAGTGAATGGGCAGAATGTGTTGTCCTCTGGACATTTGAATGTCTTTTTGTTACAGGTTGCTTTCTATTTTACTAAACAGATAATATTTACACTGAATTATAATTTCTTTCAAATAATTTCTCTAGAATTACAGTTTTGTGCTGACAGTGATTCATGCATGTTTAGTTGTGCACTTGAGTTTCCTTAGCCATAAATGTATATGTGTAGCATACAGGTTTTGTGTGTAAGATGCTTCTTCTGGAGATAATATTAGCAACAAAATAGATGGAATTTGTGAGAAAATGCAGTTGTACTATGGGAAATACAATATTTGGTGTTCTTTTCTGTGAGGAAAATGTATGGAGTTCTGTGAAGGGGGAAAGTTTATTCTAAGAGGTTTGGTAAAATTTTAAAATAATTTTAAAATCTAAATTTGTTAGTAGTCATGAACACTGAGATTATTTGTTAATCAAAAATGTGGTTCAAAATGAAAGATATGTTTTTATTTATATAAATAGTAGAAAATACTACTATTTTCTTTAAAACTACTACTTTTCTACTGTCTCTGGTGTTACTCTGTGTTTATTTTTGCTGTTAGAGATGGGTAAAATTTTAAATAGTGCCACAAGACATTGCAGGACAAATTAGTGTATTGAGAGCACTTTTGTAATGATTTAAGGTTAAAAAAATCGTTATTTATTGATCCAAAGAGGAATTTGTTTCCTCCACCTTAAGATATTTTTATTCTCACAACGATATTGGAGTTGGTCGTTAAACTTAAATACTTTGTGATGTTTTTATAGTTATTTGTAGTTACTGAGAATTTTTTCCCAAATGAATTCCCAAACTACCTTCCTTGCCATGTCTCAAAAGTAAAGATACAGTAGGTATTGTTGCAGGTTTCTCTATTTGCCTATGTTGTGACTTACTGTTAGGTTAGTACTAGCATGTAACTGCTATATTAAATTTAAATACCTTATATACCTCTAGTAATGTATATACTTTGTTTTGTATGTAAACTTGATCTTTTAATGTCACTTGTCTAACTAAGCTCTATAAAATTCACGAGTTATTACTTTTGTTCTCTTCCTTACTATTTCCAGATATGTCTAAATGAGGACGCGTTTAGAATTCTGTGTAAACAAGATGTGCAAATTGTATTTGTGTGTTTCTGCTTTTTTGCGACTTGTTCCTTAAGCAACAAGGAGGAAATAATTAAATCATTTGGTCATGACACTAATTAAGTAGATGAAAATAATTTTGGGATATGTTATCCTGGCATCAAAAGATGAACTGGATGTTTTAATGCAGTTCTTCACAAATCAGGTGACATGCTGTTTAAATGTGTGAAGAGCAGTCTGAGAGAGGGAGAAAGTTGGTACAGAGCTTTTGTTTGTTCCATAGAATTTCAGATATTATCCCTGCCAAGAAAAAAAAATATTTAAAATTTGCAATATCTTTTTCCTGAGTTTGTAAGGAATCTGAAGCAGTGAAAGAACAGTATGAACTACAATTGATTTAATAGATTTCAAGCTCCAATAGAACTAATGACAATCAAATCATCTTATTCAACTTTATTGTTATTTAGCAATGGATATAAGAACAGAAAAGAATGTATCATAATTTGATAGTTTACATCATCTCTCCCTGAAGTGTTTTCCTGAGAAGATAGCCACTCAGCTTTCAGATTTTGCTCACTGAGAGATGTGGAAGGAGTGAAATTAATTCCTTTGTATGAGACTGAATTTCAGTGAATTAATTTGGCTCCAGACAAGGGATAACAATCAGAATGCACGAAAAGAGTGCATTTGGATTGGTTCATTTAACCGTCAGTGGTGGCATATTCAAACTGCCTGCTGTAAGTGCCTTACCCTCACCCTTGTGACACCCAGCCAGTGAAGGGCCAACTCACGTGTGCCTGCAGGCACCAGAGAGCCTACCAACACCACAAACAATTTGGATTGTCCAAGTAAGGCCCCTGCTTCTCTCCATTTTAGAGTATTTAGGTGCTTTCTTGGTAGCTGCCTTTACCTACAAAGAGGAAAACTGCCTAGAAGCAGGGGAGAGTAAAGCAATTGTCTGACACATAATGCAATTCAGAGCTGTGCAGTAGCTGGTCAACTCCTCTGGTCAACTAAGTCTCATCAGTGAATCCACCTTTGAGGGTAGGCAGGTGGTGATGGGGATTTGTACTATAGCCAAGGCATTTAGGGCTTGCTTCCAGGGCTGCAGAGGTGTGTTCTGGCTGAGTAACCCAATTCTTTTTTAGTGCTTGTCTGAACAATGTGCAGCAATATGGTCTTGCTCTTGGTGCTGGGTCCCTGTGCACTATTCAGTGCAAACAAACTGAAGACTTGAGGATGGAAAAGGAGAAGGGTTAGGTGACCTTCGAGAACTACAGGAAATTTCTGGTGTCTGAGACTAACAGAACCTATGGTACCTAACTGATTAGATTTGACTTACTTTGGAAATATGTAATAACCTGTCACTTTGGAGCTTTTTCATTTTTCATGGCTATTAGATGATACAATTTACAATACAGAAAAAAATCCAGACTGACAGCCCTAACAGACTTTCTTATATTACCTACAAGGTCTTTGTATCTTTGTTTTTAAGGTCTATTTCCCTTCTTCTATATTCCTGCGCTATGGGAATAGTCTCAATGGAACTCATAAAAACAGAAAAACAGTTCAATAAATATACACTTTAAACAGTCTTGCCTGTGGGCACAAAATGATCCAGGGCTTGGATAAACCTCAGTTCAGTCACAAAACTGAATTGCAGCTAGTAGCTAAAATGAGTCAGAGTAGCACACAGTCCTTGTCCTGTGAATATGATTGGTCATACAAAACCCACCATTCAAGACACAGAACATCACTTGACATTGTTACTGCTGGATTTTATTGAGTATGTTACAGTGAAACAGGATGGAAAAAGGGATGCTTCTTTCCTTCTAATTTGGGAATTTACATGTGTATTCTATGTTAGCCACAGAGTAGAAGACAAAAACTTCTATATTTATCTGAATATCATTCCCTTTTTGGGGGTTATTTTGTCATTTTTGTCTCAGACTTGGCTTTCCTCACTTGACCGAATACTTCTCCCAGGCAATACTAGGAGCACAAACCTCTCTCTTGACACAGGATGTCTCCAGAGGGTTGAGTTTCTCCTCCCAGAAGCCCCAACCTGTTTTGTAATCATTGCAGTGTGATGTTCCCAGTCCCTCTTCTGTGCCAGTGTGCATCAGGATTCCTCAGCATGGAGGACCATCCCATGTAGTACTCTTCCACTAAATACACATCAGTGTTCTACTTCTTCCTAATCTGCAGGTGGCTTTGGAAAGTCATATGTGTTTGTCAGCTAGGAAAAAAACAAGGTGAAAATAAACATGTGGAGGGAACTCTATTTCACTGCAGCTTAATTTTATTTTTGCACACGATTCTGTATTGTCTGTGCTGTGACTTGTTTGCTCATTGCCTTAAATTTGTGTGTCAGCATTATATACTCCAGGAAACTGATAAATGGAAATCTTTTGGGCTAGTCCACAGCAAACTTCTTGTAATTTGTAATGATGTAAGAACAGGAACAAAGCCTGGGTTGTCCATCAAAGTCCAAAGAATTAGTAGCTGATATCAGAAACAAGCACAACCTGACAAAGCCATTTCCATGAGACTTAGCTTGCAATCCTTAGCATCACTAAATGTAGCTTGTCAACAGTTTTAATTACCCGAGTCTAAGGTTTTCTCTCCCTTTTCCACTGATGAATGAAATTATCTTTTTTTTTTTCCAAAGTAACGAGTGGCAAGCAGAGGTATTATAGCAAAGACAAAAGGTCAGGACTTGTGTTTTAGATGTATTTAGGAAGAGGCAAAACTGTAGGGGTTTTTTTTGTTGTTGGGTTTTTTTATGATTCTTAGTGTGTGCTTCTTGTCAGAAAAAAAAATTCCCAAAGATGATGTTTTGCAATACAAACAGAACCAGATTTTGCAGATCAGAGAACCTATGAACTATTCTACATTTGCAGCCTAATTTTATTAGGAAGTTAGCTGTCTGTGTGCTTCATGCTGGTATCTAACTATTAAGATCTTTCTTCATTTCTGTTTCCCTTCCCATTACAAAAACAACCTCATTGTGCTAGTTTTATTTTTTAAATTTATTTCCATGCATAATCAGTTAATTCTTCATAATCAATTAATATGAGAAAGCGACTTGAAAAGGACGCTGTTTATAAAATGTCACAGCCAGAATGTTTATATGGCCCTGGGCTGCAGTAGCCAGACATGGATGAATATCCTGCAGCTGTTTTGGCCATTATATTGTGGGTGGCAGGTTGCCAGTAGCAACTGCAGCAGTGTCAGTGTCTTCCTCTGTGTGATAAAACAGAGAATATTTCCACTTTCTGAACTATCTCAGGAGGATTCGTGGCAGACTTTGGAGGACTTGAAGTGACTAAAGATGGAAGTACATAAGCAACTCGCAGGTTGCACACCAACCTGTCCTTCTGTTGGCTCCTCCAGGCCTGACTCCACTGACGCTTTTTTTGCCCTTCTTTCTAGAACATTTAAAAGAGAAGCTGGAGGAATACATGGTGCGTTTTGCCAAGGTGAGGATTGTGCGCACCAAGAAACGAGAAGGGCTCATTCGGACCAGGCTGCTGGGAGCCTCGTTGGCTAGAGGAGAAGTCTTGACATTTCTGGATTCCCACTGTGAAGTCAACGTGAATTGGCTGCCACCCTTGCTTAGTAAGTAAATGAGCATTCATCAGACATTAAAATCAGAACATGCAGCCCACAACTGAAGTGATGTCCCACAGAAAGCAGGACATACACTATATCAAAGTGTTGGGGGTTCTGCTGCAATTCTGATCTGTTTGAAGTGTCAGTTTGAGAAAGAAATCCAAGAAATGTGAGCAGCTGCATTTTGATTCCTGAGACTGAAGAATTTGTAAAATCTTGCAGTATTGCTTTAGCTTATAATAGTTACAATTTATTTTATTATTACTACTACTAAACACGCTGCTATGTCTAGTGTAATGCCATGTCCTTACCATACACCTGAAAAGGTTTGTTATGAAGGTATTGTACTCCTTCCTAGTTTTACACATTGCATTAAAACAGTTTTGCTGTAAATATATCCTCAGTGTTAAATCCAATAGCAATAGCATTCACAACAGGAACCTCAGAAAGAATGATTTGCTATTGACTGCTTTGCTGGATTCCAGCTGCAGCCAGCAAAGCTCCATTAGTTAAAGGAATGGAAAGAATCAATTGTTGTAGTCTAGGATTTCACTTCAGGAAATAATGTTCTCTTTTCTACACACCTGATTACATGCAAAGTATATATGCTTTGCAAAGTGAGTGCTTTTTGCAACCATAAAAAAAGAAAATTTCTGAGTTGCCTAATGGAGAAATTTGTATTCATTTAAAAAGTATGCTGTAAGTACACAGAAGGTTATGGATTCACTAATTAATGGTTATTGTTCCTTGAATTCTGTTGTTAGGACTCTTGGGCCACACAGTAAGCTGATAAAGCATTTGCAGCAACATGTGCTATTCTTCTAATGAGCTATCAGTAGAGACCAAGAAAAATACTATTAACTGATTTCTTTTCAGATCAGTAATAAGATAATGCACAAAATTCCAAATTTTTATCCTTCCTAGCTTCCATATTGAATCATGCATACAGTTGTTTCCATTGTTACCCCCTAACCCTCAATCACAACATCTACATTTTTATAAATAACCTCCTTGTCTTCATGTGAAGCACAAATGTCATAAAGGAGCAGAGAGAAATCCAAGTTGAGGCCAGTTCCCCTAGTCCTATCACTAGGAGACGATACTGCCCCCACCTCACCACAACCTCATTTTAGGCAGTTGTAGGGAGCAATAAGGTCTTCCATGAGCCTCTTTTTCTCCAGGCTGAACAACCCCAGCTCCCTCAGTTCCTCCTCACAGGACTCGTGCTCCAGACCCTTCCCCAGCTCCATTGCCCTTCTCTGGACATGCTCCAGCACCCCAATGTCCTTCCTGTTTTGAGAGGCCCAGAACTGAACACAACACTTGATGTGCAGTCTCACCAGTGCTGAGTACAGAGAGACAATCCCTGTCCTGCTCCTGCTGGCCACACTATTGCTGATCCCGGCCAGGATGCCATTGGCCTTCTTGGCCACCTGGGCACTGCTGGCTCATGTTCAGCCACTGTCAATCAGAACTCCTGGGCCCTTTTCCTCTGGGCAGCTTCCCAGATGTGCATCTGTAGGCCTGTAGTGCTGCATGGGGTTGTTATAACCCAAGGGACTCAGTGATCCAGCCTGTCCAGATCCCTCTGTAGATCCTTCCTGCCCTCCAGCCGATTGACACTCCCATCCAACAGTGTCATCGGCATCCTGACTGAGGGTGCACTTGATCCCCTTGTCTAGATCATTGATAAAGGTGTTAAAAAGTACTGCCTCCCTGGGGAAACAACACTTCCAGTCTTCCATCAGCTCATTTAACTTCATTCACCCCCACTTTCTGGGCTGACCATCCAGCCAATTTTTTATCCAGTGCAGAGTGCACCTTTCTAAGCTGCCAGCTTCTCCAGGAGGATGCTGTGAGGGACAGTACCAAAGGCTTTACTGAAGTCCATATAGACAATATCCACAGCCTTTCCCCACATCCACTAGGCAAATTACCTGCTTATAGAAGGTCATGTTAGGCTGGACCAGACTTTCATAAACCATTCTAGCTGGGCCTGATCCCCTAGCCTGTGTGACCTCACAGGAGAGATATAATCTGTTCCATACCTCTAGCTATATTAAAAACCAAAAAGTAAATAGAATGGCCACAAAAGGATTCATAATTGCAGCCAGGTTGCAGTTGGGTATTGAACCCTCAGCCTCAAATCAGAAAACTGGAAAGATGAGAGCAACTACATCAGTGCCCCTTAGTTCTCAAGAGGAATGATATCTTCCTCATTCCACATGTAGTAAAATACCTGTAGATAACCAACCAGACAGAGGACCTAGAAATGAGTCTTGAGGAATACTGAAGCCCAGAATCAAATCTGTTTTATTTTGAATGAAAAAGTAGAGCATTACATAAAGGACAAATAGAAAATGAACACACATCTAGTTTATTTTCCCTGTGCCCTGTTTTTCTGAAGGAATGAGAGAATTTTCTTATAATCTTTAGATGACATATATTTACTCTACTGAAATCAGATGACACCTGGCTGCTAATAATAGTAAAGCTAATGTATGTTTTCAAGTATTTATCAGAAGTTACATTTTGTGATTCACTCAGCACTGCATGTGACTAAAAATCATTCAGGGAAACCACAACAGAGGACATGTTGAGTGTTTATTGCTTTGAAGATGCCCTGGTTTAGTTTTGACTGTGTCTGGCATGTACAGTGAAAAATCCTCAACAAGTGTATGGTTCAGCCCTGCTCTGGACTGGCAGTCTTTGCTAAGAGGAGCAGCGTTTGCCACTGTTCCAAACCAGGTTTTGTTCCAAATGAGACCTTGAAAGTTAGAGACTGGGGAGGGGGATGAGGAACCTAGAGTCATCACTTAAAGATGGTTCTGAGAGCTATTCAAGTATCTAACTTACATTTTCAGAATCAAGTATCAGCTTTTAGACCAAAGGAAGACTGAGTTATTTCAGTACTTTTAGGATATCTAAATGGCTTTGTGGAGCTGAGCCACAGTTGTTTTCAGCTGCAGTCCTTTGTTTTGTTTTCTTAAAAAATGGGTATAAAATGCCTTTCATTTCTTTAAGCTTTATTTAGTTTATTTCTTTGCTTAAATGGGCTCTGAAGCTTAGGTAAGACACTCTGAGATATGAGAGTTTTAACTGATGCTCACTAAGCAGGCAGTGATGTAAAAAGGCTGGCAAATAGTGCTGTTTGTTGTCACTCCTCAGCAGAAGGAAAGATGTGACTTGGGCTCCAGCAGCTGACAGTTTAGTGCAGTGTGAAGTCACAGTTAGTACAGGTAAGAAACTTGAGTGGCACACCAGAAATGTGCAGGCACGTATTTCCTTCTGCTGACGTTACTGCAGGAGCAGTAAGAGGAAAGATGGACAGTAGATCAGTGGTGACACAGAAGTAGGTTTGTTAAAACAGATTCCTTTCCTGAGTAGGAATTAAAATTATATCATGCTTAGCAAGTTATCAAAACACCTGCTTGCTATCCATCTTCACAACATATATATGATCTACTGATTGGCAGTGGAGAAACTGAGGGTACAACTACTTATGGCAACCCAGTTGCTGAGTCACTCAAATGTTATCACTATCTGTAATCAAGTATTTAAGTAGGACAATAAAAATATTTGCATTGAAAAATTGCAAAAATAAGACTATTTGCAATTTGGCATTGTTACTTTATCCAGCCCAGTCTGAAACATGCACTTGAAATTAAAAGGGGACCTGTTTCTCATAGAGATAAAACTTAAATTTCTGAGATCGTGACTCATTCAGAATTGAAAACTTCTGTTTGTTGACATATATGCTTACTCTGCTTGATCCTAAAAGTGCTGAATTCAAATATATATGTATATATTGGTTAAAATTTCTTGGAAGAGAGCTCTGAGCAATGTCCCCTCTTGTTCCGATGTTTTTCTTGTTTCCGATGCTTATCTGTTTGTTCTTCTCTTTAAATGAAGCATATATACAGTGAAATAATGCATGGATATTTTCAGACCAGTAGGAATCTGTAAGGGGATGAGGAGTAAAGGCAATGGAAGAGGAACTGTAAAGCGTTTCAGCTGTGGCTTTCAGTGTCTGGCATTACGAACAGGTGAAGGAAAGGGCAGTGGCTGATAAAGACAGCAGCATGTTTGCTTATCTAAATCTGTGATACCACACTTGTGAAATGTAAGTTAGCCCTACAGCCTTTTCTTTCTGTTTCCTAAATTCAAACTGGGCTACATTTAATCCTAAATAGTATGAATGTAAAATTCATTATTTTAAGAATACTGAAGGAAACATTGAGGTTGCAAGTTTGGTTACTTTGTCTTTTGGTGTGCACAACTACAAACATCCTGGTTTCATAAAAAGTCAAGATTTTCCTGTGGCTCCTTATCTCTAAAATATTTTGGAGGCTGATAAGTAAGTTCTGCAGAAACACACTAAAACAGGCAGGTAAGCATCATCATACTTGCAGAATTCTTGAGAGTTGCAGAAATGAAGACTAGGATTGAGCTTGAGCATTGCTGAAATAAATTTCTCCCTGACTATCTCTGCATGTGACTTGGAGAGTCAAATCCTTTGGTGTATTTAAAGACAGCAGCTTTTAAAGATGAAGCAAAGGATGCTAAAGCATTATGAGTCTATCTTTGACCTGCTCCAGACAAATCAATCCCATTTAGTTTCTCTATTCCAATCAATTTAGAAGGGGGGGATCAGAGACAGATTGTTATAAGCCCTATAACTATTAGGAGGGCCATCACAGGAAAGAGATTATGTAAAAGTGATTTCATATAATGATCACAGATAACACTATACAGCGTGCCAGTGAATGTAATTATATTTGGCAATAGCAACAGTAATGCAGCCATTATCTCTGAGATGTGTTTCCTAGAATTTTGTAAGAACCTGTGCTCTAAATTAATTTCACTATTAAAGGATAAGGATGTAAAAAACTTGCTGAAATTCCAGTCACAGTAATTTCTGACTAGCAGCATTGATTCCCGATATGGATGGTGTTTTTAAACTTAAACCTCTAAGAATAAAGACCCAGATGTTTCATGAAAATAATCTTTTTTTCTTAACTCCAGTCCCTCAGAAGCATGGAAGCAGAATCTGTATTATTAATCCTTATACCAATATTACCTGCCTTCCTATCTAAGTGTTCAATCCACACTCAGCCCTCTGATTATTGTTAGGATATTATCAAGCATCTGTGAAACCTAAACAACAAAACAAAATAATAAAAAAAATATTTTCCACATAGGCCCTGAAATGTACTAAATAATGTAAAGGTTCTAAGCTGCCATTCAGAGAAAAAACTTTATTAAACTTGGAATTTTAAGATTTTAGGGGTTTTATGAGGGTTCATAGGAAGTTTTTTACTGTCCTTTCATGTCAACACAGCTATAGGTTTTCTCTGTACTTCCTCATTTCAAACCTTTATTCTTCTGCCTAGTTCTTGATGTTGGCCTATCTTCTTTACTTGTCTTTCTTTTCAGAGGAGCTCTATAGGATTAAGCAATAGGATTCACCAAAGCAGACTCAGGCCCAGCTGACCCTATGCTAGATATGAGAATTTGATTTAGTCTCGCAGTTCTTATTTTTTTAAAGCAAACTAAACTCCTTCAGAAAGCAGGTAAGAATAATACTGTGGAGCCTTCTTTATAGCTCAGAGATTGGCACAAAAAAGGACACAAGCCCTGTTTTGCTCTTTGTGTTAGAGTTTGCCTTTAATTTGGAGCATTTGATTTCGAAGCTGATGCACACTACAGCCACAGGAACAGTGACTGAATGGTTACAAGGACCAAAGTTCACATTTAGGAATAAATCTCTCTTGCAGGGGCTTCCCATACACACATGCACTCCACAGATGAAGGAGTATTTTTACCATTTGCTTGCTGGCTTGTTCCATAGCTGACAGATTGAGGACAGCTCAGAGTAGCAATGTGAGAGTAATACAGATGACTGGACTCTTGTGGGTCTCACAGGCATGTGCTTCCCTTTAAAGAACCATAAATACTTCAAATCATTGCCCAACTGCATTAATTCTGCTTTAAATAAAGGTTTGATACAGATTTGAAAAATGAAATTATTGGCGGGGCACAAAGCAAACAATCTTCAAACATGAGAAACCTGTGGGATTCACTTTGCAGTAATACGATAGATGGCTTGACTGGACATGCCGTTTCCTATTTTCTACTTTCATTTTTCAGACCAGATTGCACTTAACCACAAAACCATCGTGTGTCCTATGATCGATGTCATTGACCACAATCACTTTGGCTACGAGGCACAGGCGGGGGATGCCATGCGAGGAGCTTTTGACTGGGAAATGTACTACAAAAGAATCCCGATTCCTCCAGAGCTCCAGAGAGCTGATCCCAGCGACCCCTTTGAGTAAGTAACCATAAAGGGAAGAGGGGGAATATGAAGAAGGGCAAGCAAAAGATGTAACTGTGGCAGAATCCAAGCCCAGACATTTCCATGTAGGCTGCTTTCTGCTAATGAAAGGTAGTACAAGAAAAAAGCCTTTTTATAGGTTTATGAAACCTGAAAGCTAGAAAAAATATCAAGGCAACAATTTGCAGAATTCACAAGCTGTGCCTGGAAACACAACCTGGCTCAGTGACTGTACGTAAGAGACATGCACATACTTATAGTTAAGTATTGGCATCAGACAAGAAGTGATTGCAATGACAGGTAATTAGTTTATTTCACAGAAACTTTATGTAATGTTTTATTTGCTGGAGGCTGATGCAATAGATGCATCGGCAGTTGAGTCCACGTTATACCAGCAGATGCTTTGCTTATAAGTGGTGATATGGCTGCTGTATATGCAGAGATGTAACTTAAATACAGAGCTGTCAAACCTGAAGAGTGTCAAGATGATTTGTAAATAGTTTTAGATAAGACAGCCTCTGATCCCAGTATTGTACAGATCAGCTCATTCACAGAAATTATTTTCTTTTCACAAAGTTACATCATTTTTTCTTATCTTTTTGTATAATTATTCTTACGTAAGGATCAGCTTGGATTAATCCTTATCAAAAGAGAAAGGACAGATAGACAGACATGGTTCAAAAGTGGGAAAGTCTCCAGGTCTCTAACACAGGCACATCCCCGCAGGGGTACCAGTGGGGCAGGCTCTGACACTCATTAGCCCTGGCTGAACCTCCGCACTGTAGGTTATGGCAGTTTGAAACCTCAGCACACTTCCCTTCCCAAAGCAACACCTGGAAACAATAGCAACAGAAGAACTGTGTATCTGACCCTAATATCCAGGGAATGACCAGCAGGGAGGAGTAGGTAAGTGTGACATTTGTGGGCTCATTTTCATTATTCTACTTGTTCCTTTCTACTTATCTCCATCCATGCCCTTCAGTCTTCATCTTGCATTAGCATAAGTGCCCATGAATACTTTACATTAGGTGCCAATGTGCACACTTGTTACAGATGGGGTGGGAGATTCAGGCAAGCCTCAGGTTTTTGGCAGCAGTTTATATTTAGTATGACCCACACCTAAAATCGCTCCAGCCTGCAAGTTCTAGGGATGGCAGATCAGGGTTATTATAAAATGAGTTATTTATTGGATAGGTGATAGCAGACAAAAGGCTTTAAACACAGTTTTTTATTACACAGTGTGAACAAAGAGAACTAGTAGATTACAGTAATTTCACGATTGCAAGCCACACCATTTTGACTAAAAGTTTGGTCCGAACCCGAAGTACAGCTTACAATCAGGTGCGACTTATATATGGACAAAGAACGAAAAGTTGCTGTTTTAGGAGGACAGGTGTCTGCTAAGAAAGGTAGGAGATTCTCTTTGAAATGGAGAATGTAAACCCCCTCCCTCCAAATTATTAGAATTTTGAAATCAAGTGGCTCTCACGCAAAAGTATGGGAATTAGGAATAACAGTTCTTTACTAGGGAAATTAAAATAGAAATACAGTACTGCAAAGAAACAAACTCCAAACCCTGACAAA
>PYHW01010620.1:10156960-10173106 GCA_013186435.1 Turdus rufiventris | reverse complement strand
CTTGTTGACCTATTAGTATTAGCTGCAGTCTTAATAATGAAAATATGACAGAATTTTTAAATCTGGAAAAAATATCTCTATCTATCTATCTGTCCGTCTTTCAGAGGGAATGCATGAGTACATCCAAAAGCCAAGTGCACAGTACACCTGTAGAACGTTATTCCTGTGTAAGTCAATAAAGGTTAATATCATAACAAGAATGATAGCAGTAGAGAAATAATCTTTTAAAAGACAAACAGAAAAATGTCTTGTAGCAGGGCACTCAGATGACCCATCAGGTGATTATCAGTATTAGTGCTGCATCCAGAGGGAAAAAGAAGGCAAAGAAAAAAATCCCAGTGTCAGTTTAGAAGTTTGAAAAAAGAACAGCGTGAAATTTGGTAGCAAAAATTCAAAGTCAATGTGGACTGGCAATGAGAATTTCTTTCAGAGTTGTGTCATGCATTGGTAGCAGTAGAGGAAGAGAAAAGCTATTTGTAGAAGCTGATTATTGTAGATAACAATGACTCTCCACTATGATAACAACTGTGAAAAGGACAAATGCATCCCTGGAACTTATTTTGCCTGTAACCTTTGGTCCTGGTTCCAAATCCCAGCTGGCCTTACTCCTTTTTCTCACAAGTCAGGATAACATCTCACACCCTCAGATGGGCTCTGTTTGTTCTCCTCTGGTCTTTGAGACACTACGACTTCATCCGCATTTCCAGAGGGAAAGGGTGAGAACATTAAATAGACACAAAATTGGGGCACAGGGTGTTCTTTCATACCTTAGTTACCTCCAAAGATTTTGCTTTCTTATTCCTTATAATGGGGCATTCGCCTGTGAAAAAAATCTTTTGACTGGCATTTCTACTTAATTTCCATTTAATTAGCAAGTTTCTGGCTTCAGAAAGCTTCCTACTAAAAATACATTGGTGAGGAGCTTTAAGTGCATAATCTTCCTAGTAGTCATATAAAGAACAAATACAGTACAGTGCATGATGAAACTGGAAATCTGCTGCTTGGGCAGCAGAGTAATAGTAACTCCCACACACATCTCATTAATTTTATGAAGATCTGTTTAGATCTAGATACCACATCAGGTGCGTCTACAAAAATGAGCCACTTAGAATTAAATATATTTTTCTGCAGAAGTTTGTGTAAACCAGGACAGCAGTGTTAGAATTCAGATGCTAAATGATGAAGGTTTCTTTTGAATTTTTTTTTTCTCTGAGTAATTTATTCAAATAGTTTCAATAATAACACAAAATAGGAGCATGTCCTGAATGGAAAAGTAGCTATTACCCATGTGGAACAGAAATTTTCCAAAAATGTGGAAGATAACTGAAAGAAAATTGAAAGGTACTTTGCTTTGTGTCTGTAAACAATAGGCACCAGCAGAAACCTTAATTACCTAGTGAGACAATCTCTGTAGTTCATAAGATAGCTGATTTTTGAAAGCTTTTATTTGACTTAAATAGAATAATTAATTATGAAACTTAAATGAATTTCTGAGTTTCTGCATGTTTTGACATTCCAGACATAATAGAAAACCAGAAAATACCCCAAGAGAAGGGGTCAAAACACAAAGATGTGAAGTTCTACCCATAAAGCAGGAACACCAGCAGGACTAGAGGGCTTCCTGCAACTTGACAGCAGCAGAGATGATGCTGGTCTGTTTGGAAATTAATTGAACATACCTAAGCAGTCAGGTTGTGTAAAAATATTTAATCTGTCAGATCATTCCTGGTCTGTTGCTTAAGAGAACTCACATCTTGTTCCAATCTTCACTTCCTTGGCCTTTTTCAGCCTCTTTTCATAAAATATGAACTCTGCTGGTTCTGGCACAGCTCTAAGTCTATTTTCACATCTCCATTTTGAAAAGTGCAGGCCAGATTTGCATGCAGCATCATACTGCATACAGTCCTCAGCACCTGAGCTATATCTGCTGAAAAGATCTTTACTAATAGATCTTAAAGTTGCATTTGCCCTTTCCAAAGCTTATCTGCTGCTTGTTTCCTCCATCCCTGAACAATCTGACCTTGCATACCTCGGATACCTGGGGCAGCTATTCTTGCAAATGTTCAATTGATCCAGTCGTGGCTCTGATGTGGTAATGGACCCAAAGTGTTTGGGAGAGCAGCAAGATGAGATGTACTTGAAAGATTCCCTGAGAACTTCTATGTTGCTTTTCCAATACTTGAAGCCATTTGCATTCAATAAGCATTGTCTTTTTTTTTTCACTTCCATATCTAATGAAGCCTGAAATTAACAGAGCTTTTTAGTTTTCTTTTCTTATTTTCAACAGCATCATTGATAGTAGTAGCTAGGAATAGCACTAGGAATAGTTATTGTAAAGCTGGAGGCAGAAATCCAAAGTATTTTGGATAGATCCTGTATGTTGGGAAGAGGAGCCTTTTGAGTTATTTGGTCTATCCAATATAAGCAACACTTAACATCTCTACATCTAAACTAGTTTGTCTGGGGGAGAGACAGTCCATGTGAATCTTAGTTAAAACCTAATTTGAGGTCCTTGGTGTCATCTCTTTACCCTAACAGAGATCCTCTTTTATTAAAAAGCTAATGTAAATGCACTAATTTTCTTTTGGGAATTAATTTTCATGTTGTGATTTGCATGTGTAATAGCATGAAAAAAAACCCTACATTTTAAGGGAAAAACTCTAGCAGTTGATTATTCTGAAATTTCTGAAACCCATAGATGAGCATATGCTATTGGTGAGCAAGATTTTAGCAAGCAAATTTAGCAAGGGAGTCTGACAGGGATGACTGGCATTTTGATGTTCAAAATGCACCTTGAAATTTCTGGTGTCTTGTACATTTTCTGTTTGTGTAAAGTTGGTGTTAGCTATAAAACAGTGTCTGTTAATATTTGTGTTGGACAATTCTGCCTTTCTGAGCCTTTTTGTGTCTCTCTGGCTTTTGTCCCTATAAGAGTAATGTTAACACTATACATTCCAGAGATGTAATAGTAATGGGAAAAGTAAACTTAGGTGTCCTTAATCAATTTTTCAAAGTTAGTAATTCAGTCTGAAAAATACAGCGTTTTTGGAGAGTCTCCTGTTGGGACACAGAAAATCTGTAGATGAAAACAATAGCTGGAGCAGTAGAGGCTCATCACAGTGCCAGAGGCAGGGCTGGTCACTGACATGCTGTCAGATTTGTTAGCTAAAACTGATCCTTGGGGATTTTCATGACAGCTTGCTTTTCTGCACATTGATATTCCTTATTTCTGAATTATTCAGCTTGCTGCTGCTTAGCCAGAGAGTGTCTCTGGAGCATAATTAGCTAAGCAATGGGTAAAAACAGAAAAAAGGAAATGTCCCAATTATATATTCATTGTTTTGTGAGTACTTGAATAGCAGTTTAAAATAACAACTATAGCTCACAGGAACCTGCAAGCCAGGGCTGAAAAACTCTGGAAAAGACACCCTAGTCTCAGTCAAATTAATACAAAAACTCCTATGGTATGAAGCAGTGCAAAAGTTAAACCTTTCAAGACGTGTAGGAACAGACAGACACAAACTAATGCTCATATTTGGCCTATCCTACATCTCCCTCATTTTTAAGAGAAACAGAAGTAAAGTCCCTTCCTTTCTTCATGTATTAAATGCTTTGGTTGTTCTTTTTCCATGCCTTACCTTTTTTGGAAATTGAAATTACAGTAATTTCATGGCTCTAAGGTGCACTCTTTTGACTAAAACTTTGGTCCGAACCCAGAAGTGCACCTTATAGTCCGGTGCACCTTATATAATGTACAAAGTTGCGAAATTTGCCAAACCAGAAGTGCAAACCGTGAGCCGAGCCGTGAGGGGGGAGCGGTGCCACAGGAGCGTTGAGCTGCGAGGAGGGGTGGGAGTGGGCAGTCCCCAGCCAGCAGGAGCCGCGTGGGGTGGGCAGGACCAGGCAGCCCCCAGCCAGCCGGAGCCACACGGGATGGGAGGGAGCAGGCAGCCCCTGCGCCGCCCTGAGCCATGGCGGCCCTGAGTCACCTTGAACCGCAGCAACCCCAAGGTGTTAGCCATGGCTGCCCCAAGCCGCCCCGAACTGCGGCAGCCACGAGCTGCAGCCACCCCAAGCCCCACCTCACCAGCCGGGGGCGAGCGGGAGTGCCAAGGTCCGCGCACGGGGAGGACGCTTGGGGCTGTGTTTAAAGGCCAAACCAATCTGTGTAAAAATATTTGCAAATTGAGCACCTGCCAGTAAACTCAAGGATGGTGGGATTCTGTTACTAATTTGCTACTTTGTTGTGCATGGCACAGATCTTCACTTCAAAAGAAAAGTGCGCCTTATAGTCTGGTGCGCCTTATATAATGTACAAAGTTGCAAAATTTTCCGCCTCTCGGTGGTGCGCCTTATAGTCTGGTGCGCCTTATAGTCGTGAAATTACTGTAAATTAGTTTTTACCAAGAATATTTGGCTAGTGTTTGATCTACTAGTTTTACTGCTGGAGCTATGTTTTTTCTAAAAAAGGAATGATATTTCAGGGTTGGGAACTTCATAAGTTTTTGATTAAGTGTCTAGGTGCTTTAATGTTTTTCTCATGGTCACTCAGAGTATTCCCAGTTGTTTTCATTTCAATAAAAAAGAGGCTGGTTTAGTTTGGAGAGCACAGTCTTTCTTGAGAATGATTGTGACTCCCTAATGTGTGGCAAACGTTGCTATGGGAATACATAACCTCTGTCTTTGCCAAGACTTAGGCATGTGGAAGAAATAGGCTTTCTGGTCCTTGGTCAGTGCCAAGGGGATTGAAACACAATTTTAAGAAATTAAGTGAGAAAATTATTTTTTAATTCTATGTGCACTTAATTAAAAGAAATTACTTCTTGTTTCTTTGACCTTTCACAAGGAGCTTTTATAGAGGGTCTTCCTTAAAAGCTTTTATTTGCATCACAAGTTTGAGTATTATGAAAGCATCCTACTGAAGTAGGAAGATATTAATACTGAATTTTATAGATGAAGCACAGAATAAGCCACTTACCCTAGAGCCTTCAGACAGGAGTATCCACAGAGGACACTCTTAAAGCCAAATTTTGCTACCCTACCTTAGTCCTTCTTCCTCCATTTTCTCCAGCTGTTAGCTTGCTTTATAACTCACTAAATTTAAATTAACTAGTTAGTTAGCTCTTTGGAAGAAACATTTTTTTTTTAAATAAATCATTTCCTAAAATATTTTTGCGCATATAGTTGTCATGTGTACTAATTTAAGTGAACGACACAAAAATAAATTTCACCAATATTTAATGGCAACTAGAATGTCTTTCTCTTGGTCTTCAGCTGATGGATACAGAGTTTTATTATCTTACAAACAGGTAGAAAATACATTTCAGGTTTCTGTGTATGGTCCTTACAGGAAAACCAATGGGAATTTTTCCTTACAAGAAATGACCAACAAGATATTTACACTGAAGCTCACAACAAAAACAGTTCAAATATGAAACTTCTGATCCCTGAAGATAAATTTCAAAATATTATCAATGAAATAATTTTGAGTAGCAAAGATGCTCAGAGAAAAGTGCATGCAAATATTTTATAAGCCTAAGGAATAAGCTGATTTCAACTAGGAAAGTGTTTTGAATTTGAGATTTCTGAATGTAAATGTCAGTGATATTCCAAATAAATGAGAAGAATCAAAAACACTGGCATTAAGTCAAATGTTTTGTTAGAGTTCTTATATTTTATCACTGTCAGAAGTAAGCTTGATGCCTGAGTACAACATCCTGGAGGGCAGGCTTAAAGCCAAATTAGCCATCCATCCATATTAGTTACCTGCAGGAGTGATGTCAGATCTGGCTCCAGGGACACTCCAGCTGGTGTTCTCCACATGAAATACTTTGTGTCATCAGTCTGAGTGCACCTCGCAGACATGCTTTCCTGCCCTGAAGGTAGGGTAACCCGCTCTGATAGCAGCAACAACAAGCAGAGGAGGTGAGCCAGGGAAAAGTTGTTTGAGATGAAGGCTGTGCTGTCTGTGGCTTCTCCAGATTCTTCCAGATCTGGAGTGCTTGCGTGGCTCTGATTTCAAGTGCCAAGAAAGCTGCAAATCTGGGGCATCACTGCAGGTGCCAATGATACTGCTGGGTACAGCGTGACTGGGAGGGGTGGGCATATTCTTCTGAGTCTCAGAAGCAGCCTTAAATCCAGAATGCTCTCAGGAGCACTCTACCAGGTACAGCAGATGCAGGGATTACCCCGGTGGGTTATAAATCTGACCTAGTGTGAGGAGGAGGATTTGTGTGGTGTGCAAGATTATTTATGCTTGCTAAGAAGTTTTGGGACAGGCAAGAGACAGGTTTATTGACTCACTCTGGATGAGGGAAGAAGGGAAAAGAAAATGATGATGGTATTGATGGAATATTTAATCTGTGTTTAAACCACCTAATTCAGGGGGTAGTTATGATGGCATCAGGTTAATGTTAGACTACATGATCTTGAAAGGCTCTTCCAGCCTTGATGACTCTGTGATTTTGTAATCATAAAGAAGTGAATAAGGCTCTCTTTGATCATGATTCAAAAATTTGTAAAAAATACTAAATAATGTACTTCCAGTTATCCAAAATGTAATAAAAAAATATTAATATGGGCTTGTCAGGGAGTGACCCTGTCATAGAACCATGATTTCCTTCTTTGATGGGGATGTGGTGCCATTAGACAGAGATAAAATGAGCTCCCTGCCACTGAGTCAGAGAGAGGATATTCCTGATGTGGGGCAGTGTCACACTGGTGCCTTGGTGCTGCCTCCCTTGCTTTACAATACCCACCACCAGGAGCCATGTAAACTCAAGAAAACCTGATGCACTCGGGAAAATTGTCTAGTTTTCTAGTGTTTGAGTGAATTTAGCAGTTTGAAGAAAATAAAACTGTTGTTCCATGGGGATGAGACCACACACCTGCAGGCTATAGCAGGAAGTGTTACAGGAATGAGCAGGGAGTTCTCTCCCTTTGGGGGCAGCAAGACATTAGGTACCTTAAGCTGTATTAGGAATTTGGGATTTAAAAGAATAGGGAGGCAGTGATTTTCATCTCCCATCCAAGGCTTTTGGTATTGCCAGTATTGATTTCTCCTAAAGTTGGTAGAGTGTGACTACACCTTTATCGTCTTTATTTTTCATCAGATGACCACATGACAGGCTGAGAAGAAGTTGCTGTCAAAGAGTAGCTCTGAATGGTTTGATGTTGAACTCTGAGATTTTCTCAAATATTGATGCAGGTCCCTGAGGGAAATGGCTGTATAGAACCACACATCTTAGTTGAGTGTTTTCATTAATTATCTGAACAATAAATATTTAAAACCCAAGTAAGGTGGCATTGGCAGGGGCTTGTAAGTCTTTGAGAAAATAGTCAAAATGCAGTATTGGTTTCTCCTGGCAAACTGAAGAAATAATTAGAAGGAAATAACATGAAATTCAGCACTATAAAGCAAAGAGTGCCACAGCTGAGGAGAAATTTAAAGCAGAATGCAAATAGCTAGTTAGACAGCATTGTGACAGGAAGGGATGAAAGTGTTATATTGTTAAATAAAGTTCCATTTTCATCTTGTGATGTGCTAACATCCATACAAGTTGCAGGTAGATATTCCAGTCTGCATATCTGTCACGGACACATTGCCATGTCCAGATTTGACCACCATGTCTGGGAACCATGGAATAGTTATTTGGAGACTGCTGGAAGTTGGAGATGAACTTCAGAACAGCGAGGACTGAGAGGAGGAGGAAAATGTATCTTTCTGATATGGAAAAAGTCATTAAATAGAGGATAGTGTTGAGTTGTTCCAATAGAGACTGGGGCAGGTTTTTCACAGTTTTTATTTCCTGAGGTTTGCATCAGGCAGAGGCAGTCTGTGACACGATCAAGGAGAAAACTTTGGCTGAAGTTCATCAACCCTTAATATTTTACAGAGGATTGTATAAAACTTTGGTAGCAGTGGTGGTTCACTTGTGTATAGTTAATTTTTTTGCTATGAAAATTGCTTTTCCACAAAGAAAAGTGCTTAGTAATTGTTGAACTGTCCAGCTCAGTCAAGGGACTTAATTTAGTAACTGAGATGGAGGGAGGAGTGTTGCTAATTCACTGATGTACTTCATTTATGTGTTTGTTTCCTAAGACGGAAACATAGCATAATAATGAAACCTTTTGTGATAAAGTCAGTTTGCAAGGCTTACAATAACAGGGAATGTTTAACTTGGAAAAGTTTTACTTCAAAATTTCTAATACTGTAAAGCAATTCAAAGAAAAATGCAAATAATATATTCAAAGTTAACATTTGGGGCATGTGTGAAATAATATATCAATTCATTGTTTTAAATGTAGTTTCCCTTATAATAGCCTTAAAAACATTTTATTCAGTATTATAGGTCAGTATGGAGGCCCAGATAGAGTGTTTTAGTGGCTGAGGAAAGCCCTCCTCATGTATCAGTTTCTAAACAAACATCTTTTTTGCAAGAATTGATATTTCAAAGGATTATTTACATCAGGAGACAAGCCATGCACTTCTTAAAAATTGATTATTTCTGTGTTTTTCTACTTACTGCAATAGCTCGTATGCTGACTTCTTATTAGAAAATATATTTAAAAGATCTTACATTAGTCTTCACCTAGAGTACAAATTAGCTGTGCTTCATTTATAGAACCATAGCTGGAAAAGTGAACTCAAAATCTTTCATGCAAGTAGAAAAATGTTCTTGATTATATTCCTTTCTCTGAAACAGGAGCTTTTTATTACATACATAATTTGTCAAGAATATGATACATATTTCTTGCTGCATACTTGGCTGTTGGCTTTTGTCTTGACAATGAAATACATACACACATGCTCTGAATGGATCCTGACAGTGAACTTCATTATTCTACAGAGAGGTGAAGGAATATTGGCTCAGTTGCACAGTGTTCATCATGTGGACACCATTGCTCATGGGAATGGGAGTTTGTGGAGAATGACATTATTCATTTGGAGTTTTGCCTGGCACCCATCTTTGTCATTAGTGCACAGCAAATAATGTGATGATCTTGAAGGACTACCAGGAATGCATGCATGGACCTTGTGCTCCCATCTGCTGTGTCATTTCAGAGTTGTTCAATTTGCTGAAACAAAAATAGGAAAACTTTTTTCACTGTCTCCTAATGTTCTTCTTAGTCATCACTTCAGATGGCAATTTGAATGTAATTCTAATTAATTTTAATTGTAATTGTAATTCTGTCTGTAATTAGAGTCTGTGTCCTACAGCAGACAGGGTGTGTCTTTAAAAATTTTTTAAACTCAAACAGGTGGTACATCCCTTGCATCCATTTCTCTCTGACTAATTAAATCCCCCAGGAAGCGAAATCAAGTCTCAAGGTGAATCCCTCCCCTGTGATGCAGGAAGAGGAAGGTTTCTTTGTTTGTTGCCTCTGCATGGGGATTTGGAGCTGAGTTTTCTCCTTGGAAAACACAGGCGTATAAACCACTCCTAGATTAATGGGACAGTATCTAAAGGGTACTGGTACAGACAAGGTGATGTATGGAGGAAGAAAACTGCTAATGCAGAGCACGCTGTGTCAGATTTGCTTGAAGCTGTTCTCCCTGCTCTGGAAGGAGTAGAAATGAAGACAAAATGCTGACCTCTATGAAGCTCATTCTTCTTCTAAGAAAATGCACTTAGTCTTTCTTTCTTGCTATTATTCTTTGTCAAGAAATTGTACCTTCCAGGTAGAGCAGGTTTTGGCCTCCAGGAATAGTTGCACCTGCAAGTGATTGAAAGATGTTGTCAGGAATCCACTTCAGCTAAGCCCAGAGCACCGTTTAGTTGTGGCCATATCGCTTTTCAGCCTCTACAGAGAGATTAAGCCTCACCACTAATAGAAAAAAACTAAGTTGTGAATGGAGTTATTTTAGCAATACTTGAAAGCAGATTTTTTTTTCCTTTGGCTTCTTTGGCTTTCCCACTTGCTCCTAATATTAATTGTTAATGGAATAACATCCTGTATAATTATGGTGGAAGTGTGGTTCTGCTTTTCAAGTATAGTTATGAGGAGAAAATGTTCACAGTGTTCCGTTTCATTTTATCTTCATTTATAAGCGTAGCGTTTAGAAGATGTGTATAGCTTCAGAATGAAAGCTTTAAATGCAATTCTGTCAATGCTAATAATTTCAATCTTTGACCTGCAGTTCTGTGTTTCCTAATGTACTTACTTGTGGTTTGCAATCTGTATTTAATTGCATGTCTAAGGAGGTTCATGCATAACATTCTTCCTTTAAATCTTTCATTAGTTTTTGGGTTTTGTTCTTGCCAGCAGAACATGGCTGAATGCTACAAATGCTACAACAGCTGCTGTACAGCCATAACTCTTCTGTCTTATTGCTGGTAATGACAGGCAGCAATTTACTGTGTGTATTAAATTTGGTTCTGTGTTGTTGTACCACCGAAGTTTTTAGGAAAATATTTTCACAAATATAAGGCAACAAATGTCAGACTGACCTAACTACTGATCTTCTCTACACTTTCTATGGGCTCTCTTCTTTTCTGCTAACTGGAGATGAGTGGTTTGAAAATGTTTTCTCTAGGAAAATATTCAGATTTATTATCTTAGTCTTTATGGCACATAGCTCTCCTTTCCGTTTAGCTGGTAGTGAGGGATTTTTTTTATTTACAAAAGTAAATGGCAGGAGTGAAACCTGCTGGTGAGATCTATGCTCTCCAGTTCACATCAGCTGCAGAGAGAAGCATCCCCTGAGAGTTTTTCAGGGAACCTGGCCAATTTTCCTAGGCAGGGAGTTGGGGAATGAGCTATGGGACAGTGTCAAAGCCAAATACTCAGGAGACTCAGATCAAGAGATCAAAAAGAAAGAAGTTTATAGTGACACTATAGGCGCACATAATCAAAATATTTAAGTCCTTTGGAGGTGTACAGATTTTAATCAGCATAATCTGTGCTGACCCTGGCCACCAAATAAAAGATGATAATCTCAAAGATTAAGGACAGATTACTGCAGCATAATCAAAGGTGATGTATGTATCTGTGGGGCTGAAGTAGAGTCCTGTGGTGAGAAGCTTTTGGACAGATGGAGCAGTTTGTCTCCTTGGGGGAAACAGGTGATCTGAGGCCTGAAGCCCATCTGTGTGCTGACACCAAGTCAGGGTTGACAGCAGCACCTCAGCCTCTCACTGGGATTCAATGTGCAACCCCAAGGACAGCCTCCACCTTTGACACTGAGAAGCTGGAGAAAAGTGAGGGCTCAAGGCCTTGAAGAGGACCCTCAGTTATCTTTGAATCTGCATTTGAATTATTTCTCAGAGGAGCTACAACACCCATTGAATCAGAAGCATTGAGCACTCTTTGAGTAGTCTGTAAACTGATAACAGTATTACCAATTCCTCCTATGAATACCATCTACTTAATGAGTCTACCTGCCAGTAATTATCTGGGTGATGTAGACCCCATTTGTTTGAGGTGATGAATGTGGCCAACAATGTGAAATTACAGTTTCAGTGGGGTCAGTAGCTGTCATTTCTGACAAAGATTTTTCCAATTGTTTGTGATTAAGTATTTGTTTTTTCTGTTGTGTTTTGTGATTAAGTATTTGTTTTTTCTGTTGTGTTTTTTGTGGTGGTTTTTGGTGGGTTTGGGGTGGTTTTTTTGTAACCTCTTAGCAATAAAGCCTGTCTAGGTTAGATTAGGTCAGTTGGTTAGAGCTTGTTGCTAAATAATGCCAAAGTTGCAGGTTTGATCCCTGTACAGGCCATTTACTTGTGCATCCCTTACAACCCAGAAGATTCTGTGACCTTCTCACCACTTACAACAAGTGTTATTATTGTTCAGCTTACCTTTCTGCCAGTTCAGGATTTGATACACCTTTTTAATGTGTTTTCTAATGTAATTCTGTAGTGATAGGACTATCTCTAGCACGTTTTTTAATGATTTGGGCATTTCTGATTGCCCAAATAAATTTCTTCAAATCTTGAGATGTTTCTTAAAATAATCATCACAACTTTCTTTCTTTTTTTTTTTTTTATATTTTATTAGTCTAGATAAATGCAAAATAATTATTTTTTTCCAAAAGCAAGTTTTCTGGAGACAGGAATCTTGGGGTATGAGTTAATGCAGTTACGTTGCTTATATGTTATTTTTTTCAGCTCTCAATCTTTTCTTGCAGTATTTTCCTTATAGATATCTATAGGTTAGGGTGACCCCTCTTGATCCATGTGCTGTTACATGGCAAGCAGTGGAACAGTGCATCCACCAGAGTGTCTGGGCTGTGTGAGCTTCCAGATCCAGGAGGAAAAAAGCTTGTAAGGCAGCTGCAGTCCTTGTTGGTGAGTCACCTAAAAGCCAGCAATGTACCCAGTCCAGCCTGAGCCCACATCATCTCCCATTATCCTGCTTTTGAATTACTCCCAAAGGTCCCCTTTTGCCAGCTGATCTTAGAAATTTATCCTGTACCTTCCAGCTAGAAGAGAATTACAGTGTGCAACTCCTTGGGTGAAGGTGGTTGGCTGTCTCACTGGCACTGTGTAGGGATTCTCATTCCCAGCTCTGAGACCAGTATGATTTGCTCAGCAGTTTCCACTATGGCCTGTGCAAATTAGCAGAGCTCCATGGCAAACTGATTATCTGTATTTGCCTTCAAAGTCAGATGCAGAGTTCACATACTTAGCTTAATTTCACTGCAATTGATAATAAACCAGGAAGTTCATTTCTCTTGTTTCCCACAGCTGTCCATCTTTACAATATCAAATTAGAAGTAGGTGCTATCATGGGACAATCAAGTGCTTGACCTCATCAGTTTTCAGCTCCTTCATGCACCATTGAGAAGTACTTTCCAATGTTTTGTGTGTCTGTTCTGTACTTGAAAAACTGTTTTCACTGCTTCACAGTTTTTACAAGAAAATATTCTTGTGCCTCTGGTGCAGACTGGGAGAAACCTAATGCCTGACTCCCCATTACCCTCCATAATACAGTAACACAGCAAATTATAGAGCTTTAATAAATGGCAATGATGCATCTAAGAGAACATTTCCAGGATCCCAGAATCCCTGCATATTAGCCTCTTCAGGCATATTTTTTTTGTCCTCTTAAAACTTAATGTTCATGGAATCTTTGACCACTGGCAAATGGATGAGCCACCTTTTGTAGCTACACAAGCTCCAGCCTCCCTCCCTGTCAGCATGGAATCTTTTCAGGCTTCTGAATTAATCCCCAAAGACAGACATAAATGAAATATTAAAATTACCTTTTGTCCCCACTTCTTGCTGGTGTTTGAAGCAGTGTTTGTGCATAAGGGTAGAGTGAGGGCACTTGCTGACGCTCCTGTGGAAGAACTGATCAAAGGAATAACATCCTCAGCTCCATGGCAGATCACAGCCATATCATTAACTGTATGTCTCATCTGATTAGCCTAGTGTGAGAGTTCTGTCTGCTTGAGTCAAAGTCACCAAGGGTGGTTTGTGAGACCCTGAAGAAAAGCCAATGCCATCAGAACGCTAAGGCAGCAGCATTTTTAGAGACTTTGCTAAAAAATCAGGAGAAGGTTATTGTAGCTATACTTCCACTTACTCAAAATCTTTGCAACTCAGAAATGTTCTGGAAATTACCTTCACTAACTATTCAGTCTGATCTAGTGTGTGAACTGTGGCAGGGACAGAAAAGAAAAACCTTTGAAACTCCAGGTGCCATTTCCTTGCAGTGCTTTAATGCTAACACTTCTCATTTGCCCACCTGAATCAATTTGGTGTCACAGAAGACACCAGATAGTCTGAAATACTGCAGGAGATCCAGAACAAGCAAAGGCTTCACTTTTGTGTGGAGTTTATGGTGATGATTGCCATTCAGCTGCCTTGTTGGTCTTTTTTCAAAGTTCCCAGCTGCTACAAATATGCACGTGGTGCTATATACACATGGTATATTCATCAGAAGGGCTTCTTTTCCTCACTAGTCATTCCTAAAACCAGCCAAGCTGCTGAGTGTATACCTTATATACAAAGCTATTTTGGGTGGGCTGTGATGTCTTTAAATCTACTTTAATCTGCAATAAGTACATAATGTTATAGAGTTTCAGAGAACATACAGCTATAGTAATCCAAATAACTTGGTCAAAATCACCTGTAACTTTGGACAGCAGACCCCTAACTGATTGGATTTGTAATCTAGGAATCTGCCTTGGGAGGACAAAGTCTGAATTAAAGGACTTTTGAAAATAACCTATTTTCCAGCCAGTGGTTATGATTCAAAAGGAATCATTTGTTATCTTTAATGAAATTGAAAATTTCTCCTTGAGTTTAAACTTTGCTTGTGGTGCTATACGGGGCTTAATTAAATCAATAAAGCAAAAGTAAGCCCTGGAAGATAATTCTCTTGTTTATATCTCTCTGTCTCAAGAGGGAAAGAAAAGATTGGGTAGAAATTCTGTTCAGATACTGCCCCCATATGTTCTGAGAGAGCTTCCTCAAAGATAGTGATGTGATTTAATGAATTGTTGTTATTCATAGAAACATAGAATCAAATCAAAGCTCAGCAAAAACCAGGAAACCTAAAATGCCTGTTTTAGGGACAGTTGATATTATTTTGCCTCCAATCTATCTTTATTTCTACATTTAATTTTTGAAGCTTATCTTTTCAAGGGAAAACTATGAATGCAGATAATACCCATCAATATGAAAAGGTGCTAAACTGACAGAGCTGTTTCAAATTGTGTTTAGAGGTTGATTTTGTTTTCTCCAGCAGTTCTTACTTCCTTCTAATAGATTAAGGGATTTTTTTGCTGCTGTTGACTTCCAAGATCCATCCCTCCTTGTGACATGAATGTGGCTCAGCTGCTCTCAGCTCTGCTTTCTTGCTTTTGCAGCACTCAGGCCTCAGTCTTGTGAGACTGCTTGTGTATTAGATTTGCCTCTTTAGTACGACTTCCAGCTGTTAATTTGCTCCTCGGTTTTATCCTTCTGAACACCATTGCCTGCAGGACATTTCCAGAAGCTTTCATTTACTTTTTGCTTCAGGATGCTCATTTGTGCTGACCCACCTGCTTAGTTTGAGTGCTGTAGATCTCCTCTAACAATAATTCAGACAGATTTCCCTTGCATTATGAGAGGTAATTATGGGAAGGGGAAACCTTTTCTTCAGAGTCTTCCATCTATACCCAGCTCACCTCTTTTTCATTAATTTTCTAAATATGAGACAAAAAGCTAAAAGGGCTCATCACCCACACTCATTGCTTTTTTACAATGCAATTTTTTTAATGAAGTTTAGGCATGTGGTAAGAAAAATAAGAATGTGTGATGAAATTACAGTGGAAACTTCTATAAACTGAAAGTCAAGCACTTTTAGAGGTTTCTTTGTAGCTGATTCTCCACAGCTTTCTGGCTCACCATTTGAAGAAAGGGGTTTTATCTTAATATTTCCCAAACAAAAGTGGAGTTTAAAAATTGAATGTGATAGACTTGTAGTTTAGTTTAATGCAACTTGGCTGCTACACGTTTCAGCACACTGCTCATTTGAACTGGTAGTTTACATACATTTATCTAGGGTAAAAGTTGTTCAGAAAAAAGGGACAGTTAAAAAATAAAAGTTAAAAAGGAGTATCTGTCATTGGGTAATGTCACAGAGAGAGGTTTTAATTTCTGAATAATGATGATTTTATAAACATTGAAACGAGTCGTTGTTAGAATAGATAAAAGATAAAACAATGTCTTATGGAAATATTAAGTGTAAAAGAGTTGGTACATTTAAAAATACATTTTAGTACATTTTAATTACAGTAATTTCACGACCATAAGGCGCACCAGACTATAAGGCGCACCCACCGGCAGTCAGCAAAATTCGCAACATGTAGATCAGATAAGGCGCATCGGACTATCGGGCGCACTTTTTTTTTTGCAGCGAGGCTCCGCCCCCAGCTCCCCTTGCGCGTTTGCTGGCCGAGGCCCCGCCTCAACCCGGCAGCCATTGGCCCCCGGGCTGGCCTGTACCCGGCGGGGCCGGGGCATGGCCGCCACCTGTCCGACCGACGTCCCCGGGGCCGGGTCATGGCTACCGCTGCTCCGTGGGGCGTCCCCGGGGCCCCGCTGCTCCAGGAGTCCCCTGGCGCTCCGGGTGACCCGATGCCAGCAGGCCCGCCCCGCGGAGCCCCTCTCCCCTCACATCCCGATGTTGCTGTGGGGCCACTCCCCCTCCCAGCCC
>PYHW01010620.1:10130749-10156887 GCA_013186435.1 Turdus rufiventris | reverse complement strand
CCACTTTGTAGCTCAGATAAGGCGCACCGGACTATAAGGCGCACTTCCGGGTTCGAGGGAAAATTTTAGTCAAAAGGGTGCACCTTATGGTCATGAAATTACTGTATATTTTATTAGAGAATTAAGTACATAAAATATTCCACTTTTTTTTAAACTTTTTAAGAAATTCAGGAAGACTTATTAATTTCAGCTACTTTGCTATCTTTTCCTATGCACAGTATAGAAACTGTCTTTAGGTGGAGCAACCACTAAATTTTTTTTTTTTGTCATTTATTTTCTTAACCTGCATCACTTTCTTGCCATCTGATCAACTCAATTTCAATTTGGTTTACTTCTGCATTCACTCCCTCTGAGTAGCCAAGTCTGTCACTTACATTACGCATGCATAAATTTAATTTTCAGGTTATTAGAACTTTTATCTAGGATTAGTGTCAGCTTCTGCTATTGGCTTTAAGAATCTTTCATACACTATCAGGAATCACTGCAGAGAGGACCTGGAGCAGTCATCAGTGAAACAAGGTAAATGAATTTATTCTCCCTCCTGAGGTGCCCTCATGTGGTATCACTAGGGTGAAGGAACACTTCTTGCTTAACAAGACATTGAAATTTTATAAAAAATGCAGAAACCTGTCTCAAAGCTGCATTCAGTAGGTCACCAGTCATTTCTGGGACTGCTGCTGGCATGGCCCCTTTCCTCCTTTTCCATTACATCCCTGATGCCAAAGGTCAGTAGGACATAGTCCTGATTTGTGTTGCAGGCTATTTGCCTTGTTTTTGTGTAATGTGCCAGCGGGTTTGGCACTGAAGTTCAGTTTGTCTGATGTATCCTGCACGAGATGGACTCCCCTCTCCAGCCTTCAGTAGTTCAGCACAGAGCCTTTGATCAGTCTGGGTCATACACAGATTCCATTGTAATGGCCACATTTCAGCTGTTTTCGGCGGGTGGTTCCTATCAGTGTACCTGCTGTGCACATCATCCAGCACAAGTGCTTTCCCATTTTCATAACTCTACTTTCCATTCTGCAGGCTGTCAAAGCATCTCTTCCCTTTTCACAAATCCTTTAGTTACACTGTGTGTATCACTCTTGCAGTGTAATGATTCTAAACCCTGCTATACAGTTCACTTGTTGCAACATATCACATTTGTTTCTAGTGCAAGTAGTTTCTCACTCCTTTAAAGTTCATGCCATTTTTCTCTTACCTTGAAAAGTAAAAGGTGAGATTATCTTTCCTTCCTCTGCATGTTAATTGCAAGCAGTTACAAAAATCTTTGCTGACTGCAGTTTGAGCTACTGCTACCCTTCTTTTAGTGCAGTTTTGTATTTGTAAGGCTGTCTTTTCACATGAAGCATTTGCCTGCCTTTTTCTCGGTCTGTCTTTATTTGTGAAGCAAGTTTTGTGGGGTTTAGGGGCCGTGTTTTACACTGTAACTTAATCAAATTCTTTTTCTGTCTCAGGACAGCAATCTTTGACCACTTGGGCCATTTTTCAGTCATCTAATTTTTACTTCCAATATTGCTCTTTTGTGTATATTCAGTGATTCTGTGCAGTACTTCTCATGTGGAAGGATTTTTACAAATATTTTCAAGTTGAACACTTCCAACTTTTCTGATGTTTTAGGAATATTTGTCCTTTTGATGTTTTGACCATAAGCACTTGACAGCTTTCCACTGTAATTAATCACATGATATTATGCTATAATAACTCAACTCTGATTGTTTAAGCATCTGAGTAGGACATTTCATGAAGAAATTACTTGCTTTGTACTTGACATTTCTATACAGAAGCCACTAAACAAGAGATTAATTCTTCTCCTCAGTGCAATACTTTTATCTGTGTAAGTGATCCTATTGATACATAAGGACTTTTCATATCAGCCACGGTTGCAAGACTGGAGTCTTGTCTTCATATTTTGGAGACAATTTAAGGCCTGTTCAGCAGTAGTTGCTTGTGGTGTGGAGTGGAATTCATGCTGTGCCAAGCACTCAGTTTCACACAGCTTATTACTAATTCCACTCTAATGAAAACCAAAAGGCCATCCTGCTTTTCCTCTCCATTGCTCTTTTTACAAAACAACAAATGTCAGAACATCTTGTGGAATAGGAATTAATGGGGCAACATTACATTCAATTTCTTCTCTTTTTTTCAAGGAAATGCAAAAAATATGAAATTGCTGCTGTTCCAGTCATTAGGTAGTTTTGTTAATTGCAATAAATGTTCGAACTTTCACATCTAAAGAACAAGGGGTTTTGTTACTCATTACCTGTCACTGGAAAAATCTATGGACTCAAATATAATTTATAAGTATTTGCCAATTATTTTGGAATTTTAAGTCTCTGGGTTTTTTATATTCCATCTGATTTACCTTTGGCAATTGCCTTTTTTATAGGTTATTCACTGTACTGAGAGAAATGCTTAGGAAAGATACTGTATCTATGAGAATTAGAGAAATCCTGCATTTTCCCAGTGATTTCTGGGGCTACATTTCTTCTGTCAGTAGCAGTTTAGTTATAAGCACTCTCTATGTAAGTCCTTCTTTATAAAATAACATTTTGTTTTGGTTATTTAAAACAGGAAGTCAAAAAGGACATGTTGTAATTAGATTTGCTTTGTAAGGAATTTAAAATGTATTGTARTAGTCAGAATTCTCAGGGGAAGGTTTCTAATRAAATCTCCTTTGAATTTATTCATATGTGGAAATATAGTCAATATTGAAATACAAAATGTCAATAAAAGTAAAAAAGTATTARCATTCAGTGTATGTTACAGTGCACAGCCTTGCCAGTTTGGATTTTTTTTTCACAAAAGCTTTGTTTCTCAAAGCTTCTGTGTGCTTCTAAAAATGTAATCTCTAAAGAAAAATKAAATTAGTCTGTAAGAGTCATGAAAATGGGTAATTTAATTTTTTTAAGCTACCATATAGAAGTGAAAGGAAAATTATCCATAATGTTTCTCATTACCATGAATGCAAATGAGGGGATAATTTTCTAACATTCATACATGGGGATTCACTAGCTGCTTGATAGTGGCAGAGACCACTCAGCTGTTTGCTTGCTATTTTATCATCTCTACTGTCTTGGATAAAAGACAGCAATATGAAAAAGTGTTAAGGCAGAGAAAACATGGCAGAATGTTCCATTAACATGATGTCCTTTCCAATAAACTTCTAACTTATGCATGGTTTCCTGAAATATTTACCAGTCCCAAGTTCACTGTCAAATCCTAAGTCAGTGGCAAAGGGGGAAGTTTTTATTTTCCAGTCATGACTTTCACATTATACCATCTGCTTCCATAGCCCCAAACAAGTACCAGCAGTAATTCAAAACAAAAATGCCCCAGAATGGAATAATTTCCCCTTGGGGCTTCACTGTTACAAGACACGGGGCATAGGACCCGATTTCATGTTGGCTCTCTGATAAGGAAACATTGCCTGGAAGCCATCCAGGTCTCCCATGGCTTTGTGTTTTCTTCTCCCTCTGACCAGCCATCAGCATGAATGTGTTCCTTCTGGCCTCTTGCTCTGAAACTCATAAGGCTAGTGTTGATGATGGAATTGCATATTTGTGTTGTTTCCTTCCAGCTCAACACAGATGCCTTTGCATTGCCCTTCCACCACAACTTCAAGGAATCAGTTGAAGAGCAACATTTGAATCCTGAGAGCTGTCAATGTATTTACTGCATTAGAAACATGGTCTTCTTGGTATTGAAAGAAAATGAAAAGAGAAAATACATGTTTTCCTGTACAAATATCCTGCTTACAAATTTAAAATATGTTTTTGTCATTATTCTCTAACAATTACTTTAAATATCTCATTTGTTTTCTCTGTTGTTTGTGAAAAAGACTGAGCTAATTGAATAAAATTCCACATATTAATGAAATAAATGGAAACATGGGAAGCATAGCAAATTATTTGCTTATAAATCACGTTACCATGATGAGACACATTTGAGGAATTTCAAATGCTTGGGAAAGCAGATGTTTAACTCCCAACAGCTTCTCTTCACCCATCCTCTTTCACCTTTCTGCCTTTCTCTAGCCAGCACCTATGAGACTAAAATGAATTGAAAACTTTTGCTCACTTTCAAAAGCACGTTACTTCACATGGAGTACTGAAATTCATTAAGTACTTTGGCAGATTTCCAGAGTCCATTTCTTTCACTGTTACTTAGCACAAACAGAACTTTTGGGGGGCTATTGGTTTTTTGGGCTTGGTTTTGCTGGGACTTTTCTTTAAAAAGGAGTTTGTGCATGACTGTCTACCATTCTCTGTATCTACTACATTTCCTGTCTCTCATCTAGAGCCCCTTTTTGGATGAATAAAGGGTAAATATTGTTTAGTTACACTGCTGTTTATCTATGCCTTTCATAGCTTTGCAATCCAAACAACACCCATACAAGCACACCCAGAGGCACACACACACAGTCCAAACATCTTCATCATTGTTTGTGTTGCTTTATTCATCCTTCAGGTCTCCTGTAATGGCTGGAGGTCTATTTGCCGTTAACCGGAGATGGTTTTGGGAGCTGGGAGGCTATGATCCAGGATTAGAAATATGGGGAGGAGAGCAGTATGAAATCTCGTTTAAGGTAAGTCTTCAAGCCACTTCATAGAACGCTTCCTTGCTAGCATTATCACTATGCTTTCATTCATCTGGGCTTCTGTCTTTTTTAAGTAAAATTAATTTAATACAATACTTATTTTTATTAGGAATTTCCATAGTGCCATAAAAAATTGTTCCAGAAGGTATACAAAAATCACACTGAGTGCAGCTCACTCTGAAAACATGGTAGCTTGCCACTGTCAAAGAATGAAGTTTCACCTTTTTCCTTTTTTCAAGTCTTCTCTACTTACCTTAGCTCAGATGCTGTGTTTGTGCTCAAGTGTTGCACTCAGTTCAACAAGCCAACAGAGAATTAATCCAGCAAAAAATAAAATGGAATACTTTTTTCTGTCCGGATCAACAAGTTTAATCATCTCCAGGGATAGGGTCCCCTAAAGTCAACTGAAGAAAATGGGTGGAAATAGAGAAAGTCTTAGGAAGAAAGACTCCTTTCAATAGCAATGGATCACTACAGCAGCTCAGCTGTTGTCTGCAAGCCAGCGGCTCCAACACAGATATCTTAAAATTGCATTTAGATTTTTAATGACATATGGGGAATTTGCAAGTGCTCAGGTTATGCACAACCAGACATGTTATAGTATGAGTATACTCATATCCTGTATGTGGACATCTGTATTGAAATCAGTTACATGTAGAGCTGGAAGTCTTGTTACTTTCTACATGTAAAACAGGCATTTTTATTACTGTAATTTCACGATTATAAGGTGCACTGGATTATAAGGCACACCTCCGGGAGTTGGCAAATTTCCGAACTTTGTCCATATATAAGGCGCACCTGACTATAAGGCGCACTTTTTTTTAGCAAGGATCCGTGTGCAATAAAGTAATGAATTAGTAACAATCATGCCACCCGTGGTGTTTTGGGTTACAACACAGGATGTGATTGAAGTATCTATTCTATCACTATCTGTTGAGACCAAGTGGGGGCCATGATCCTTATCTCTGTGAGAGATATTCTGCTAATGGGCCATCCATTGAAACCAGTATGGCATTGTTCTTTGTCTTTGCATCCCCCCCCATCCTTCCTCCAGGGAATTATCTTCTGCTAATGGCCCATTGAGTCCCACTGTGTGACTGATAAAGTTACCTTATCCCATTGAGAGTTGCTCCAGCCAGAGGGGAAAGCCAAGCCTTTCTTACCTAGATAAAAACTGAAATTCTAGGACACTGAGTAGCCCTTTCTCTACTGGACTCTAGAAAAAAAAAAGAGATTTCTCCACATCAATACTAGACCTCTGGAAGGAAACTGCACCTTCTTCAAGACCACTGCTTCAACTAAACCACATCTGTCACTGCAAGAAGACTGCAGCCACTATTTAATCAAACCTCCCTGGAGGAAGGATGGGGGATGCAAAGATAAAGAACAATGCCCTACTGGTTTCAATGGATGGCCCATTAGCAGAATATCTCCCACAGAGGTAAGGATCACTGCCCCCACCTGGTCACAACAGATAGTGATAGAATAGAAACTTTGATCACATCCTGTATTGTAACCCAAGACACTTTGTCAGTGTTTGGGGGTTTGTTTCTTTGTAGTGCTGTATTTCTATCTTAATTNTCCTAGTAAAGAACTGTTATTCCTAATCCCCATATCTTTGCCTGAGAGCTCCTTAATTTCAAAATTATAATAATTTGGAGGTAGGGGGTTTACATTCTCCATTTCAAAGAGAGGTTCCTGCCTTTCTTAGCAGACACCTGTCCTCCAAACCAGGACGCGTGCCGAGGCCCACTGAGCCCTGCGGCCCCACACGGTTCAGCTTGCAGCTCGCACTTCTGGGTTGGCAAATTTCCAAACTTTGCCCATATATAAGGCGCTCCAGAGTATAAGGCGCACTTCAGGGTTCGGACCAAAATTTTAGTCAAAAGGGTGAACCTTATAGTCATGAAATTACTGTAGTTTGCTGAGGACTAACATGTCCAGTTTTGAAAACTGAGTTTACTTTCAAGTATATCCAAGGACATCAAAATTTTACCTCCTGCAAAACCTTTGCATCTACTTGCAGAGTTTTTCAAGGACTTGATAGAGTTTCATGACTTAGATATTTTGAGTCAAACATATTTGGATAAAGCTTCGAACTGAAATTGCAATTCAAATTTAGCTCCAGGATCTTTCCAGATTTCTTCCTAACTCTGTCACTGTAAATCTGGTTAAATAAATTTAGCATGTCAGCCATGACTATTATCAGATATCTTGCTGAATCTCAGTCTCAGCTGCAATTGAAACAGTGCTGAGGCCATTTTATTTAATTAAATGTACAGTGTTACCCCGCCCTGCTTTTCCAAGCTGTCTTTACAGGAATTCCAAAAACTGCAAAATGTTTTGCATTAACTGGCTAACTCTCATGTTTCTCCAAATCATTTTTATACCTCGGCAAAATAAATCAGGAAGGCAGGGGAAACTCAATAGCTAGACCATATGTTTAGAATATATTGATTTTCCTGCTGTCCATTTAGATTGTTTCAGAGGCAAATACGAATAGGTATTTGTATCTGTCACAATGGTCTCTGAAAGATCACCCATGATTTTATTATCCTATTTCAAATATTCCTTTTATTCATCTTCACAAAGAATATACTTGTTGTTCTCCCCAGATTTTGTATAGAAACCATGTAACGCAACTGGAAATTGAGATACCAGATTGTCCCAATGTGTTTTGTTCAAGTTAGAGGGTTTTTCTTGGAGACAGCTGTGTCACATTGGGTCTTATTGCAGTCATATCTCTGCATCTTACTAGTGTTAAAAGAAGAAAAAAGTAGTCTTTAGAAATTACTGCCAAATTCCTATTGGGAGAATTTAGGAGGTGTAAATATTTTTTAAAAAAAGATTGCTGTTTGGTTTGGAATAACAAAAAATTAGAAAAAAATCACACAGGTGGAAGAGAGAAACAGGAAGAACTGGGGTTTACGATGTCAGAATCACCCCTATCAGCTTGGGAAAGTTTTTGCTTCAGCAGATTCTACTGTAGCTATAGATTCAGTCATCTTAAAACTTATTTAAATGAGGGCAAGTTAGCCAGACGGTTCAATTTAGCAGATCTGTTCACAAAATTTGGTAAGGTATTGGACTTGCAAACTGTTCCAAAGTCAGTGAAAAAGCCAGACAATCAGACTGGTTCAGCTCCCTTGGCTTCACTTGAGTGAATCTAGAGATGACAATTTACTTTTTCTTAGAGCATCCATATCTATGACCTTTAGAAGTGTTGTCAGATGGGTGGACTGTGTTGATGCCACATCTTACACTAATTTGCTTGGCAAACAATTATTCTGAGTACTCTGGATGGTGATGCAGCTACAAACTGTCTCAAAATATGACCTGTTCATTAAATAGTTTCTTAGGTTAATTTTTATGTAAAAAAGTGTTCAAGATTTTATTTTTTGGCAACATCAGGATCACTTTTTTTTAAATTAGAAAGGTGTATGACATCTTGCTGGCAGTACACTTCAGTGTGTGCTAGACTTGTGAAAGCTGGCAAAGCACTGGCACTCACCTGATTAATAGCATCTCTTCACAATAACAAGAAAAGCTACTATTTGGAAAATCCTAAATTTAAATCTGTTAGACAGGCACAGTTTATGTAGTAATCACTACAACACAGAGCAAAAGATACTGATGTCCTGTGTTTCCTGAAGACCCTTGTGGTTGACCTTGGCTGTAGGCCTGGTACCCACCAAAGCTGCTCTAACACCCCCTCCACATGTGAGTGAGGAAAAGGAAATACAACCAAAGGCTAATGGATCAAGAGAAGAAGAGGGAGAGATCACTCACCAGTCACCATGGGCTGAACTGACCAGAGGAAAAAATATTTTATTACGAATTAAATCAGAGTAGGGCAATGAGAAATAAACCCAAATTTTAAAACATCTTCCTCCCCACCCCTGCCTTCTTCTCATGCTCAACTTCATTCCATATTTTCTCCTCCTCCTCACTCTCAGGTGAATGGGAAATGGGGGCTAGTCGGTTCATCATATGCTGTCTCTGCTGCTTATTCCTTCTCAGGGAGAGGACTCCTCACACACTTCAACTGCTCCAGCATGAGGTCCTCCAGGGGCAGCAGGTGGATCTCTGTCATCTCTGCCCCACCATTACCCTTTCAGGGGCTGCAGGGACACAGCTGCCTCACCATAGTTTTCAGCACAGGATGCAAGGGAATATCTGCTCTACCACCTGGGGCATTCCCTCCCCCTCCTTCTTCCCTGACCTTGATGTCTGCAGAGCTGGTGCTCTCACTCCTCTCTCTGGCTAAAGTTGCACAGTAACTTTTCCCTCTTAAATCTGTTATCCCAGTGGCACCACTGCCATTGCTAATGGCCTTGGACAGAGTTGTGTCCATCCTGGAGCCAGCTGCCATTGCCTATTGAACCTCAGGGGAGCTTCTGGCAGCTTCTCACAGAAGCCACCCCTGCTACTAAAGCCTGGCCATGCAAACCCAATGCAATCCTTTGCACTAGACATCCCTTAGATACTGTAAATCATACCTTAAAAAAATTCTAATCGTGATTTCCTAGTCTCTTCAAGGTAGTCATCTGTATCTACAGTTGTTTTATCCTTAGCCATGCCAGTACATCTTCCAAATTCTCTTCATTGCTGTTTTCCAAAACACACCTCCAAGTTCATTAATCCCTTTCTTTTTCATGATTATCATCATAAGCATTAATTCCCTCCACAGCTGCCAATCTTGGCAGGAGATTGGGAGTGGAGGAGCATTACCACTTGTCAGTGCAGTTGTAATCTATATGAAGGATTGACAAATGTGGAATATTTCCAGTTTTCTCAGAATTTTAGAGGTGCTGGTGAGTATTGTTTAAATACCCACAGTCATCAGTTCCCAGTTTACATGGTACAGTTTTAATGTTTCCTGACAGAAAATCCCACTGCACCTCCGGTAAATGGTTTTGCAATTTGTGAACCCATTGACTGTAGATTTGCAGTCAGTGATCCTATTTTTCAATTTTTTTCTTCATTTAGAAAAACATTGTCACTGCATTGAACTGTAAAAGTTCACAGGAAAATATTATTCTTTCTCCTTTTCTACAATTGCCAAATCTGTTCTTTTGGCTTATATTTCAAGAAGAGTGACTGGAAAATCCCATAAAATTTTTATATTCTTATTTTCTACAACTTTTTTAGCCCCATTGGTGTAATACATTTCTCCTGTTTGTAATCCATCCCTCTTGCACAATATGAAGAGCACCAAGTTGTCGCCTTTGCATGATTATATTCCTCTTCCACCAGGTTACTGTTTGCATTTTCCCTTCATTTCAATGTCTCTCGCTGTTGTCTGTCTTGTTACTCTCAGCAGCAGTATATTTCTCAATTAGTTTTGAATCCTAATCCAAAATCCATTCAGTACTCTCTAAATCCTTGGCATCCTTTGCTGCAAGTTTATGTTACTTTTTCCCAGCAATACATCCTCCAGTGCTCAAAAATCATGAGACTCTTACTACAGTAATTATGGCTGCAGTGTAGCATATGAGTTGGAGTCTCAGTCTTGCATGCACAGTATTTACATTTTCCAGGTAGTTTTCAGGCTGGATCACTCATAAACCAAAGAGATAAGGTGGGGGAACCACAAGAGAAGGCAGAATTCAATTTAAAAGACAAAGAAGTAATGTGAAAAGAAAGTGATTCACCCAAAATCCCATGGGAGCTGTAGAACAGAGCCAAAAAGTACATCTGTGGCATCTGAAATCCAGTAAGGAGCAAAGCCACATAACCACAGCTTAATTTCTTTTAAAGCTTGTGTTAATGCCCAATTTTGCTTTCAACTATCTCTATAAAGTGTTTTGCAACATTGTGTTGGAAGGAGCCACATAAAGATAAATTGTGAGATAGTCTCTAGTTGACACATAAACTACTCTTTTGATCTTTCCAAGCTGGAATTGCATTATTTTGGCTTCATCTTTGTTTTTTATACCTCAGCTGCAGACCAGATTCATTGCTTTTGCAAGAAGGAGACATTAACGATCCTGAGAGTTTCATTGCTTCTGATATAATTTTGCCAAATGTCCCACACCACCTGAGTTTCTTTGATCGTATACTGGAGGTCTGTAATATTTAACACAGAAGTCATTCTCCAATTTCTTGTATTTAGTGCATGTGACATAAAAATGCACATTTTAAAGACAAAGTTGCTAGAATTGATCTTCTCAGGAAAATATAAAAAATGCTTTCAATACCATTCTGAAGCTGAAAGATAAACAGGAACAGCTGCTAAATGTCCTTCGAGGCAGCCCAAGATTCATTTCAATTACCCTGCACAGCATACCTCAGATGCAGCACAGCATTTTCAGGTTTTACATCTATCAAATATAAGCCTAACACAGTGTTATTTCCTCCCACTTGTTACTTCCTCAGCATATCTGACTGGGGTTTTGTTTTGGTTTTTTTTAACTGTTATCCTACTGCTTTGGAGGAAACGATAAATGTGTCTACTTCAGCTCTCACTGACTCAGTTAAAGTGGTCTCTCTATATATATACATAATTTCTGCTTTCTTGTCTTTTAAATTTGTGCTGGGGCTGACCTTTGAGTCACACTGGTATGCTGTTCATTCTTCAGAGGCTAAGAAGCCTTGATTAATCATACTAATAGTTTGTCTAGGCACCTCTGTTTAAAAAACAAGAACAAATAGTAAACACAGATCTACACTTTAATTGGTGCACTGGATTGTTTGAAGACAGACATAGAGAGGAAATCCCCACTTAAAACCAGTATAAATGATGTAGCATACAAAGGAAATATTGTTAGAAAAGGGAATATCATTATTTTAACACTCTCGCCTTTATATTTTACTATGTTTATGCATGTTTTCCAGTGAGATGAAACAGGTGAGTATTTCAAGGTTTATTTAAGAGGCAGATTTTGAAAAATGTTTTTTTTTAAAGAAAATCATCCTCATGTCTGCATGGCGGGACTATGTGAAATATTGTTCTAGGTGGTAATAAGCTATTTTGGCAGGGAGGCAGAGCATTCATTTGGGTCTCCATTCCTAATCCACCAGTAAACTTCCTCCCTGAGGAGGACTGTGCTCACTAGGAGAGTAGATGACATGTCTAGAGGCACCCACCCAGAGCTCCTATGCCTTAGTGAATTCTGTGATGGGAGGCAGTAAGCAGCAGCTTCCCAAGTAGCTCTCAGCTCTACCTGACTGCACATCAGTGTCCATGGAATTTAAGTACAAAGCCCCACTTTAACTGGTTTCAAGTATTCTTAGACATTAACCTTAGTGTGTTTAGGTTTGCTCTGTAATGAGGTTAGATCCTCAGACATTTCATTATCAGGTCTCAGTTGGATGCCGTGGCTAACTGCTAAGGGACTGTAAGGGCTGATACACAAATGATCCATAAGAAGCAGCTACCTAAATCACTTTGCAATTCAAGCCTTTGTTCTAACCCCTATTTTCTCAATTCACAGTATGAATAGTGCAGTCAGTCGGGCTGAGTTCCAGGACCAGGCAGATGTACCCACTATAACAAAAACAGGCAAGCACAATGAAAGTGGCCAAACTTAAACTCTCTTCCAACCCAAACTATTCATTTCTATTTCTTTTATAATTTTGTTTTGAACATACTCTGCTTTTGCACAGTGAGATTCTGGGTGGGAAAGTCTGCCACGTTAGCATATCCCAGTTACCAGCGTGCCAAGAAGGCCACCACAACTGTGGGAGAGGTCAGCACAGAACGATGTTGTTTTCACATGCACATTAGTTAAAATGCACTTTTTTGCCTCATTTGCTTCCGGGAGTCATTCTTTCACTTGCTTTCTGTCTGCTTTCCAGGTGTGGATGTGTGGAGGTGGCATGTATGATGTTCCATGCTCTCGAGTTGGACATATCTACAGAAAGTATGTTCCATATAAAGTTCCTTCTGGAACCAGCCTGGCACGGGTGAGTAATTGGGTCTTGCTGTTTTTCATTTTCATTCATTATCAGTCTCTTCATTCCTTGTGAACCAGTTTCCAGTAAACTATTAAAATGGAAAATGAATGTTTCTTTATTTTTCTGAAATGAGATGTGCAATTACTGCAGTTATTCTGTCTTTCAGAGATAAGATTGCCAAGAATAAAATGGAAGCTTAAAATTACAGGGTTGGACATCTCAGCACAGAAGCATGTTTCATGCTGATTTAAAAGAACCTAGGAATAACCTAAGGCTTGTGGTTCTCAAATTGCACAGTGTTGTCAGTCATAGTTTTTATAAGCAGGACCAATTTAAATGCACATTTTCTTATCAGTCAGCACAATAGGCAGAATCTCATGGAAGGGATGTTTTCTGAGGCAAAAGGACTGAGTAACAATTATTTGAGCGACTGTCCGATTATTGTGTAAAATCTGGTTGTGGAATACAGCCAGCTTGGAGCTGTGAGAGTGAGAAATTACAAGACCTCTAGATATTTCTCAAAGACTACAGAACACATTCATATCCATGAGGGGCTTTTTGCTCAAGAGAAAATGTTCTGTAACTTTCTGGAGATGTTCACAGGATGTCAGAAGATGGGAGATGGAGGACACAGATGTAGCTTCCAGGAAGATACTAGTATTTATTCATGCTTGAGTTTAATCTTTTCTGGTTTAGAGGATTTTTTTTTAATATAAAATGGCATTCATATTGAAGTGTGCATATTGCCATAGGGTAATACTTTATGAATCATAGTTTTTTCTTAATAATGAAAATGTGGTATGAATAAAAGAATTAATTTCTTGCTTTAAGGGGGAGATATCCTTGGTTTCAGCACCACAGGACCAGGCTTGCTGTATTAACTGCAGCAGAAAAACGAGGCTGCCTGCCTGACAGCTGGCTAGACCGAAAGAAGAATTTGCCTTAGCAGGGCATCAGTGCAGACACTGTGACACACAATTCAGTAATGGGATTAGTGGTGGGGGCAGAAACTCTATTTACTAAATTGTGAGATTAATATCTTCTCCAAGTATAGCTCTGCGTCCTGTCAGTTGCCCCATCCAGATTTTTGCCTGAATGAAACTGCTTCATTTATGATATTCTCTACAAAAAATCACACACGACTGGAAATAAGAAATTCAAACCTCAGTCTCTGATTTCTTCTGTTGCAGCACATAGTATCACATTAGACAATAGGCTGTCTCATGCACTACCTGTAGGAGCTAAATACAGTAATTTCTATTTGTACTACTGGCATCTTGCACCATTCAGAACTGAACTGGCTTTCATGATGGCACTGGGAATGCCTACAACCATCAGGTAGCCACAGCCTGCAGCCTCCCTGTACTATTTACTTACGCTTTGATTTCAATGAATCACTCGTGAAATATTAATGAAAAATATCTCTGCCCATGCACAGACTGATTACCCTCTAACTTGTGAGAAAAGATCTAGTAGTGGTTCTTATCCTTCCATTCAAAAACTGGATAGTTTTTTCTGTGTTGTGGCAGTCCAAAACATGATGCTTAGGTAAATTTCTGACATCCGGTTACCACTAAAAGAAACTTTGAATTCTCAGATTCACAGCTTCTTTCCAGTACAGTATTCTTTGCATTGCATCAAGGCTAACAAGAACACAAGAGCCTCTGTTTGGGCTATTTCAATAACTAGCCAAGGAAGAACTATCATATTCTGTGTAATTTTAAATCTAAAAATATTTTGCTCATCCTCACCAGAAAAAGAAAATCAAGGAAAATTAATCTTCAGTGTGTCAGCCCCAAAATGAGCTGCTAGCCAAAATAATATTAGGCAACTATTCACAGGAATGGCCTGGATATTTCAACTATCTTTGCATTATCCTCCAAATGTTATATTATACAAAGATTATAATCTATGCCTTACAAGTTTTTTATCTAAAACTTCCTTCTAGTTCAAATATATAATGAATATCTCAAGAATATCTGGAAATATTATCCCCAAAAGCAGTACTTTTCACTACTAAGTTTCCACAAAAGTTTTTACTAAATTCTTTTCCACCTTCTGCTGTTTAAAGGAGCATGCCAGAGATGCAGTTCACAAAGGAATGAGCCCTAGAAAGCCCAATTCTGCCTCTATAAATGACTGCAAGAGGCTTTTGTTAATCAAGGGGGAATTTCCCCTTGTACAGATACTGCATCAAAGGTTGAAAAATTTTCCCATCCTATTCCCCAGCATCAGCACAAGGGATTTGGGGACTGGAATTAGGAAGAGAACAGGGCTTCCAGGCAAATTCAGGCATTGCCCAAATCATGGCCTGGGTTTCCTTTCAAGTTGTTTCAACTAATGCTTACCCTTAAAATATAATTTTTCAAGTGACCATTTCACCTTTCCTTGGGATTTCACCTCTATCTTTTAGCAGTGAGTCTCAACACACAGTTTCAGCCAGCTATGTAACACTTGACCAATCCTAGTATCTGTTTTGAGAGCTGTAACCTCAACCTGGCATGAGGATCAGGTACGCTTTAAGAAATGAGAGACGTGTCAAAAACTTTGTTGCACCTCCCCATCACTCTACAACCATTACTGTGCCACACACAATAGTATGGATCATGACATAAATTTTCTATCTTATCTGTCACTCAAGATCTGGAAAGCTTATGCATATTTGTTGCTGCCACATCCCACAAAAATTTAAAAGCATACACATATAAAACAGTAATATTGTTTGGTGGTGCAGAGCAAAATTATAGGAAGCTGTAAACATGCATAGTACATTTATAAACAGATTCTGACAATCAAATGTAGATAAAAAGACTAAATATTTTTGCCTGAAGATGTCTTAAGATACTGCTGCTTGTCAAGAGTAATAAGTTTTAAATTTACAGGCAATTGCATGTAAAGAAATATTAATAGGCATGCAGATGTCAACACTGATTCCAGCTTATAACCTGGAAGTACCACAAAACCATTCATTCGAAACCTATCAATCTCTGCACAAAACTGCAGTAAATAATAACTAATTTGTCCTGTTTGTTTTAGGTAAGGCATGTTTAGAAAGCAAACCCCCAGATCCTAAAAACTACTGAATTGTTTTACTGGATTATTTTAGTAGCTTTTTGTATTTCAGATTGTTGCTTCCCTTCAAACAATTCTAACTAAATTATTTACTTTTAGCCAGTTACCTATGAAATTAGACTTCAGAATATTCTTAGCATTCTATTCCAGGTGTATCTCAATTTACTATTTATTTTCTTTAGTTGTCTATTTGCTTTTTGGGTGGTATTTTTTTTCTATTTGTGGTTCTATAAAATCTGTAAGATATACATCAATAAAATCTCACTGTTCCATAGGATATGCAGAGATTAATTAAGTTTCAAAATATATCTACAGAATTTCTTTTTCTCGCAGGTATTTTACTCAGCATTTTAGCATTAACCAGAGAATGTTAGCACATTAGGCCTTTTTGAAGGGAAGGGCAATCCCACTGAAATTCAAATTGAATGCTAACCCAGCAGGGCAGTGATTCATAACCTTAAGCTGAATTCCTCCCTAGCTGCTAGGACATGGGATCCCACAGCACAGTGATCGTCTGATACAGCAGGCACAAGCCAATGACATTTCTCTCATTACTCAGTGTCACTGAATTGGAACTTGCATGAGTTTGGGTTCAGGAATTCAGCTGGTAAAGGTGGGCTCTGATTCCCATCTGAACTATTGTCTCAGCTTTTTTTGTGTGGCTTCAACAGAGATCTTCAAAGAAAATTATTGTAACTGTCTCATCTGGTGCTCTGGCCACATTTGCAGTTTTTTCAGAGCTTCCTTTAATATAATGACAGTTTGGTCTACTTCTTTCCTGCAAACTGCAAACAATATTTGGGAGCTTCCTTAAGTGGCCCGTGAACATTTTATATTCTTTTTCCAGGCAGATAAAAGAATCAGGACAATCAGTTAGGTGACGGCTACATTTTCTTGTGACCAGTGTGTGAATGAATAGGTGTGGCATACAATTCAGGGAACACTGCTGGCACTTTTGCAATCACCTCTGTAGCACAGAAGACTGTAGCAAAGTCAGTTGTGATTCAGCCACCACAGTAAGCAGGTGCAATGTCAGCTTATAACAATGCACATTATTTAGGAATCAAGCAAGAATCACCTTCTTAGAACAGCACTGCTATAATATATGATAACTGTGATTATTACACAATATAGCTGTTATGTTTCCATGGCAATATTTTTCAATAAGAGATTTATAAATTAATCATTAAAGTTAATTATTATCTCAAGCAGAGTACTTACCAAAGAAGATATTTAAATTACAGTAATTTCACGACTATAAGGCGCACCCTTTTGACTAAAATTTTGGTCCGAGCCCAGAAGTGCGCCTTATAGTCCGGTGCACCTTGTATATGCACAAAGTTTGGAAATTTGCCAACCCAGAAGTGCGAGCCTGCAGCAGCCCCGAGCTGAGCTGAGGCTGCCCAGTGGCGGCGGGGCAGCGCTGGGCCGGGGCGAGCCCAGTGGCATCAGGGTAGTGCTGGGCCAGGGCGAGCCCGGCAGTGGCGTGGGTGCGAGAGAGAAAGGCTGCGGCAGCAGCCCAGGTGCAAAGGGGAAAGGTGGCAGCGGCGGCAGCCCCGGCACAAGGGGAAAGCTGGCAGCAGCCCCGGCGTGAGGAGAAAGCCAGCCGCAGCAGCCCAGACATGAGGGGAAAGCTGGCAGCGGCGGCCCAGGCGCAAGGGGAAAGCCGGCAGTGGCCCCGGCGACCCGGGCACAAGGGGGAAGCCGACAGCAGCAGCAGCCCAGGCATGAGGGGAAAAGGTGGCGACCGAGCTGCAAGCTGAGCTGCGCCAGCCAGCGCCAGGCAGGAGTGCCGGGGCCCACAGCACAGGGAGGGCACCTGGGGCTGCATTTAAAAGCTACGCCAATCTGTGAAAAATGTTTGCAAATTGAGCACCTGCCAGTAAACCCCGCGATCACGCAATTCTGTTACTAATTCGTTACTTTGATGCCCGCGGATCCTTGCTGCAAAAAAAAAAAAAGCATGCCTTATAGTCCGGTGCGCCTTATATATGGACAAAGTTCAGAAATTTGCCAACACCCAGAGGTACGCCTTATAATCCGGTGCACCTTATGGTCGTGAAATTACTGTATTATCCTTGGCTTTGGCAAGGCTTTTGACACTGTCTCACACAATATCCTCATAGACAAACTTAAGGAGAGTTGATTCGATGGGTGGACAGTGTGAGGAAGAATGACAGATCCCAGAGGGTGTAATCAGTAGCACAGGTTCTAGTTGGAGACCTGTCACTGGGCCCAGTATTATTAAACTTATACATTCATTCAAAATTACTTGAATGAAGGGCCAGAGGCCTCCTCAGCAATTGACTGATGACACAAAGCTGGGAAGAGTGGCCAATACCCCAGAGGGCTGTGCAGCCCTTCAGAGGGACCTCAAGAGGTTGGAGAGATGGGCACAGAGGAATCAGCTGAAATTCAGCAAAGGCAACTGCAGGGTCCTGCAGCTGGGGAGGGAAAAACCCCAGGCACCAGACAGGCTGGGGCTGATCTGCTGGGAAACAGCTTGTGGAGATGGGCATGGGGATGCTGGTGGACACCAAGCTGTCCACAAGCCAGCAGTGTGACCTTGTGGCCAAGAGGCCAACAGTGACCTGGGGTGCATCAGGAAGAACATTCCAGCAGGTCGAGGAATCCTGCTCTTCTACTCTGCACTGGTGAAGACACATCTGGAATGCTGTGTACAATTCAGGGCTCCTCAGGACAAGAGAGACATGGAGAGGGAGAGGGTCCAGTGGAAGGCAACAAAGACAATTAAGGAACAGGAGCATTTCTCTCATGAGGAAAGGCTGAGGGAGCTGGGCCTGTTCAGCCTTGAGAAGGGACAACTGAGAGGTGACCATCCATGTGTGTCAGTATCTGATGGGAGGTGCCAAAAGGATGGAGCCAGGCTCTGCTCAGTAGTGCCAAGCAAGAGGACAAGAGGCAATGGGCAGAAACTGATGCAGGAAGTTCCACCTGAACTTGAGGAAGAAATTCTTTACTGTGTGGATGACTGAGCACCAGAACAGATTGTCCAGGGAGGTTGTCAATTCTCCCTTATTGGAGATCCTGTGCCATGTGCTCTAGGATGACCCTGATGTAGCAGGCAGACTGGACCAGATGATCCACTGTGGTCCCTGCCATCATTACCTATTCTGTGATTCTTTGATCTTCTAATCCTTGAATACAAAAAAAAGGCAAAGTAATTTTTTGGTGGGATTTTTTTTGTTGTTTTCGTCCGTCTGAAGAGAAGTTTTGCTTTTAAGCTAATGAATACAATGAGATAGAGATCTTAGCTCCAAAGATCCAAAAAGATCATGAAGAAGGCAGAGAACTAGATATTCTTGCACAATAAGTACAGTAATTTCATGATTATAAGCCACACCATTTTGACTGAAATTTTGATCCCACCCTGGAAATGCGACTTACACTCAGGAGAGGCTAATATGGGTAAAAATTCTGAAATTTCCAAACCTGGAAGCGGAAGCCAAGATGCCGAGCCGAGCACCTGCCAGTAAAACCCAGGATTACAAGATTGTTACAAATTGATTACTCTGTTGAGCGGTGGGTGGAGGCGGGCTGCGTGCCAGCAGCACAGGACGGGAGGCAGGGGGCTCCCTTCTGCCGGCCCCACGGCCCGGAGGAGAGGCGGGGGCTCCTTGCTCGCCTGCCGCCACAGGAGCAGGTGGGGGGGCACTATGCCTACCTCCCACCGGCGCTGCGGGAGCGGTTGGGGGTCTCCGTGCCCGCCTCCCACCAGTACCAAGAGAGCGGGTGGGGGGGGTCTCTGTGCCTACCTCCCACCGGCGCCACTGGAGCAGGAGGGGGGGCTCCATGCCCACCTGCCGCCGCAGGGCAGCACCAAGCCAGGGTGAGCCCGACAGCAGCCGTGGCCGGCCCCGAGCAGCCCCGCCAAGCGGCAGCGCCAAGCTGGGCCACCTGGCCCCGTTGGCAGCCCCAAGCAGGCCAAGCCCGCCCGACCCTGAGCAGAGCCACTAAACCCTGAAATCCCGCGATTCTGTTACTAATTGGCAACTTTGTTGCACACGGGTCCTTGCTGCGAGCGACAGTGCAGCTTATAATCAGGTGCGGCTTACATATGGACAAAGACCTAAAGGTTGCCTACACCCGGAGGTGTGGCTTATAATCAGGTGCAGCTTGTAATCATGAAATTACTGTACATCAAAGTGGTGGTAGCTTGTCAGGATTTACTCCATAGGCTAGCACTGGAACCCAAGTTACAAGGCTAAATAAAACTGTTTGAAGTTAAACCCCTGAACTCTTCCAAGCTCAGCTGCAGGGATGGGCTATGGTCTCTAGGGGTCTGTAACACAAGCATGGCAGCAGCCAGCAGATTTGTGGAGATGTTCTTGTAGTGCCATTCTGTGTTCCACAGCTCCCTCACAGCCACAGAGCTGGGAGCAAGCAGTATCCTCACTGGGACCAGAAACATCCCTGCCCCCAAGCTCTGCAGATTGGCCTCATGTGAGGAGGAAGTATAGGTTTTCCAATGCATGGATATTAAACTTTTATTTTTGTGTACATGGTGGCAGTGCAAACTTTTAAAGAGAGAATTAAATCCTGTTTGTTTTCAAATGACGTCTGTGGAATTTCAGTTTTAGGTATTTGCAGACTACTGGCTGAAAATAAATAGGCTCTTGCCTCTCTGCCAGCTGTGCTAACTTGTAGAAGATTTATTTATATACTGCACCAGCTTTGCCACCTAGTTAGAGTACTGTCTTCCATGCAGACACATTTCTTTTATGTCTGCAGACCTCTCTTTATTTGGTTGGGTTTTTCTGGTTCTTGGGGTTTTTTATATAAATAGTTCTGATATGAAACCCAGTTAAATTTTAAACGCAGTTATATGTAAAGAACCAAAATAAGATACTCAGGAAGGGGAAATATTGACAAACAGTAGCACTGTGTAAATTAAAAGGGAATTAGGGGAGAAGGGAAAAGTATGAAACTCCCCCTAAGCCTTAACTGATGTGGGCAGGTTAAAGTATTGAAACCTGAACCTCACAAGACTGTGGTTTGTGTCCAGGAGATGTTTTATTGTTTTTTTGCTGCAGAAATGGTAAATGTTGTATTCTGATACTGATAGAAGGACCTTTGCACAAAACTGAGGGTATTGTTTTTCTCCTTGTGAAAAGCGGAGTTTTGTACCCTGCTGCTTCTGGCGTATTAATCCATACTTGTTGGATGAGCTCCTCCAGTCATACTTCATTCTCTTCTCTGCGACAATCCATTGTAACATTATGCTACCCATATTCCAGAGAGTTCCATATTCCATAGATTTGTCTTTACTGGATAGATCCCAATGCACTTTTAAAATACATTTTTTGTAAAATAAACTGTGTATTATATTATTTCCAGCCAAGTGAAATACAGGTGCTTTTACAGGTAAACAGGGTACTCATTTTGGAGTAGCAACAATACTGTGCTTCACAAAACAAAAATACAAAAATTTAAAAGAATAAGATGATGTAAGTGACGTGAAAATAATCCCACTAGAATTTTACTAGGAAGAAAAAGATTAATATGTCAGTTGTTGCCAATATTGTTGTGTTATTCTTGGCAAGTAAACAGTAATATTCCCTCTTACATTTCACAACCAAAATACAGTCAGGCCACAGCCATGCTGTGATGATTTGTATTTGACTGGTGTAATTGAAAGTGATTTTGATGACCAGGCTCATGTGACAAATACCAGCTGGTGACATCCTGCTTCCTGGAAAATGTTCAGATTAAATGCAGGACAATAGAATCTCATTACAGGTTTCAAATGTTCCAGTTTAATATTGACAAAAGTAAAGTCCATCGATTGAGGTCAGGATCAGTTTCATGCAGTGAGATAGGCACAAAGGCAGCAAAAACAGGTTATGCAGGTGAAATGAAACAGACAATAGAAGCATTGTGCTCCTTTAGGGACACCTAATAAAAATCCTTAGAACATCTGGAGAAACTAAGAACAGGAATTGCATTTTTATATTAGTCCAACTGCTGTATCTAAAATGTTAATTGGAGAAGATGCACCTAGAGGATGGAGCTGTGATAGCTCTCAGTATAGCTCAGAAGCTCGCCTACAAGTGCTGTCATCTCAAGCCAGCACGCTAGCCACAGTGACAAAATGAGGAACTACCCCTTCTCACATTAGGACTAATCGGGTTAAACTTGGCTTAAAGCTAACATTTGTGGACCTGTCCTTTTCCATGTCCCTGTCTCACCCTGCTGTTCCATTCTCATGGCCAGTGTCTGCTTTCTTCTCACAGAGTAATATCACGTCTCTTGAAAATGACAGGTAATCTTACACTTAAAAAAGGGACAGTCATTTGATTAGAGAGATGTATCTACCCTAATCACTGAACAAAATGGCCCATGAAAAATTTTCTTTTTTCAAGTGCAGAAGTCCTCATTTGTGTCTCTCTTTTTTCAATCAAGTTGATTTAAATTCTTTTATTAAAGTCTACTATGCTGGCTTTGGCTGGGATACAGTTAATTTTCTTGAGAGTAGTTAGCATGGGGCTGTGATTAGTGCTGGAAACTGTTATTAATGTAGAGATATTTTCCTTGTTGCTGAGCAGGGCTTGCACTGGGTCAAGGCCTTTTCTGCTCCACCACCTCCCCAGCAAGCAGGGTGAGGAGCTGGGAAGAAACACAGGCAGGACAGCCGATCCCAACTGACCACAGGGATATTCCAGACCATGTGGCATCAGGCTCAGTATATAAAGCTGAGGAAGAAGGAGGAAGTGAGGATGTTTAGAGGGCTGGTGTTTGTCCTCCCAAATCACCATTAGGTGTGATGGAGCACTGCTTTCCAGGAGATGGCTGAAGACCTGCCTGCCCATGGGAAGAGGTTTGTTTGTGTGCACAGTTTGTCCTTTTCCTGTTATCTCAGCTCTTGAGTTCTCTCACTTTCACTCTTCGGATTCTCTCTCCCAGCCCATTAAGGGGGACTGAGTAAGTGGCTATGTGATGCTTACTTGTCAGCTGAGTTTAAACCCTGACATCCATGTATCAGTGACATTGTAACTTACTGTCTTGTAGACTATTGTTGAGTAAAAATACAAAGCAAAATCACAGACTTAAATGTGTGAGTTCATATAAACTTATATAAAATTGTCTAAATGTAAGCCCAGTGATAAAGAATTTACCAGGGAGTAAAATTGTAACAGTGATTAAAATTATATCAAGAATGCATAAATGAGCAACTGATGACAGCTGATGACTCAGTGTGGTTGCTGTCACTGTTGTATTCATCTCACAATTTCTTTGTGACAGCTGTTACAGCCTAACATATAGAAATACACATCTACTGAAATACCACTGAGCCTTACTTATTCTCATACAGAAATTTTTCACTGAAAATTACATAAGAGAGAACAAATTGCCATTGGTCTTCTTGGATAGGTCCTGAGAAACTCAGATGTCCACTTAGAGTCCCTATGACTTCTTTATTTTGTGTGTCAATTCATGTAACTAATTAATAATTAATTGATCTTCATTTAATTGTTTTTATTTAATTTTTTTTCCTTTTTTTTTTTTTCCTATTAAGAGTAACCAATCTGGACATCTGTAGCCTTGCAATGAATTTGTCAACCAAGCTAAGCTACGCCATTTTCAGCTGTAGAAACATGTTGTCAAGCATTGGAACAGGCTGCCCGGGGAAGTGGTTGAGTCACCGTCCCTGGAGGTATTTAAAAGACATGTAGATGTGACACTTAGGGACATGGTTTAGTGGCGGACTTGGCAGTGCTGGGTTAACAGTTGGACTCAATGATCTTTGAGGTTAGTTCGAATCTAAATGATTCTGTGATTCTATTTTTCATTTTTTCCTTTCCACATGAGATTTTCAGATTGAATGATCTACCACAAGATCACAAGAGTGATCTGCCACAAAGATATGCTAAAATTGCTTCTTTCTGTAGTGATATATGATGCCATTTGGCATTTAAAGGTGTTTTCTGTAGAAGATTACATAAATAGTAACAGGAGACAGAAATCAAGAAGATTGAAATCTAATTCCTGTTGACTCTAAATTATTTGAAGATTATTTTTACTGTGAAACGTAACTGTCTTATGATGATGGAAATTAAAAGAGTGCTTAAATGATGCTGTAAGACATTCACAAAATGCGACCTAATCTGGTAAGCTCTTGAAGTTCTTTTACATGCAAGTTCTGTGGCAGTGTACATGGACAGAGTAAAATCATATCAAACTGCTCGAAGCCTGTTTTACAGCTAGAGTCTATTAAGATTGGGTAGCTATTCAAAACCATTCCCACTTGTGGGGCTTATATGATGCTTAGATCATATCTAACCTCACCTAAGGGTCAGGCAAGGAGGAAGTGACCATTCCCTTTCCTCCATCCACTATGTCAGATATCCTGCCAGATTATGGGGTGGAAACTCTGGAAGACTTGTAAAGGAGCTGAAATCACATCCTTACCTTGCACTAAGTCGTTTGATTGGTAGGCCTAAAGTGCTCCAAGATGAGGGCTCTTGCTTTGGTTGTGCTCTTCAGGTAGGATGAGTAAAAGCCCAGCAGCTCCCTGCCATAATTTGCAGAGAAGAGTTATGATCCGAAGAGGTTCTCTGCAATTTATCATGCTGCTAGACAGCCACAGTATGGGGATTTTCAGCTTGCAAGTTCACCTATCTCATCTTGGACAGCCTGTATTTTTGCTTCAGGAACGTGCTGGGTTAGCACATTCTAAATAAGAATGTAAATGATTGCCTTTTCTGTGCAAAGTTGCACCAAACCAGCTTTCAGTACAGCAGCTCTTCCTGACTGCATTCAATTCAATTCAAGTATGGGGAGTTCCTAGTCTGGACACATCTATGTAAAAATGAAGTAGGGTAATTTCTGAGCTTGTGTAGTGGTAATAAGGATAAGAAATGCTAACCAAGGCTAACTGAGGTCAACAAACCTCTTTAAAACTAAATTGTTTAGATGCTGAGTGCTTGCTTGATGCAGAAACAGCTTGTCACTGCTCCAGAACACAGTGTTGCTTTTGGTCATGTTCATAAGTAGTATGGAGATTTAGACCTAGCAAATCAAGAGATTGTATTTTTAAAAACAAACCTGTTCAAAGGGATGCCTCATAAGAGTTTGGCTTATGACATCAATGTATAAACATAGTAAGGATAATATACAAGTTCATTATGGGCAATTTTTAACATATGATAAGAAGAACGGTCTTGGAAGAGCAGGGAAGCAAAGTTTCAAATAGATTTGTCCAAAGTGCCCTATATGATACTTGAGGAATGGTGGGAAGAACTGACTCTTTTTTTTAATACAGTGTTTGGTGGGTTTACACACACAAAACCCAAACAGTTAAAGGTGTTATTGGAAAACAAAAAGATTTTGACTGGTGAATTAGAATTTTGAGCTAGTGACCAGGTGTAATATAATGATTTTTGTTGGACTTACATTTTATCAGTAGCAATCATCTAAATGCAGTCATTTTAGTGCAGCCAAGTAACTGAAGAAAAAGTCCATCAGAGACTACTCTTAATATTGGTGGGGTGGTGCAAGACTTAACTAGAATTTTCATTTCCTAAGAGAATTTTTTTTACTGTATTTTTACTGTATGGGTCTTTTTGTAGTATGGTTTCTAAATATAAAAATAGCCTATCAGATGAAGCTATTGCAAAAAGCTATTTTATAGAACAGTCCTAAACTGCATTTCCATTGTAGCAAATGAGCTATGCAGCATTGCAATGAAAGAGATGCTAGAAATCACACATATTTTCATTATTTTGGCTTTTTGTTTAATGTTCCTAATTTTTTTTTTCTTTTTTTTTTTTTTGCCTCATGTACAAAATGTCATCACATAGTATTTTTACTTGTCAGGAAATTTCCATGTTACAGTTTTTCTGCCAGAAAGGTGAGATTGTCATTTAGATTAGGTTCTTGATTTTTTTCTGTTTTTCTGTGTTCTACCCAGATCCTATTCTTGAATTCTAATTTCCTGTAAAGTAATTTAGGTCTTCAGGAAATTACAACACAAGTCAAACTTATATGGGGCACATGCCATTTTTTAATAAGGATATAAGTGTTGTGAATTCTTACACTGCTTTAATGTTACTTGCGTTATCCCTGCAGGTTTAACATATTTGCTTCACAGAGAGAAAGCACATAGAAACTTACCTTGCAGTGTCAGCTAAAAGTACTTCCTTTGTTCTGTGTATTGCTGTCTTTGTATTCAGATAAGCCTTACTAGTCCAGAGACATTTAGTTTATGTGGATTAATAAAATTCAGGAAAATACAGTAATTTCACGATTATAAGCCATACCATTTTGACTAAAATTTTGGTCCGGACCCGAAGTGCAGCTTATAATCAGGTGAGGCTTATATATGGACAAAGAACAAAAAGTAGCTGTTTTAGTTTGGAGGACAGGTGTCTGCTGAGAAAGGCAGGAGCTTCTCTTTGAAATGGAGACTATAAACCCCCTGCCTCCAAATTATTATCATTTTGAAATCAAGGGGCTTTTAGGCAAAAATATGGGAATTAGGACTAACAGTTCTTTTCTAGGGAAATTAAAATAGAAATACAGTACTGCAAAGAAACAAACCCCAAAC
>PYHW01010620.1:10089810-10120190 GCA_013186435.1 Turdus rufiventris | reverse complement strand
AATGCTTGGACCATTTTTGAGACAAAATTTGTGCCGTTGTCTGTTTTGATTTGTTTTGGAACTCCAAGCCATGCCATGGCTGTCAGCCAATGTTGGATGGTCACTTTAGAATTGGTTTTCGGATGCTGTGTGGCCACGATCATACCGCTATATGTATCCACGGTAACTGCGAGCCACACTCGGGGTCTTAACAGCTGGCATTGTGTAAAGTCTGTCTGCCATATTTCTGAGGCTTTGAGGCCTCTGGGGTTGACNNNNCTTGACCACAGTGGTGACATTTGGCAGTGGGGGCATGTGGCAATGACATGCTTTGCGTCCGTGGTAGAAATTCCACATTTTTTCGCAAGTGCTTTAGCTCTGATGTGAAGGGATTCACGCAATTGATGGACATCTCTCAGTGTCCATACACCTTTTGCGGCGGCGTCCACCTTGTCATTGCCAATCTGATAAAATCCTTTGATCGGGTCATGGCTGTTGATGTGGATGACTGATATGGTGCCCTTCCCTGAATAGAGCGCTTCTTCTAACATCCTTGCCACTTTGGACACTGACACATTGTGTCTGCACATGGCTAGGCAAAGCTTGGTCACATATATGGAGTCAGTCACGATGTTAAGGTGTTCTTCTGGGAACAGTCCACATGCTAGCACTACGGCAGCTGCTTCAAGTTGTTGGACTGAAAGTGTGGGGTCAGTTGTCTTGACACATTGCCACTGTTCTCCTGACCGCCATACTGCTGCTGCAGTGGAGGTCAGCGAATATGCATCCGTGAAGATGGTTGGTCCTGCTTGTGGTCGGTCGATTATCTTTGGTGAGAGATCAATGTTGACAACCGTAAGCAGCTGAGTCCAATGGGGTTTTGCCACGTAGCGAATCTCTCCTCCAAAGCCAGCAAGGGCTATGGCTAAGTATTCAGATATTGTTGTTGACTGCGCGGAGAGCTGTTTGCGGAAGGGCAGGTATATCTTAGTAGGTTTGATGCCCAGATGTCTTAGGGCGAGTTTCCTGCCTTTCATGATGAGGCTGCTGAGGCACTCGACTCCTGGGGAAAAGGCGCGTGATGTTTCCCCTAGAGCATCCATTGTATTGGTTGGGCTTTGTCGGGGGGGTCCTTGGGCTAATGCTCCCACTCCCCCCTTTTTTGTGAAGTGGACATACAGGTCGACTGGTGTACTTGAATCCCATCTGGTGAGAGTGCTCACTGACATCTAGTGTTCGATAAAGTTGAGCGAGCTTATCGCTTCCAGTGTCAGGGTTTTCTGCTCCCATGGGTTCTTTCCTTTCAAGAGGTCGTTTAGAGGGTCCATGACTTTGGGAGGAATCAGGACAATGTTGCGAAGCCATTGTAAGGACCCTACCAGCTGCTGCATGTCGTGGAGCGTCTTGATGTCTCGGCAGATTTTTATCTGGGGAGGGGTTATGTAGGAGCTTGAGATTCCCACTCCTAGGAAGGTTATGCACAGTCCTTTTTTATTTTTGCACTCGCTATTTCAAAGCCATTTATCTTTAAGGTCTCAGAGATGATTGACACTAGCCGATCTACTTGGCTTGTTGATGGCGCGGCAATCAGGATGTTGTCCATGTACTGCATGATGATCACAGTCAGATTGCTCTGCCAGACTGGTGCTAGCACTCAGTCTACTGTGATTTGGCAGATGGTAGGGGAGTTGATCATTCCTTGGGGTAACATTTTCCAATGAAAGTGTAGGTTGGGCCGCTGACTGTTCGGAAAGATGATGGAAAAGGTGAACTGCTCCTTGTCTTCTTCATGCAGGAGGATGGAAAAGAAACAGTCTTTGATGTCGAGTACTGCACAGGGCTGTCCTCTCGGTATCATAGAGTTCACAGGCAGCAAAGTTTGTACGGAGCCCATCGGTTGGATTCTCTTGTTCACTTCCCGCAGGTTGTGCAGGAGATGAAAGCGTTCTCCGGATTGTTTAGGTATTACAAAGATCGGGGTGTTCCATGGGCTCGTGGAGGGTTCTATGTGATTCTTGTGTAACTCACGGCCAACTAACTCAAGGAGGGCAGTCATTCGAGGCTTGGACAAGGGCCACTGCTCAATCCACACTGGGTCAACTGATTTCCAAGTTAGTTTGATGGGCAACGGCAGGTACGCGGCAGTGGCCCTTAGAATAAATTTGTCACCCTAATGTCCAGTAGGGCTAGGGCATCTCTCCCCAACAAGGGTGGACAATCCGACATAACATATGTAGTAAGGGTGATAGTTCTTCCTGGTCCTCTCTCGGTGCAGAGTGTTATTGCTACCGGTTGGGTGCTTTTGTGGGCTCGGGACAGCCCTCCAACTCCGCCCACCACGGGGGTTTCTTCTAGCTTCCATGGTAGAGGCCAGTGTATGTCTGGGATGACGGTGACATCTGATCCTGTGTCCACCCAAAAGGGAAGGCAAATGGCCGAGTCGTCGGAGCTGTTCTGGAGACGACACACTGCCCACACAATCAGCGGGTGCTTGCCCACCTTCACAGCAAAGGCCACCCCTGGGTCTCGCTCCCATGCTTTCATGGCCAAGGCCACCCAGGGGCCTTGCCCGCACGGAGCTGTTCTTGGTATTCCTGAGGTGCAGATGGGTTTGATTGAGCCATTGGTTGGGCGACGAAGTTGGTCATGTCTTGAGGGGGCAGTGGGTATGGAAGCCCCGTGCCCCAGTGAGGATTGCCGTAGCTGGGCCGCTTTGTGTTCCAGGTGGGAGGGGGCTGGGTGTGGCCTGGATGCCCCCTCCCCTTGTTGTTTCCCTGAGGCTTGGATCTACATTCCTTAGGTAAACACTCATCCCCGCCCCATGAAAAATCAGTCTACAAGTCTGCTTGATATCAAAGGGAAGCATATCATCGCCTCCAAAAATGCTGTCGATAAGTGTGGAAACCATGGCAGAATTAATCCCCCTGTCCGCGATTGCTTTAACAATTGCCTGCACGTCTTTCAGGTTTACCGGTAAATAGGTTCTCTGATTTCCGTCTGCCCTCCCCCTACTCGGACCGGGAATGCTAGTTTGGCTGCCAGAGCCCAGTCAGCGCAAGCTATTTTTATCTTTCTCCAATCTGTGAGCGGGGTTCATTCTTTCTCTAATTTCCCCTTAACCCACATAGGAGCGTTGCAGCTAGTGATCTTATGTGCTATTGCTCCCTTTTTGTTAGAGTCCGAGTCGATGTCGGAATTGGCCCCGAACCATCTATCGAGCCACCCGTCCCAGAGTCAGATTCAGAGCCGGAAGTTGACTGACTAGATGCTTCCAGGCTGCCGAGCCTTTTTGTCAGGTTCCAACCCCGCCCCTTTTTCCAGTGGTTGGGCCATTCCCTCCCCCTGGGCTCACCCCACCTCCTGCTGGGGGAGGTTCTTGCCCTATAAGCACATGATTTAAAACGAGCACTTTGATTGGTCTTAAGCCCCTTTTCGGGAGCCACCCCTTCTTCCTTCCTGCCCACGCCTGCACCGTTCAGCGAGCCTTCTGCATTTCTGCCCCCCGCGTCAGCGCTCCGGCCATCTTCACGCGGTTCGGCGCCATTTTCAAACCCATATGGCAGCGGCATTTGTGGCATTTCTGCAGCCGTTTCAGGCTCTAATGTTATAGTGGCATTCCACGCCTCCTCCACCAGCCCCTGCCAGAACAACCACGCACGCTCCCCTCCCTCTGATGGTGAGTTTGGCCCCGGGGACCGCAGAGGGAGTTCTAGTAACCGCACGTGCTCGGCTGGGTCAACCTCGTCCGTGGTCTGCATTGTCGCCCCGACCCTCAGCCGTGGTGTGGCTAATAAACAAGTTCGCACAGCCTTCCAGGTCTCCTGATCTTGCCGAGCCTTTTGCAGAGCCTGGACAACTCTGCCCCATGATTTAAGGTTTTTTCCTGGGCCTGAGGACATGGTTTCCTCGGCCAGAGCTTTAGTGCATTTTTCCCATATCTTCGGATGGACAATGTCTACAGGGCATTCTATAACCCCTATCTTTAACAGTCTTGGCACCACGAGAATAAAATCCTTGAGCTTACAATCAATACCCCACTGCCTGTGGATTTCACTTATGAACTGCGCGAGAGCTTCTATCCTTCTCGCTGGTCCGGGAGCGTCCTCCCCGCTGCACTGGTCCAGCCGTGCAGCAGCTGGTTCACCCTTCCAGGTGATTCCCGAACCCCGGGCAGTAAAAGCTTCCCGGGCTTCGGCACCACTTGTTGCCTTCCTAAGGTGCAGCGACCTAGTTCAGGAACAACACGGTGGCCCAACCCCAGGTCACTCAGTCCATCTGCTCACTGACACCAATATGGTAGATGGCAAATGGCATCTATTAAAGGGTTACGGGGGTTTTATAACTTGGGCAGTCAGTGTCCTTTCATTCTGCTCACGTCCGGCTGGACGCGGCCAGCTGCTGAGCAGAGGTTAGACGACTTTGACTGCAGTGGGGAAGGGGCCCTATCTACCCATACAGCCCAATATCTTCCGCATGCCTATCCCTAATTCTCCACAATATGGACTTGCTTTCTATGTATTATACATTTAGAATTTGTGACTCCATGCACTTTGATTACTCAGTTTCTATTTATTTCATTGAGACAGTAAGTTTTTTTAAGAAATCCTTTTCATTATGGAGGTGTCTAAAGGATTTTTAACTAACCCAGCTAAGGTACTCAAGTAGAAATGTGCATGGATTTGCTACATAAAGTTAGGATTTTGCTCTTTTTGGTGGCAATGGGCAAATCTACTTTTCAACCTAATGTTTTAAAGAAAATTTATGTGCTAGCAGTAGTACATAACTGGTATGATTGATAATCACAAGTTAATTATTACTCAGTTGCTTCAGCCTAAAGAACAAGATTTTCCTTTTAAGAACAAGTTACATGCAACATTTGCAGCAGGAACCTCCATGGGTAAGCTTAGGTTTCAGTACAGATTTGTTAAGTACTTTTTAAAAGCCTAAGTTTCAGTGCAGATTTGTTAAGTACTTTTTAATTTTATGCACTTTAGGGAGTAATGTGTGACCTTATCTACAATGGCGTTATTGTGTCAAAGTAAGAGCATGGATTGGAACAGGGCATGCCTGAATTTTTAATTCATACTTACTGCTCCCATGCCTGGAAAAGACTCATACAAAAATCTGTTCTTTCTAATACTGTTGATCTTGCTTGCTGTCATAGGATGGAGGAAGCAGTCAGACAAGCTTTGAACTTCTCAGACTCTTTTTATGTCAGTTTTTTTTGCATTAAGGTTTAGGTGGGGTTTTTTTTGTTTGTTTTTTTTTTTTTGGTCTAAGACCTATCTTTCATTTGTTAAGCAGACTATTTCAAACTTTGCTTCCTCTGAAGCTGCTCCTAAAAAGAGTAGTCCATTCCAGGACACAGCTCTCTACTCTGTAAAAAGTAATTCCTATCAGTTTTATGTAACTGATGGTCAGTCTCAAGTCCTTCAGAGCTAAACTCCTGACCCCCTGACACAGCAAGCTCAATTCTGCAGCTCACTTTAATCTGAAATGTTGCTGCTTGGTCTTGCAGATTCGAAACGTGGCAGCCAACCTCTGTGTGGACAGCAAACACGGAGCCACGGGGACTGAGCTGAGGTTGGACATCTGTGTGAAGGACGGCTCAGAACGAACATGGTCACATGAACAGGTATTTTAATGGTGCAAAGAGAAAATCAGGGTAACATTGTTGCTTCCCTTTCCCAGCTTTTAAACTTTTTTAGAGGGCTACCCCTTTTCTTAAGATAAAAAAAGTGCAGAAATAATTTTTGAATTATTACAGACTTTAATAGCTTTTACAAAGTATTCTTTAATATAAACTCAGAAATTCTAACAGCTGGGCTCTCTCCATTTCCAAAAAGAATTGTAATGCCCAGGGAGCTTTTTGAGGCCCCATTCTCCCCATTGTGTCATGAAAACACGTTGATTTTGGTTGCGTTACCTGAAAATATTTTAACTATAGTACCAGGCCTTTTACAGCTCCAGTCATTGTCTGTTTTAATGCTTTCATCTCAACAAGCAGTTATGTTTTAAACAAATATGAGGCATAAGTGAAATAAATGGGTAAAAGCAAGCAAAAAAGAATTTCAAAAGACAAGAAGTTATAAAGACTCAAAAAAAGCTTTTGGTTAGGTAGAAAACTATTAGTTCTCAGGAGTATGGAGGAAAAGAGCCCTAATTTTTACTCATTGTGAGTGCCATAGGAAAGGGATCATGATTTACAGGCCATGAGCAATGTGAGCAGAATCCAGATGAAAAGTACAACCTACCTGTTTATTAGCAAATTCGGTGAGTGACTCTTTCACAGGAAAAGGCCCCAGATTAGTAAAAGATTCTTAATGCTGAGGAGAAAAATTGACCTGGCAGTCCCACATGACACTTGATAAAAACTTAAAAGCTCAGTAGAGAGGAGTTCTGAGGGGTATTTGAAGTGCTGAGGTCAAAAAAGCATGCTCTGAGGATACTGAGAAATGCAGGAGGAGAGCTGCAAGTGCATGAAAGCGAGAAGCTGAAGAATTATCTCAATTTAGGTAAGTGCCAACATGAAAAAAAGGAAGTTGCTGAAGGAAGACTTCTTCAGATAGCTACCAAAGATACTGCATGGGGATAGGGTGCCAAGACTAGATAAATATTATTCTGTTTTGTTTCTGAAAGGCATACAGTAACTCAAGGAGTTAATTGAAGGAAATTGTATGGTCCAGGCTGGACCCATCACAGTGTTCCCTGGGTTTTAAATCTGCAAAGCTAAACACCATTCTCAAGAAGAGAAGGGGGAATGCTGAGTTTGCTAGATACAAGAAAGGGGGAAAAAGGATGAAGAGGTGAGAGAGGAAAACAATGTTTGCAGAGAAAAGGGAGACTTGAAATATCATTGAAAGAGTAAAGGCTGGAACAAAGGGGAAATGACACGAAGGGAGAAGGATGTTAAGGAGGAATCCACGTTTTGGTGTACTCCAGGGTACTGCAACATTTGGGATCAGACTGTATCTGAAGGTCTTAGTGCTAAGAACACAAGGTGACTTCGTTAGAATCAGTAGGTGAAGCTAGCACCAAGGGAGAACAACCAGCCAGCTCCTAAGATCCCAGAACGAGAGCTGGGAAGCCTCAAGCTCTTCGGTGAGTGCCTCAGGGACAGCACGAATCGTCTCCGCGGGGCTGGTGGGGAACAGCGTATACTCCGGCATTGCCAGGGAGCGTGGCGGATCCCCCGGGATCGCTCATCCTCGCGGCGGTGCGGTGCGGTGCGGTGCGGTGCGGTGCGGTGCGGTGCGGTGCGGTGCGGTGCGGTGCGGTGCGGTGCGGTGCGGCGGGCGGGCGGCAGGGGGCAGCGCGGCCCAGCGGAACGGGGCAGCGCGGCCTAGCGGAACGGGGCAGCGCGGCCCAGCGGAACGGGCCCGCCGCGGGACCCGCCAGCCCCCTCAGGGCCGCGAGGATCAGGGGCTCAGGGAGGTTCGCCACGCTCCCCGGCAATGCCACAGTATGCGCTGCTCCCCATCGTCCTTTGTGCCGCTTGATTCATGGCAGGAATTAAAAGCTGACAGTCTCAGGCACCATGCCAGGGGCACAGCTCTTTAGCAGACCCCAGGAGAGGAAGATGACCATCCACCTTAGGGCTGTGCAAGCCCCACTGGGCAAGTAACTGGCAAAAGGTTTGTGGGGCGCTTGCGGGCTTTCTGGAAAGAAAAGAGAGAGTGAGGATGTGTCACTGTGGTTTCTAGAAATTTACCCAAAGAGCCAGAGGGGAAGGAAAGGGCTAGGAGGACATGTCATGGTAACGCATTCTTCCATCTCTGTTTTCCCAAAGCTGGCTTTTAGCTGCAGGGGGAACTGAGTCTGTGCTGGATGGATAACCAACAGTAAAGGAAAATGACAGGTATCGCTGTCTCTTACCAAGTTCCCCAGCCTTGCCAGGGAATGGGCGGACAGGCACCATCTCTAACATGGCTCAGCAAGTGCCCAGCTCTTTCGTCTCTACTTGGAGGTGTAGTTCAAGCCAGAGTGCAGCTCTGAAACGTGGCATTTCATCTTTGGATGGGGACACATGTTGTCCCCTCAAATGTAATGGCACAGTCAAAGCACAGCTGACAGTCCCCAGCCAGACAGCGAGTAATTGAGTGATGTTGCCAGGCTGGAAAGCATTAATGGCATCAAAAGGGCCTTTGTCCTGTAGACAGTCCCAGGCCAATGGCTCTATCAGGCAATCATTCTTCAGGCCCTGTGCCAATTATAAATGAAGCTGGAAAGTTGTATTTCCCAGTTACTGCGTGACAGGGCTTGGCTACATGAAAAGGCAAAGCATGAGGGCTGAGGGGCTGCTTGATTGCAAATGAAGAGGATGGAGCTTTGTTTTACAGACTCTGTTATGAGAGAAGGCGAAAGAAGAGAATGAGCATCCACTGAGCCAGGACAGAGGGTTTCTTGGGTCCAGCAGGGAACAGTGAACAGCAACCCCATGTGTTGCAGGTGAAGAGTCAGCCTGCTGTTTGTTAATAATGAGTCTGGGAATTTCATGCAGCCTTGTTTCAAATCAACATGCAGTCAGAAATGAATGAAGTACAAAAAGGGTACAAAAAGGCTCAGCCATTTCTTGTAAAATCTGACACAGTTTGTTCCTAACAAAGGAACAACAAAATCCAAAGTGACAAGTGGTGACAAAGCAGAACATTATATACTCTAGGCTCCAGCTAATAACATGTAGCATTGTTGGACATTGTGCAGTGGGTAGATAATATTTATATCGGCCAGATGTAGTGAAAAATTCTGTTTAAAAGAGGAAAGCTTAGAATTATGAGATTGGAAATATTGTACACCTTCACGTTGTGTCTGTAATTACAAGATCTTAATTGGGTGCATAAAGAAGTATAATCTTTTTTCTGATATTTTTTTCTCTTCTCTCTCTTAGTCCTAAAACTGAGTTCCTGTCCCTAACAAGGTTGGTTTTATAATAGTATCACTAGCAAGAAGACATACTTGTTGATTTAATAATAAAACTGTTTTTAAGAAATGGGAGGATAAAGAAGGAGGAAAAAGAATTTAAGCTAGTCTAAACATTGAGATCTAGTATTGCATAGATCCTTGTTTTCATTAGAAGGGAATAAAACCCCCTTGCTGTTACCATGTCTTGTCTTGCAAACAGGACACAGCCCTGGCAGTCTTCAGAATCCACACAGGAGTGGAAAGAGCAAAGGAATAGTCTGGATCAGTATGATCTGATTTAAAGGCTGCCTTGAGCTCTTTCAGGTGTACTGATGCATTCAGTAGCATAATAGTCCTCAGGCCAAGGTCCAGAGAGCAGCAAGAATTGGTCCCTCAGCTCACCACTCATGCACAGAATGAGAAATTTGGTGAGCCACCCACTAGGAGAGATGAGGCTGGTCCCAAAATAGAATCTCTCTCTGCAGTAGTAGTAATGAGAGCGAGAATATCACAGAAGCACTGTTCCACACCATTCCTCTAGGTATTTGTTATTCATCACTTTGAACTCTAGGTTTATTATGTGTCCGTAGAAAGGTAAAGGATAAGAGAAAGAAAATGGCTTTTGTTGGCTTTTTGTTAAAGAAAAATTGTCTCAGGCTTCTCTTTTCCTGAAGAAAGAGCAGTGCAATGTTTTTCTGTACCAAATCTTAGTTTTGTCTTTGCTGGTGACATGATAAGTTATTGTAGGGAGTCCATGATGATGTTTCAAAGAAACATGAAGTAGAAAAAGATTTAACCTTTTGAAAAGCGGAAATTGCTTTGAAAATGAGATTAAAGCTGTCCACTGCATTTTACTGCAGATAAATGTAAAATGCACTCTGGGAGATGGAAGAAATAAGCAGGACACAGAGACAGATTAAGAAAACACTCTCTAGAAAACCTATAATGGAGATATAAATAGGGAGTAACAGCAGCTAAGAGAGAGAACAAGGGCTTACAATAAGACACAGTAAAAAAAAAAGTAAGTATTCAGATATATCCTTGTTTTTATGGCCTATAAGCCAAAAGAGACAGTAACACCTTTCAAATGGTATTCAGAGGATGGTACAGCACTGAAGATGCAGTATTTTTAAGAGGTGGGGTTTTTTTTTTTCAGGAAGACCATGGAAAGACAATAACTATAGCAATGAAAAGGTTAAAACCTGAGAGCCACTAGAGGATTGTTCGAGATCAGACCCACATGATATTTATTAAGCTTCAATTTATAGCTGGTTTTATCAGGGAATGTACACAGAGGAGCAGGGTGCTAGATAAGGGCCAGAAGGAAGCTGTGATGAGGTGTTGGAGACAGTCTGAATTCAGTATGGGGAGCTGAACTCAGTACATGGAGCTGAACTCAGTACATGGAGCTACTTCTCTGGATAATGAGCCTGCGTGCAGTTCCACATGAACCATCTCATCTGAACAGTGGCTACTGGCAAAGTTTGCTCATTTAAAGAGAGCTTCACTTTCTCAGTGTTACATTTCTTTTTTTTCCTATGGCAAATCAAAAGTCATGCAGAAAGCTGAATAGCAGTCACTCAAAAAAAAAAAAAAAAAGAAAAAGAAAGAAAGAGAAGAAAATAACCTCACAGCTCTTGACAGAGCTTCTAGGTAGTAATTTACAGCCTGCAACCTCTTTTCTGCAAGGATTGGTCCATGGAAAAGAAAACGCACTCCACGTCTTTAAATTTGATGCTGTCAGACCTGTCACCTTCATCTGATGATTGAAAGACTGCAGTGTCGCAGCATCACTTCAGACAGCTGGTGTCTAATTGAGAAGGATTCCTCTATTAACTGTGACCCTCCATGACTCCTCTCAGGCAGTGAGAAAAAGGGCTTTGACAAGCTGCCTGTAGCTCACAGGTTTCACAGTAGAAAGATGAAGATCATTTAACATGTGTTGTTTGGGGAAAAAAAGACAGTTGAGAGAGGCTGTGGTAACAGTGTCCCCCATAAACAGAAGGAAACTGCTCATTAAACATAGGAAAGAGGCTGTGATGGGAGGAGCTCTCTGGGAAGCTTGTTCAGACCCAAATGAGAGCTAAAAGAACATCACTGACATAGGCTTTCTGAGTCCTGGGGAGCTGAAATCCTACTGCATACAGGTGCTGCTTTAACTGGGGTAACTAAAGGCTTTAGTACAGCATAGCCCCTCTCCTCTCTGCAGTACTGTGTCACTGGAGACTCTTTCTTTCCCTGACATCAGGATTGTGCCTTCCTGGGGTATATTCTGTGTGGCCACTGATGCGCTTTAATTAAGGCAGTTGCCTCACTGAGTTGTACACAGGCAGGACCTTGTTCAACAAGCGTCTCGAGTATGTGAAAAAGGAACCCTGCACTAAGCGCTTGTGTGTTATTTTAAACATTTTACAATAATAATATATCATTGTATTGCCTGATTGTTTTCCCAGCTCTTCACCTTTGGTTGGAGAGAAGACATCCGCCCTGGGGAGCCACTTCACACCCGCAAGTTCTGCTTTGACGCCATCTCGCACAGTAGTCCTGTCACACTGTATGACTGTCACGGCATGAAGGGGAACCAGCACTGGACCTATAGAAAGGTCAGAGTCACTGTGGGGCATCTCAGAGGTTCAGACTATCTTGAGCCTGTATTCAGTTTAGCACAGGCTTGTGGTTTCCCATCTTTTCCCAAGTTCTGTTTCAAAATCCATTGCATCCTATTCCAATGTAATTCTGTGGTAACCTCTCTAGAATATGTTCCTTTTGAGCATTCAGATATTTAGGTTAAATTTAAATGAAAATGGATCTGATCCAGCTCAGAGGGTGTCTGTATTGGATCTGTTCCCTGAAAGGTGTTTTACCATTCTGGCACTTCAAGATGCTTGTGTCATTTTAACAGAGGAACTGTTGGAAATATTTTCATCCAATGTGACAGCAGCAAGACATGCTGCTCATGAGTTAAAGTACTTTACTACATTTTAAAGATTATATGTGGCAGAAAAATCTCCCCCCAAAAAACAAAACAAACAAACAAAAAAACAATAAAAACAAAAAAAAAAACCCACCCAACATTAAAAGCACTGCTGTAAGCCCAAAGGAGGTAGGAGTTTATAAACTAAATATAAGCAGCTTAGACACTACTTTGATCTGCTGAATTTCAGCCCATTTTTATAAATCACTGGAAACAGGAGGTCAAGCTAGAAACTGTCAGAGCTTCAGTTATGGTAAAAAGTCCTGCTAATGCTACTGATTTGTTGTTGTTGTTGTTGTTGTTGTTAGGGTTTTTTTATAGTTTATCAGCAAATTGTCTTGATTAAAGATTTCACTAATAGACACTGTATTCCATTCAGGATGAGGATTTCTCTGAAGCACTGAGGATTTCTCTCACACATGCTTCAGTTTTCTTTGACCTTGCCCTTCACCTTGTTTAAGCTGAAGCCAAAGTACTAGGAACTGCTCTTTGCCAGATAAACCTCAATACTGTTCTCCAGTTTAAATACAGTACAAAACTAATTCAAACCATTAAAAATAGGTTTCTCCTGATGCTTTTTTCTGAGTGCCTACTTATTAGCTTGTGCCTTTTTACCTTATTTATGTTGTAAATCAAGGTCCATCATAAGATTTTCCAGAAATGTAATCCCTTTGAAGCTGCAGTATTGCTGGTAAGAAAGTTAGAATGTATGGGGCAGATACTTAGAGGATATAAATTGTGATGGTTGTATTGCTGCCTATCTGACTTTATAATGCCATAATAATCCCTTCTTGCTTCAAAACCCTTCCGATTTATCTTTTTGCCTACCCAAGCTGCAAATCAAAAAGCTTTCATAGCTTTAGCACTTCATTGTTGCTTAATATAGTCTGTTCATAAGACAAAATGCAGGTCTGGAGCTACCCTCTGTAAGGCTCATCACTTTTGATGAGGACAGAATATAGCAGGTCCAAAAGAAATGGCATTTGGAAAAAATACATAGTGTAAGTTTTATTAAATTCTCTGCACAGCTTCATTTTTAATTTCCAGAGGGCTGACAGGGCTCCTATAAAAATTCTCAATGCAAGACAAGTATTTCCATCTCAGCAAGAAACACCACAAAGTTTTGTTATGATGGAAGTACTGGCACATTCTTAACTGCAATCCCAACCTGACAGCAAGTTGGTCAATTTGCATAAACCTTCAAGTTAAGAAACTGCACTGGAATAATAGAACTATATGTACATGGTTTTCTTTAAGTTTACTTTTAGTTTGCTACACAGTAAGTATTTTTTAATGTTTCCTATAGTCTGTTTCTTCAGATAAAGGGAAGATTTATATTAGAGATTTCTGGTAGTACAGCTACACCTCCAAAAACCTTATATATGATACAATCCTTTTCCAGCTTTTAAAGCATCTTGGCAAAAGAACTTTAAGTGTTTCCCCCCCTACAAAACAAAAACTGATCTGTGCTAGAGCCTTTTACCTAGTATGCTACTGAATCTGCACCCTAAATAAATAAGAATAATAATGTGGTTAAGAAATAAGTATTTCCTTTTAAAAAGCAGAGGTCAGCCATTCTCTTCTGTTCTCTGCACCACTTACAGACACTGTAGCTTCCTAATGATCATGTATTCATCTTGCCAAAAATTCTTCTCATGCTTTAGGAGAAATGACCTTGCTTGTCAATGTCTTGTAAGATGTCTAATATGAAGCATTTCTAATCATTCTGTCATATTATTTCTATAAAACTAGAAGATAAGCGACTTTTATTCATTTAAAGATGAGTCTCTTCTTATGATCATTTGCATTCTTGAGCCACTGATAAAAATTTATGGCTGTGAAGTGATTACAAAATGCTGCAAATGCAATTTGAAGCAAGGTACTATTTTCAGATTCCATATTCTTATAGCACAGAAATTGTAACAAACTGGTTTTGGATCCTGGTGAATAAAAACAGCTTAAATATTTTAGTGGCAAGTAGAATACATTAATATTTTACTTGGGGTGAGGAGTACTCCTCTGGAAAAAAATTACAGCCTATCCCCATTACATTCACTTTGCTTGTCACTGCAGTGCAGTCTCAGAGCATGCAAGCCACATTCTTTTCAGATGAATGAAGCCAAAAATACCACTAATAAACATGTGTCAAAAAAACTGTTCTTATTCCCATACTGCTTAAACTACATCTGGGCCGCTATTTGAAAGTCTCGTAAGTCTGCAATATTAAGTAATCAATTTTCTTAGGACCAATCTGAAATACTGGTCTGCAGCCAAGTATACCTTTGAGAAAACCCTGTTAGAAGCAATGGAGCAGAATAAATCCAAGCAGTACTGCAAACATTGCTCTGGATTGTAAATAGAAAAACGTGAGTAATGCCAGGACAAAAAATATTGGCACTATATTGGAACAATGTAAGATATTAGATAGATAAAAGTAAATAACCTGTAATTATTAGATATTTGGGAGAATGGCTTTAGCTTCCCAGGCTAAAGTAATTTCTTTGGCTCTGTTTCATATTCCTAAGCATGCCAGAGCCAATACCAGTGCCTACAAATTTCTGTTCCTCGTAGCGAAGGAATATGCCTGTGGTTTTCAGTGTAGCATCATTCTGGGCTGAGAGGTAGTGCCCTGATTCTGATAAAGTATGATTCAATTTATGTGCCACAGGCCCACTACTGCTATTTGTAGAGCAGAAGTATCCAAGAGAGAGCTGATTTAGTAGGTCTCTAAAAAGAAACAATTGTGCAAAATCAATTTCATTATATGGTAATTCTACCTTGAGCCTAGTGATTAGACTGACAGCATCAAAAACTGTGCCCAAAAGACAGGGATTTGCTCAATAGTCTTCTGACAGCTGCAGGGACAAACTGTAAGACTCAGCTGACTTGTCACGTGGGAGGTGTGGAGTTTATTCCCTCAGACAGATGAAGACATGTCATAGTGATAGTGCCTTTTATCATGTGGACATCAGTCCTGCTGAAACTGCACTGGAGCTACCAACTAGATTTAGACAAACTACTGCAGCTACCAGCTGATAATGACTTCCAGTTGCTCTTGACATTGGCCATAGTTACAGCAGTGACCTATAAGAAATTAAAGACTCTGTGTGTCATGACCATCCCCCATGAGCTGTCAAGACCAATTATTGTATGGAGGAGTTTCTCCTTCTGCAAATAATCTTCAGGCTTGCCTTCATATAAATGAAAGAAAGAAAGAAAAATTATTCTGCTGTTTTTCTCAATATTGGTGCAAAGGGGAATTCATATATTTCTCTTGTAAAGTTCTTCTCTGGGATGCATACAAGTATTACCTCTTGAAGTCCTGAACCTGTTTCCACTGAAATCCAGTGGAAGATAAGACTACCAGGCTTTGATCTTAAGTCACCATAAGCTTGAGATGATAAATTAATAGACCTTTATATATAGCTAAGTCAGCCAGAAGTTTTTCCAGAGTGGTAACTCTGTCCCTATTGTTAAAAGACATGCTTGTTTCCTAATAACCAGACTCTCTAAATAAAAGCACCAATAATGCTTCATTCAAAAATTGCCTGCCTGTGATACTTCTATAAGAAAGACCGCCAGTTTTCTGGAAAGGCTGGAGTATTTTTGTAGCAAACTCTTTGTGCTGAAGATTTTTCCTGTCTTCTTGTACCAGCTATCTTATTAAAGCTTCTAGTATTCTAACTTTGGCTTCTTAATAGCTTGGCTGGCTCTCATGCCAAGGAAAACCATATGCCCCTTTCCTTCAAGGTCCCACGGCAGGCTGGGTGGCCATGGCACGGTCACTGTGTCCTGATTTCAGGCAGTGTCACTCCATCAAGCTGTTATTAGTACAGGAGGAGCTGCCAAGGTGCAGGTGTGTGCCTGCACCACCCCATAGGGTACCTGGCAGTTCTTGCAGGCCCATCTCATCCTAGAGGGACATAGTAACCCTTTGTATACAGTACAGTTACTCCCTTCTTGCAAGCTGGAGTATCCTGCCTGCGTTCCTTGTAGAACACGAGAGAAAGGCCTCTACTTACTTGTTTTGGTCCTGTCAGCTTTGATGGTATCCCTCTGAATTTCAGTGTGGTATGGTGGGATGTTCTTCCATTGGTGTTGGGGGAGGGCTGGTGCTGAAGGTAAAACAGTGTGAAAGGCAGATGCAACACCATCCCCCTCAGCCAGAGCACAAGGTACTTTTGACTTGGTTCTTTATTGCATATATTAATTTTAAAAAGAGCCATTGTACTTTACCATTTTTTCACAAACCACAAATCAATTAATTTATTCTTTCCTAAATTAAAAAAAAATCAAAGTAGTTTTAAATAGCTGCTGTTTCTGTTTGTCTTCATACTTTTTTTCTTTTTAATGTGGAGTATTTTTAAAGAGAAGTTTCTATTATTGCTGCTCAGCACCCAGAGTACTTGTGTGAGCTTTTAATCAATTGTAATTTGACAAGCAGATTTTTTTTCCCTCTCACAAACTGGGCATGCAGGCACATCCTGGATTATACTGTCAGGTCATCATTGGCATAGAGGGGAAAAGCCTGAATGTGGTTTACCAAGAGTAATCTGAAATTTATTTCAACAGATGCAGTATAGTCCCTGGAAATTTTCAAACCATCTAATGACTCCCACATCTGTCTTTCTCAAAACAGTTGCCCACATGAACTAAGTACATTGAAGCTACCCAACTTGCCACCTGCTCAACTGTCTGCTTTCACAAAGATTCACATCAGGTTACTTAATATTCACGCCAGTTTTTGGAACCAAAATTAATAAAACTAGTCATCATATATATGCTTTTTAAAGCAACTTAATCCATGCTTACCCTCCCAAAATCTCCATATGGAGCTAAATCAGTGTTAGGATTTCCATCTTATTAGGAGAGAGAACATATTTCAGTGGCTGGTCTTTAGGAGGCCACAGGCATTGAATGGGATGAGAACATCAATCCTGTGTCCATCTGTATACCACTTCAGTTAATAATTCATTTTAACATCTTCACTAAGTTGAAGATTTTACAGCTCCCCCTGCCAAGAAATACAACACTGTCAAGAACAAACTTCTCTAAAAAAACCCCAAACAAATCCATTTTTCAGGTTCAGACATTTAAATGGGCTCCAAGGACATGCATGGTATGCAAAGATATTAAGACACTCTATTTTTTCATTTTATTATGCAATTGTTAGTCGAAGACCAGATGATGTCTCTCTCTTTCTTGACTCCACTTTTATAAAGGATAATAGCCCAAGGGAAGAAACTACTCCATTCTGTACAGCTTTCTAATAATAGCTGTTGTTATTACACGGGGTTAGTGCACAGGGACCACAAAATAATTTCAAACAGGACTGTTTTAATCCATGTTCTGTAAAATTAGAACACTTCCAATGATTTGGCATTTGCTACTTAATTCTATTTTTTTTTCATTCCTGTAGGACAAAACTTTGTTCCATCCGGTAAGCAGCAGCTGCATAGATTGCAACCCAGCTGAGAAGAAGATTTTCATGAACAGATGTGATCCTTTATCTGAAACGCAACAGTGGATTTTTGAACACATTAATATGACTGTTTTAGAAAAATTTAACAAGGCCAGTTCCTAGAAGGAAAAAAAAAGAAAAAATGAACACACCTATTTACGCCTATTTACGTACAGACTGCAGACTACATTTTTGCCAGCATCTGGGTCAAAGGAGTCAGGAATTAAATTTCCTAGATCCAGGAAATCTGTTCTGAGGATTAAGAAAATGCCACAGCAAGAGCCAGCAGGCTGTCCTTGTGGATATACAGTATCTGGAGAACTTGGCTAAGAGCCTCACCGGATGCTGCTGAGAACTTCAGGCTGAAAATTCCCTTGCTGGTCAAGGGAAAAACTTTGTTTAAAAACTGTTTAAAAGTACTCCAAGTTAATAAAGTAAAACAAAACTCTAGAGTTTCTCAGGTCAAATCCTGCTGTAGTGAGTAGCTCAGAACAGATGCTATGATTTGGGATGGGTTTATGGAGTGCATGACACCTACAGGAACCTGAAGAAATCCCAGGTTTTAGAATTAAACATGCTGGTAGAAGAATAATGATGTCCCAGCATTCCCTAGACAAGATATACGCTCTGTTGACATTCTCTTAATAAAAGGTTGGGTTAAGCAGGTTTAACCCTCAGAACTGCTGCAATTAATTTTAAATACCTCCCTTTTACATTCCATTCATTACCAAAAAGGAATGGTAGAAACCTTAGGGTCTAGAATTACACTATAGTGAAGCATGAAATAAACTGTATGATTTTGCCCTCACATTTTCCCCCTTCAGGAAAAATAAAGCAAAGCAATCAAATTTCTATATATGGTATATTTAGCAGTTGTGATTCAAATCCCATTGTCATACAAGGTGAGATTTTTTTTTTTTTTAGTGACAAATGTAAAAGCAGCAGCTGCAGCATAACAGAAGGCTTATGGACTATCTGTCTTTTTTAAAGGTAGAATCTTTACCAACATATAAATTAAATTGAAAATAGGCTGGGGAAAAAAATCCAGAGGAGAGTGGGAAATAATTGCATACTGCATGCTAAACTAGGTTAGTCAAATTAATACTGGTATGCTGCCATCACCTAAAAGCATGTTGACTCCCTGCAGTACAGCTTAAAAGATCTTGCAGTGCTCTTGACACAGAGGAGTGGAGAGAAAAATTGACAGGAAATCAGTTGGATGGTTTCAGAGTTTTTGAAATCTGTGATGGAAATCGTGAACTTTCCACAGTGAGCAAGTGAATGGTATTGTAGATGTCATGAGGGAGGAAACAAGAAGTGCGAGCAAGTCACACATTGCAGTATTTTGGTACTTTAGGCACAGGCACCATTCAGGGTAACACAGACTTCCATCACACTGATGATCATGATAGGTCCCTCAGACGTATCAAGCTGTTGGAGAGAGAGGCCTCTAAAACATTTTGGAAGGGTGTCTATGATTCTTCTCAGTTCATACTGATGTGTGGAACATGACTGATAACTTTGAGATTGTTCAAGGAAAGAGCGTGTATAGATTTACATCAAGTAAATACCTAGCTTTTGCTTGAAAGATGAATTTACAGATGAAAGCACCATAAATTCAGATAGATCACATCCTCTGTGCTGTAACTCCTTTCAGGTTCCAAAAATAACATTTGTAATTAAGTTGCTAATTGTGATTGCTGGTGAGGTGACTGACTAACCAAAATACTAATGTGCAATCTACCCTGTTTTAAGGAAGTGGAGTGACTGTGTTTGTTTTTTTCTCCTTAAGCTCTGTTTATGCACAAAGAGCACTGACTGCATCCAGAGGATGGTTCTAGTACCAATGTGCTATTTTATAGGAACATCTTGTAGTTGCAGGTCATACGAGAGTTTTAAAAGGGGAATGAGGTCCTGTAGCCTTCAGGGATGCATGCACTTGGGAAATTGTGAAATTTCCAATATATTGAGCAATTGCTGCAAGTTATTGGAGAGATCTTTCAAATAATTTAAAGGGATGTGTCTATAGAGTTGTCATTTTATGATTTTAAAATAAGTGAGCTTGTTTAGGTATTGTTTAAATTTAATTTGACGATATGGTGTGCTCAGGAACAGAAGAAGTAAGGTTCCAGTATGAGGATACATCATTGATGATCAGGATACTTTGTTTAGCTGTCACAGCATCATTTATTTGCAGCCTGATCATGAGGAAAGAGGGTTTGGAAAAAGAAGAAAATGGCTGCCTCAAATATAAATGCAGCCCTCAAACTGCTGATTGTAACTGGCCCCAAACTGTCAGTCCTGGAAGCAACACTGTATGCCTGAAATAGAGAAGCAAAGGAGGATTGCTAAACCAGAACAGATTGGTAGGGTTATGTCATTCAGTGTCTGACTGCATCTCAGTGGTCTGATTTTGAGATGTCTGATGGGAACTAGGCAGCTCTTAGGGCAAAGAAATTCTATGCCTTTTACACCCCTTGTTGAATCATATTGCACAGCACCTTACACTGCCAAAGGAAGCCTTCTACTTACGTGTAGCTGATCACAAATTGTAAACTCTTGCTGTCCTTGTCCAGAATGCAATCTATGTGACTAGTAGTCAGATATTGTGGGGAAAGAGAACAGCCCTTGCACAGGACTCCTTCAACAAAAGTTTTATTAATAATAAATGATCATTGCTGCTTTTCAGTTCAAGTCTGTCTTGGGTATTCTCCAAAGGTTTCCACTGATAAGAGTATTTCATTACTAATTTGCCATGCAGAATTTCTTTAATTCTTCCTGCAACCGTATCTTTTCCAGCCAATAAACTTCTGAACAATTTGATAGGTTGAAGAGTTGTATCTTCCTCTCATATTTCTCCTGGAGCATTTAACTTTAACATGTGTTTCTTCAAAAGACTATGGAATTTCTTAATAGAATTTCTTTTAAATACCAGGTAGTTCTGAACACATTTTAAATGTAGCACATAGGTGGCATTAACTAATGTGGGCTCATCATTTCAGGGGAGCTATACTGATTTCCCCAACTATTTACTTGCTTCCCTTTTTTTCAATTGATTATTTTATGGCTTTAATCAAGAGGTCTGAAAAGAAGATCTTTGTATCTGTAAGAGTTCATCTACCCTAAATGTTTTCCATTTAATATTAACTGACCTTTTTTTTTGTGGCCAGCAAACTGCTACAACTGGAGAGATCAACTGGAAAAACTGAAATAACTCCAAGTGCAACTAAAATTCCAAAATAAGACATCTTTCCCTGCATATATTCCAGGATCTAAACTAAAAAGAGACCTTGGGGGACAGGGCTCAAAGGAGAGAGGAGGAGCTGGGAAACAAAGGTTTTCGAGTATGGGAGAGTAGCCTTGTTGCAGAGACATGACAAGACTTCACTTTTCGTTGGCTGCAGTCTTATTTCAGAAAAATGAGATTGCTTTAGAACAAATGTTTCTGCAGCAGTATGGATATTTTAATTATATAATGCATTATTCCTGGGTGTGATCCATTTATGAATAAATGGTCTCTAGCTGCTGAACTAAGTCTGTCTCATGATAGACTAAGCTTGAAAGGAAGCTGACAAGCACTTAACAACCTTTGATTACTGGAGATTTACCAGGCATCAGTGTCTCCAGTGACCTTAGTGAAATCTTATGCCACATAGAATAAATGTGTATAAATAGCTTGACCAAACTGATTAGATAGGTGGCACTTCTGCAGGAGTGGGTGTTACCTTTGTTAAAAAAATAAAAGTCATAATCACAATTCATTTGCATTTTTACTGATAACTTCTGCAAGGGACTGAGCGAGGGAGATCCTTTTAGCCTGTATGGATGGATTGGAGATGGAGCATTTTAGGAAGGCAGTACTGGCAAGCTTTCAGTGTGGCTGACACCAGGGGTGCATCCATTTGCTATTTAAAGAGCATCTGTAATGTTGATAACCCAGTGCCTTTCAAGAGAACACAGCATGTATGTTAAAAAGAAGAAATATGATAATGGTTTGATTTTTCTTTTTTAATCCATCAAGGTTGTTAGGGAAATAATTTCAAAGCCCTTGAAAACAACACAAAGTGATCAAAAGTCATGTTTTTATAGTGATGTTAATTTATTCATTTGTTTAACCCCCTCCCAAATATGTTCCATATTCTCCTAAAAAGAGCACATGGGTCCAAGAGTGCTTTTACATAACATTTTCAGGATCTTACCCTGTCTGAAAGTTTTGAAAAGCCTTTAAAAAATTAGAAAATGTAAACCAAAAGGTAATATAAAAACCCAAAGAAAACTACCTATTATGTCTAGTGTACCAAGAGACTTCGTTAAAAGTTTGCTAAGATAGTATCTTTCGACTGTAAAAATTTTAGATGAATAAGTAATAGAGTTATTTACTCTTTAGTGATTTTTTATTTAAGATTTTTAATTTTTAAAAATGTAGTGTATTTGTGTGGTCAGTTGCTGACAGGTTTGGTTTTTTAACCACACATAATACATAAGTCTGTTCTTAGGTGTCCTGAAATATTTCTCTCCTCATATTTCCTTGTTATAATTCTGAATGCACTGGATTTAAGAAAATGCAAACATATGAAAAAAATCTCTAAAAGGTAAGAAACATATGTAAAAACAAATAATGAGAAAGTTTAGCTAGAGAAATTCAGATAAATGCATCACATTTCCAAAGCTTCACAGCATTCAGAAAATACATTTGCTCTGTGAAGTGGTTTCTGCTCTTTCAGTGTATCATTAATATCAGTGGTACTACTCCTGGGGCAGGACTTCTGAAACTGGTGTTACTAGCATTTGGACAACATGGTGCCAGAAGGGGAGAAAAATCTAGAGCTTCTGAAAAGATTTCATTCAAACACTGCTATCTGGTATGCCTTAAGATATTCATTGTTTCTAAAGTTTCTGTTACCTTAGTAGGTTTTTTTTTACAGGACCTGACAGTGCAGGAGGTGCTTCAGTGGGCCTTATGAAAACAATGCAGGCAACAGGGGAACAAAGAGGACATAGGTTAAAACAATAATAATTTGTGATTACCTAAAGGTGGATTTACCACAGCACTGTCCAGTAGGTTAATTATATACAAAAATAAGTTTATTTTGTGCAGCCACTTTGGTAGGTGCTTCAGGGAATAGATGAATGAGAAGGAGCCTTGCAAAGTGGGTCAGCAGAAAAGCTTGTACTCAATAAAAGATGTAGAAAAGCTCAGAATGATCCATTTTAGAGAAGCAGATGAATAAGACATTGAGATTGGTATCATGGACAGTGCACGGAATGTAAGGGGAGCTGCAGTGAGGCAAGTCTGGTGAGTGGTGCTATCTTAAACATACTAAGACATAGGAAAGGAAAACTTGGTCCTCATTAATCTTAGCAGGATTTCCTAAGACTATCAAAGTATTAGTTGATTTAATTAAGTTAATCCTTGATCTCCCCACTAAATGACTCAACCTGGAAGGGACCACAGTCCAAGCAAATTTCTGCTGATCACTCTGGAGCATCTATCAGCAAAAGATACCATTAGGTACAGTTTAGTCAAAAACCCCAACTGGCACCAGAACTAAAACAATATTATCAGCCCAAAATATCTGTAGGCCTCTAGCATCCCTCTGTGAAAAAAAAAAAGTTTTACTTGCCTAAAAGAGTGATTGATGGTAATGATCCTGGATTAAGAAGATCAAGATCTTGTGAGCTTTCAAGGAGGTGAAAGGCCAAATGCTGAGATTAGGAGTTGGCAGTTTAATTGAGAGAGGAAGGAGGAGGAAATAGGCAGTAAAAGGGAAAAAGTAGGAATCAGGCTTAATTCCATATACGAAGGAAGTATGTCCCACAAGGGTCAGCCACTGATAATTTTGGCTACCTCTTCATAGCAGGACTTGCATGTTTATTTCCATCACAAATATCCAGGAACTGAAAGGCAATCAAGCCCTTTTGCAAGGAATTGAATTTAAAATAAGGAGAACTGCCTAATCTGAAATACGTTGATTGTGAAATACATGGTCACAACAGAGAAAAGCTTTGCAGGACCCTGAGTTTGTTCTGAGTTTTCCACCAAAGGTATGTATGTATGTTCTTGAGGATACTTTACAGATAGTACGTAGAAGCAGAACATTATGGTCCACTTTTTTACTTTAGTTTAATATTTCTCTCTATCTCAGGCATTTTTGAAAGAAGAAAAGTGTTTAGCTAAATTTTCCTAGGAAATGTCAACTTGGATCAGTGTGAAGTAGCTCTGTCTACTCCCTTTTTGGATCAAGATAAGTTTTCCTCTTCAGACATTTCATACAGCTCTTAAAAAAAAGAACCTTGTGGCTCTGCCCTCATGGCTCCTTGCAGCATTCACCTCCTTTATGCATTTCAGTTATTTTATGGATTTTCTTTTCTATTTTGTGTTTCTTCCCTTCTGCCAACTCGCTATCTGGCAGAGTCCTGGTCCTTTTTCTTCCCACCTTTCAGCTCTGTGTTTCTGCTGCTGCAGATCCCCTCCTCAAGATAAGAGCAACTAAAGCTGCTTTGATCTTGACTTGGCAGAGCTTCAAGCCCTTATGCCTCGAGGTACCTAGCTTGTTCTAGCAGAGGGATGGGGAGGAGAAAGACACCTGAGGAGATGGGAGAAGTTCTGTTGTTATGGGCCAGTCTCACTACAGATATTGTCAGTGGAAGAGTTATAGCTCCTAGCACAGACAGACAAACATCTTTGAGGGGAAAAAAATTGCATTGATGTTCTACTTTCTCATCTATTTTTGAAATTCAGTGCTGCCCAGAGAGGGGAGTATGTAAGAACAAGAAGTATTGGAAGTGTCTTATTCAGTGGATATACTTTGTTTAATTTTTATACTTTGTTTAATTGTACTTTATACAAATGTTTAGAAACAGCTGAACTTCTTGTCTTCAAGTTTTTAACTTCTGATTATACTTATTGAGCTAATATGGATACAAGAAACTGAGTAGAATTATTTTTAAGTGTTTTTTTATAAGCCACCAAGGGGTTATAATAACTTTAACTAAAGTCATTATTCCAAATCTGAAGTGGATGTGTAATCTGTGATGAGTGCATGATACAGGTTAACCTCTAGTCAAGCTGCAGAGACTCAGAGGGGCTTTATTTATAGCAAGAGAGAGATTGCCCAATGTGCAGCAGCCTTTTGCTTAAAGATGTACAGGGCTCCAGTTTATTCCCCACATGTCAACAAAATCAATATGTATAATGATTCCCATTGTCGAAGCAACAATTGCAGACATGGCAGTAAAACATCACCTTTTCCTTCCTGCTAGAAGAGAATCCTTTCTCTAGTTTCCTGTATGTCTTTATGCACCTTCACAGTTTATTTGTAACCAGAACATATGGATAAAAGTTGTACCTGTCCTTTCACTAAACAAGTTCCTAGGAAACCGGAGTACCAGTGTAAAACCTGTACAAATGCACTGCCCAAAGGATTGTCAGCCAAGCAACAGGGCTTTCATACAAAAGAAAAGTATGACCCAAATGGACATGACCTGGCCATGTGCACTCACAGCCCAGAAAGCCAAACGTGTCCTGGGCTGCACCAAAAACAGCATGGCCACCAGGCAGGGTCACCAATTTAATTAGAGGGATGGATCACCTCTCCTGTGAGGAAAGGCTGAGAGAATTGGGATTGTCCAGCCTGGAAAAGAGAGGGCTAAATTCTTTACTATGAGGTACTGGAATCGGTTGCCCAGAGAAGCTGTGGATGCCCCTTCCCTGAAAGAGTTCAAGGCCAGGTTGAATGGGGCTTTGAACAACCTAGTCTAGTGGAAGGTGTCCCTGCCCATGGCAGGGGGGTTGGAATGAGATGATCTTCAAGGTCCCTTCCAACACAGACCACTCTATGATTCTAACGTTTTTTCTCCTTTATTCCTGTCATAGCCTCCAAATTGCAGCTACTGCTCTATATCAAAACATACCATGGTAATCTACACCTGGAAGGACACTGATGCATCAGGCCTCTGCTGCCAGTTTTTCATACAAATCTGCAGCATGGCTACATAAACCTGTTCTTTGGGGTTGAAGATTGTCCTGCACAGTTGTTACCCCGGCAAAGGGTAAATTCCGCCCAACTTTGGCCTGACCTGCAGTTTTCCACCTCAGACTGTAGGCTGAAGTACCTTGATATTGTCCAGCTCTCCAGGTAATGTGGTTCATTGCGCATCTCTCAACACCTCACAGCAGTCCAGTCCGCACACGCACGCACATATGGTTAAGAAGTGCTAGGTAGCAAAATAGAAATATGTGGTCCCTTCTGAGCCTCTGAGATGATTCTGCTTATCAACTAGTCTTTCTGATGGTCAGAGTGTTTTCCAGGCATCTCTGTGAATAAACACACTTTCCTGCAGGTATCCTGCAAAATATCCATTTCTCTCACTTTTCTGAGAGTCTGGAAATACAGCCTTCACTTGCTGTTAAACAACATTCAGGACAAAACATTTCCTGGCAATTCTACTATTATAAACTATATATAAAGGGCCAAGAAGAACTGGAGGCAACTTTTTGTAACCCCTGTCCAATGTCCCAGTAAGCAAGACAGAAAGAAATAAGCTGGGCTGATAGGCAGCTATAGTAGAGATCAATTAAAAGTAAGATGGAGTTGTCTAATTTTTTGTGAAACAAGGTTAAAATATTTGGTTATTGTGATTTACAAATAAATATAGCTCTCTAAAAAAATGGGGGAGATATTTTCAGATGTGTGCATTTGAAGTATTATACAATAGACTACAATTAGTAATATATACAGTATAATAAGTAAAATGAAAACATACACTTCTGTGCTGACTAGTCTAAGATAGTTGGCTTAGATGTTATTAAACAACAGCTGTAGAAACTGACCAACTTACTGGTGCATTAAAATAATGTTTTCAGGACATGCTTAAAGGATTTACAGAGAGCACATGCCTGTACATTTCTGGACTGTAATTAAGAAGCTGAAGTATGGAATAAAAATTGTACACCTGTCCTATTTTATATTTGGATGTATCACGTTACAGGATAAAAAGTAAAGGATTGTTGAACAGCAGTTTCAAGAAATTACCATGATCTGAATGAATAAATACCTCTCGGAAGCTACAGCATAAATTTTTCAGTTTTTTGTACATCTCCTTTTGCTAAAATAATCAGCTGTGTCAGGTGGATGAAGAACTGGGCAAGCCCAACCAGCTGCAGGGTTACCCAGGGCCATATTGCTGCTCCCATTTCCGCAGCTCCAGCCATGGCAGACTTGTAATATCACCAGAAGGAGAAAACAAAGTCCTCTCCTTTAACAAAGAGCACTGTAAGCTCTGACAATACTGTAAATCATGTCTTGAATGGCCACCTAAATAGAGAAATAAAGAAGTGAGGACAAAACAGTTGTATACACATAATAGTCCTCAAGTGACAAGTAAGGAAGCATTGAAAAAGTTTGTAAGGACTTGATTCCAGTAAAAAGTCATGTAAGTCAAGATTTATTTGTCCTTCTTCTACACCAAAACAAAAAACACCAACAAAGCAACAAGAAAAAAAAAATCCCTAGAAATTCCCAGTACTGCTAGTCCTTCTTCTACCTACAACTGGTAAGACATAAAAAACATCATCTTCAAAAAGAGGATTAACGGCAAAAGTTTAAGTTATATGGAAGAACAGTATTAGTCAATCAATCATCTTCAAAGACTAAGGAAGAAAGAGTTGATTATTATATATTATTATCTTTAAAGGAATTATTTTTCTTTTTTTTTTTTTAATTATGTCTCTTTAAGTCCTATAACTTAATTTTATGCATACCCATACACTTCATTTCTTTGGTGCTGTACATCTATCCTAAAATCTTCCAATTGAAAATTGTTAATTAAATCCATCCCTGACATCTACTGCATATGGCAGAGTTGTGGTAGGATTTAAGTGGACACAATCTAATTTTATTTGTTTCTGACATTGATTCCGAAGACCTCTGAACATCAAAACTAGCAAAACTAAGAGAACTGTAAGCATGCATTGAAAGTGTGACTGCTGCTTGTCTAGAGAGTTTAAAGGATACCGTAGTTAAATGCAAACTGAAGACAGCTCAATCAGGAAAAAGAATGTGATTTTCTATCTAACCTTTCCACTTAAACTGTTTGGGACTAATTTATTACAGGCAGCTCTATTGAACAAACCTTGGTAAATATCTTCCCACTGAAATGGTGATTATAACAACAAAACAAATTTTAAGTCAGGGGGCTTTGACAAATAACAAAAATTTCTATCAAGTCCCTAAAGAGACTGGAGTCATTAACATTACAGGCATGACCCTTGACAAGAGAACAGCTAGGAACAAAGAATTATTACTAAAAGAACAATGAAGTGATTTAGATATATCAAGATCAATTAGGCATTAGTTTTAATATAGCCTAAAGTTAAAAGCTGTAAAACAACAGAGAATTTTCCCATTTGCATCATTTAAAGTTCACAGCCCAAGGAAAATACTGTGTATAAAGAAACCAGAGAGCCTACTGTGAATTGTGTGTCAATTATCTAATTACCTTTGATAACATCAGGTGCAAACCTTCAAGGAAAAAGCTTTAAAGAGCTCTTGCAGGTAGGAGCGTATTAGGTGAGTAATAAGACTTGTAGGGAGAAGAAAAAGAACTGTACCTTGTACTGAAATGAATGCCCTTTCCCTGTTTGCAAGAACGCGAGAGACACAAGTTACAAAAGGTTTACTGGAGTATGTTTATCATCTCCAAATGCAGCTTCTCAGCTTGGGAAGAGAGACAGGGAGACTAGGCGAGTTTCTGCATTGACTGTTGCTTACAGGCTGAGATGGTGCCATGTATTCCAGTTGTCAAGAAAAGAATCCAAGGCTCCTACCTCCTGGCCTCCCTACTTCCTCTGCAATGTCTGTGGATGGGGAAGGGTGAGTGCACTTTGTGATCCTGCTGCCTGGGCAGCTCCTTGCAGAGGTAGCAGAGCTCTCTGACACAGGAGGTCAGCAACAAGAGCTCAGCCTACAGACGCATCTTAGGGCTTGCATGGGGCAGCTGCCCTTGATGCCCTTCATGAAAAGTCTGTGCACCACCGGCTTGGGCAATAGCTCTGAACATTAGCTGCTCAGCAGTGGTGCTTGCATCCCTGCTTCTCTGACTGGTAATTCCCCACATCAGTTGTAGGAGTGTTGCCTGTCTCCACAGTGGGAATTGTAATGAAGTCTGGACAACGAGCTGCCCCAGCCAGGTGGGAAGATGTGTCTGCACTTCTGGTCAGTACCAGTATCTGTCCTCTGGTTTTTGAAGGGAAATTGTAGTGACTTCTTCAGCTGGAAGCCTTGGTGAGTAGATGCATAAGAGAGTGTCTGGTGGCAAGTTTGTATTTGGATAATTGCTCTAATTAGCTGGTTTGTTTGGTTTTTGGTGGGTTTTTTTGGGTTTTTTTTTTTTTTTTTNTTGATGAGGGGAAAAAACACAGGGGTTTTTAATAATATCTTTTTCTTCTGCCTAAGTGAGTCTCAAGTGACATTCACCACTGTTTTAATTAAACATGCCTCCCAATTTAGAATTGATAAGCTTCAACTTCAAGGAAATGCCAGGATAAACTTTTATTTTGGCAAGGGGAAGCAAAACTGGTAAGTATAAGGATAGTGACACCTAACAAAGAAGTGGGAAGAGTTCAGAAAGTGCAGCTAAGGAGGAAGAACCCCAGTAGCAGCATCTGCAAACTAATCTCTCACAGCCCTTTGCCACAGAGGTTGGCTCTGTAGCTATTGCCTGAACTAGAGGAGAAGATGGATTACTTGGTTATTGTCACCTCCTTGGTGCTTCCCAGAACTCCAATGGAGAGCAGGAAACCAGTCATCATTGGACATCCCCCTGAAATGCCTCCTTAGGCCACCCCACGGGCTTCAGGTGACCCAGGAGGGTCCATTCTGGCACCACCAGCACAGGAGACTACAATCAGGGGCAGGAACTGCCATCTCCTCATCAATCCCACGAAGCCACAGGCCATGACAAAGATTTATATAAAGCCTTTACAAGTACATGCTCAGGGTTGGTTTTTTTCAGCTGTTTGACCTCAGGTCTTGTTTTTACTTCCTCCTTAGCAACCAGCTGAGCCTTCTCCATTTTCATGACAAGAAACCTGCATTTGCAGCTCTTAAAGAAGGTATGACCCTGACCCTTCAAGGACCGGGACACACAACTGACATGAGAGCACGCCAACCAAAAATCAGGTCAGTGATTAAACTTCTTGATGTTGGCAAGTCAAGTGTCAGTATCAGAAGGGAGCTCATGAAGTCATTTGTAGTTGCAGTCCTTAGACCAAGAACTGTCTATTTAACTCTTTCTGAGATTGCAGCTTGTGGGAGAAGAAGGTAGGGAGGCACAGCTTGTCTACTAAGAAATGTGTATGTTGGTTTAGGAGCTGCTACATCCTAATTTCCAGTAAATGAAAAGCAGCAACAATAAGTTTCATGTTCTGTATGCTAGCTACTTTTGTTATAGGGAATATTGCTGAACTTCTGTTCCATTGGAAGAAACCTTTCCCTTGCATTAGGTCTTCACCTGACCCATTACTGAGATAATCTTCTGATAGATTACAGCTAGAGGCTGGGGTGGTGGTGATTCTCAGAACAGTCTTGTCAATGCATATGTGATGAAATTAAGGGAAGTCTAGTCATGAATAAGGTCTCTGTTTCCAGTTCCCCTGAGAGCTTCCATCAAGTAAAACTACTTTCCTTCTAAAGCACATGTTTGACGAAGGGGAACTACATTTTTTTCTATTGTTTGCCTGCTGGAATATTCTTTACTTGGTATCTGAGCACTGTCTGAGTGGTGACATATATAAATATTGCAGCTCATCTTTTTTAAAAGCTTTATTATATCAGTAATACAGAAAACAATTTGCATTTCAGATGAAGAGACAACAGTATATCACAAAATATTTACTCTGCCCAGATAAGCAGCAAACTGCAAACTATATAACGGCAGTTTGTGTATACATTTAAAGATTACAGTAATTTCACGACTATAAGGTGCACCCTTTTGAGTAAAACTTTCCCCCAAATCCGGAAGTGCGCCTTATAGTCCAGTGCGCCTTATCTGACGGTCAAAGTT
>PYHW01010620.1:10077212-10089008 GCA_013186435.1 Turdus rufiventris | reverse complement strand
TAGACGGGTGCGCCTTATCTGATCTACAATGTTGCAATTTTTGCTGACTCCCAGGGGGTGCGCCTTATAGTCAGGTGCACCTTATGGTTGTGAAATTACTGTACATCTTTTTTTTTTTTTTTTTTAACTAAGGATTTTAGTTGTGTGATAAGCAGTTTTCTGTGAGTAAAATGATTAGACCTTGTCTGGCATCTTTGAATTTATATTCTGTGAAAAGCAGTAGTGATTTAGGTCTGAGTTTTATAGTATATGGCATGTAAGATGTGTTTAGCTTCTTGTGGATGTTTTTTCGAATTGTTTTAAAATAGATCATAGTCTTTATTTGCTTTTCTGGGGAGAACCAACATAAGCTCATAAGTGTTCTGCTTTTAAACAATGTACAAAACCTGACCTCTTTGTTAGTTTAGTGGTCTTACACCATTTGTTAATACTCAGCAAAGAAGAACATTTTCACTGAGAATGGATCTTGGTCCCTTCTCTTTTCTCTGGTTCCCTTGAAAAAACCCCAAAACAACACCACCACCAAAAATACTCAAACATGTGATCTCATCAGTTGGCCTGAGGGGAAAAAAGAATCAAAAAATACCTCCACAGAGCACCTATTTTTCCAAAGATTATGGAGAAGTGAGGGGAGATATCAACAGGGAGCAAAGAAGGGCTAGGAAGAGCGCGGTCAGTGCGTAACCCTGGATCCTTCTGTGTCCTGTGATCTGCGTGAGCTGGCAAAAGGGAATTTTGTATTGCTGTCCTTAGAGTGCATCTGGTGACAAAACTGTATTGCAGACCTCTCTCTAAGCTTTATTGATTGTAATGGTGACAGCTGTGTGCAAGGGTAAAATGTGAGGTACTTGCCTGGAGATGTTCCCATTTGCAAAGCCAAACCCCAGTGGAAGTTCCGTGGTTCTGTATGGCTTGGCTCTGGATGGTTTGTGTCTCGGACTGTGAACAGCAGCTGCTCCTGTGGAGGGGGCAAGAAGTCTCCTAGTTGTTAATGAAATATGGTTTGCAAGGAGAATGCCTATTGGTGCTTGGCTTCTCCACAGAAAGAGCTGCTGTAATTCCCCTTACAGAGTACACCACCACTCACTTTTGAAGCACATGTTCTCAAGCCACAGTGAAGTATAGAAGAGGTCCCTAAGTGGACTTTTTGCATGACGAAATTCAGAAAGCAGTGATTTGCTCCATAAATGGCATAGCTACCTATCTGTAGCAAAATACGCCATGTCAGATAACCCAGACAGCACCTACATATCCTCACCTAATTGCTCTATTATTTGTGGCCGTGATGCTTCAGAAGAAATCCCCCAACCCTTTTGACTAGAGCTGGGGCCCTGGCTCCCAGTGCCATGGCAACGGAAGTGCTGCCTGCTGAAAAAGCCAGCTGAGTCCAGAAAAGGTCACCAGAGTCCTTTAGAAACCCTGGGAAACCCTTTATCCTCAAAGAGGAAGAGGCACAAGTCTGAAGCTGAGAAGACAAAATAGTTTGCCAATGGTGAACATACAAAACTTCCAGTTTATCTCATAAAGCATATTTTTAATGTGTTTTTATTGCCTTTAGGGCTATTTCAGCACTCTACATGGTTTTAGGTGGGATTGAAGGGTGACACAGCTTGGGGAACAAGGATAAGAAGATTGTGGTTTTTTTCAGTTGCCACAGCTAGAGTTTATTTACAAAGCTATTAGGACTGAGGCCTTGTGGAAAAAGCCCTTGAGCTGCAAGAGCTGGCAGAAAAAGGAGAAAATATATTACCTTTGGCTTCTTTTCTGCACTGTCCCAGTCCAGCACTTGGCAGAGCAGATACAAAACACAGCATGCTGCTTTAGGGAGTGCTTGTTATAGTACTGATCTGAATACTGCAACTTGGTCCCACCACTTGTGACATCCTAGACTTGTAGGAACAGTTGGATCAATTTACTAGATCCAGGCTGGATCACCTTGGAAGTGGAAAGCTTTTTAAAAAGTTACAATTCTTGAAGCATCCTTTCATGTTTAAGGCTATGTATGATTCTAGGAGTTGACTCTTGTATGCTTAAAGCATTTGGGTAATGCTTCACCTGTAAAAACTATACCTGAAAACAACTACTTTGGGAAGAAAAGCTTTTTTTTTTTTTTTTTTTTTTTTTTTTCCCCCCCCCAAGAAAAGGTGTATTAAGGCTGCTGCGGTTCATACAGGAAAGAAAGTGAATGCACAGCAGCAAAGGCAGCCTGGCTCACTGACCTGGAACATTGTGCTGGCCAAGCAACAAAAGCCTGATTCCAATCACCTTTCCTTTGCCTCCCCTAAAGCAGCCATGCCAAGTCACATCACTGGCCAGCAAAACAAAGTAAAAAAAAAAAAGCCACCACCACACCTCTCCCCAAGTCTCCTGTATTTAAAGGGGATAAGCTAAAACGTGCTGGAGGGGAATATGTATTGTGGATTCAGACACATCCTTGGCACTGCAACCTTCTCTACTCCTAGTGCATGCTAAGCAAGGAGGTGATTCTGAATACAGGAGACTTCTTTCTTTCAAATGAAAACATTTTAAGATACCTACCTTAGTAATACCTTGGTAAAAGATTTTAAAAATAAGTGTAAACACACAGCTAGTACAAGGAGTAGGTAAGAATGAAGCCTTCTAAACACTTTAAAGTGTGGAAATACTCAACAATTCTTACCATTTTTTAAAATTATTTTTTAATTTTTTTTACCCTTCTACCTGTCTTTCAGCTTTTCATGTCCATGCATGTTATTCTTGTAAGTTTAACATTTTCCAGGGTCTGTAAAAGTCTGCACCTAACAGTTCTGGTGATGTTTTTCTTCAGCAAACAGTTAATACCAATGAATGGATATTGCCATTTTAATTATGGAAAAGTCAATATACTTATGCAGCTCTGGGCAGCATGACAGACACAGCACAAGACTTAGTATCTTGGTTATCAAATTACTTAGGCATATGTAGCATATGTATAACTTCATGATAACAGGGTCATCATAAAATGACTATCATGTAATTCCTGAGGAAAGTGGAAGGTAAATGAGGCCATGTGTGAAAACCTATACATATACTAGATAGCTTTTTTTCCTTCTCCTTCCATCCCTTCCATAAGACTTGCATTGTATTCTTATTCTCCAATTCTTTGTAATTATGTCTTCCACAGCTCATTATTAACAGCATCAGCTAAGCAAAAAGCTGCCGATGGGACACTCAAAATATCTGGTGATGTCTTGAGGAAGCAGTAGCACAAGATGCATTTTATTTTTTTTTTGGTATGCAGGGTGCTTCACCACATGCTTTACTAGCTCAGAAGAAAACAGCAGGATGAGATGTGGTTTCATTGTGCCAGGGGAGGTGAAGGAAGGGGAAAAAAGCAGTAATACGTGGCTGCATCCTGGATTGCATCAGGAAGTTGGATTTCAGGTTGCCAAATGTCCCACAGCACCCAAGGAGAGCACACAGAGCAGCGGGTGTGGTGGAGGAGTGCCGGGCTGGCCTCAGGCAGTGCAAACACTCGAGCACCAGCCGGTGCAGTCAGTGAAGCCACCTCACCCTGTTTGGCACGCTGATATACCTGTGCTACAGCATCACTGCGAAGGCAAACAAAGGCACCCGAAAGCAAGCCCAGCCCAAATCACCACGTCGGGCATACTGCAGACAATAGTTACATGTGAGGTAGGTTTACTTGTCATGTAACTTGATGGGAAATAATAACAGAAAGCATAAGGGACTATGAAATGTCAGGAACAATTGTCTGTAAACCCCAAGCATTTTAGATTAACATTTTGAGCATTGCTAACCTGAGAAATGTGGCCCATGCCATGAGTCTGCCATTTTTGACTGGACTGAGACTTTCCATAAGATATCTGCAAGTTACTGCCACTTATCAGTGGAAATGTGGTCAGGCAAAGAAAGAGAACGGGTTGCCTGTTAAAGAAATGTGTCGTGCAAATATTGTATGCACACAAATGCTGAGTGGAGGCAAACTAGACAAAAACTGCAGCATGTATCAGCTGCTGCTAAGGATGACACACCCTTGGGTTATAAAGTTAAGGGTAGATGTTCTCAATCCTCAAGCACAGAAAGTAACTTGAAAGAGAAAAGGCTAACTCTGCTGTAAAGGATCCATGCTCGGAGCACAGTGTTTACAAGCTAGCAGCACAAAGAAACTAATTTTTTGAAAATATTTTAACTCTAAAGAGTAAATCTTTATAGCAGTTCAAGGGAGTCATGCCTACAAATCTCATTATTCTGAAAGCTGCTTAGAAACTTTAGCCCTTAGAGTCAACATATCACAATGCACTCAGAAGTACAATTTCAAAGAGTTACAAATGCTTCTAACAATTAAAAAAAAAAAAAGAAAAAAGGAAAGAAGAAGAAAAATTAGGATTTAAAAGGATTTACAAGGAAATAATTGGAAGAGGGGGTGTTACAAGTGAAGAAGGAGGTAACTGAAATGGATTGAGAGAAATACAGTAGGAAGTGGATGTGGTTAAGGCATTCACAAGATTATTTAAAGAAAAGCTTGGTAAAACTGGAAGTAAGAAGCCAAATCTTGGTACAAATGAATACAGTTTCTTTGATATATTTTGACATGCATGATTTATACATACTCAGCATCTGGCCTATGGACCTTAAGAATGATTGGGCAAAAATAGTGATGAAAGCTTATTAAAATACTACCCAAAAAAAGCAGTATGCAGAATTTGAAGCACAAAAAGTTTTTATACTCTCAGATTAAATATCTAATCAATTGTCCTGAGCAGCTGCAGGTATTTCAGCCTCGGGAGTCTTACAGAATTAAGAAATTTAACAGTAATGAAAGTTGTGACTTGCTATGCAAGCTAGTTTATTGAAAACAAAAATTGTCACAGGATTCATTACTGTTTTAGAGATGCATTGTGAGCTTGAAACTCATTTTCAAATGTCTTCACAACAAAGCAGGATGGTATGAATGCTGAAATTGGGGTGGATGAGGGCAATTTGAGGTGATGAGTAAAGCTCTGGAACACAAATCATACGGATTCCAATCAGTGCAGATACAAAAACCCCACAAGAATTTGTATCTATAGAAAACATATTGAAATCCTGGATAAGTAGGTAGTGTGTGCATGTGTGTGCCTGCCTGAGGTCTCAATTTCTTCCAGGATTAAGAGACTGCAAATACATGCCCCATCCTGCCTGTGCTAGGCAATCTGAGCAAACACAGGACAAGGATACACAATAGATCAAGCGTACCAAGCAAAAAGACAATAAAGATAAAGAAATTGGTGAACCAGGTCAGCATAACAGTACTGCATAGTTCCTAGGATCCTTTTGCATTTTGCATACTGACATTTCAAAACCAGAAGGCAAGGTACTCTCTGTCCTGATGTTAAGCAGAATCATTTCTAAAAAGACTCCTGTTTCCTTTCCCTTGCTTCAGAGAGCCAGTGCCATGTTCAGAGCACTGTCAGCATTCAGGAAGAACAGATGAGCACTGGGAGTTTCATGCTTTTAAAAACAAACATTGTCAGCAGGATACATAAAATAATGTCTTGAATTTGAAACATAACATCACAGGAGAATGAAGAAAACCAGATGCATCTGCTAAGGATTTCTGGACAGATCAATTTTCATAATGATGTTCTTTATTTTAGAAGTTGGACAGGACAGTGCTTCAAATCTGAGGTAACCAACAATGGACACCAGGCCTTTATTATGTCAAAAGAAAAGAGAATCTCTATCCTTTATTTTAGCTTGGCTTAAATTTCATCAGGATCCTTATTCCCAGAACCCATGAGCTTAGACTTGGTGGAAAGTTGGGTGTGTTCAGTCAACTATGTGAAGATTTGTTAGCTTGATTTCTGCCACTTCTTTAGAGCTCAGGTTTTGGTGCACAATACAAGGATTGTTGTAATGAAGGCACATGTAGTTAGGCAGAGCTGAAGAACATCAAAGTCATAAACTTAGGCAGGGTGCAGGTATTTGTTGAGGGCTTTGACTGTCAGATGCTCTTGAACCATGACATCCATTTGCTGAGCAATTCTGCCTGTTGTTTGCGTTTTATACCAGATCTCAGGTTTCATCAGCAACAGACTGGTATCACTCCAAGTGCTCTAGACTTGCTTGGTCACTGTGAGAAACTGCTCCTCCTACACCTGCAAATAGCAGGGAGAAGGCTGTAACACCAGCTTGAGAAAGATCTGGCTTTATATTAGTCTGTGTAACAAGTGTAAATGCTGATGCTATTGCTGGTCCTTTCCACACACCATGGTGCACATGAAACACTTTGAAACACTTGTCTTCCTACTGGCAATTATTGTGGATAATTGAATGAAGAGAATTATTTAACTGTACCCAGACAGTTGACCAAGAATCCTGAAATCAGGAGCCTAATGAGGAATTAAAAATATATTAAACTTTTTTTGAGGGAGAGAAAAGAATGACAGACTAACAAAAGGGCATGAAAAGGAAAGGAAGAGTTAGGTGAAAGCTTTGAATAGTCAGAGAGGGCACTATTATGATATGAAGCAATTTCTAGCATTCAAGGCATACAATGAACTGTTTAAATTTTTCAACAACAATGCAAGTTGTGCAGGCACTCATAAAAACTTAAAAGCTCTTTTTAAAATAATAGCATGCATTTTACGTGTACTGTGTGTACTTACTCTCTCAAAGTGCAAGTTATTTATCATTCTTGTCTAAGCTGATAGTGCATCGCTGTCTGGATTGCAAAGTTTAATTAACTTCTGTAGGTGTTACAAGGGAAAATTATGCCTAGCTGAGTCTAAAATCCACATTCTTGAATGTAGGGTATTTTTAAATTAACGTGTCTGATACACTTTTTGAATAACAGCTTCATGTTTTTCTGCTTCGTAGAGGGCACTAGCACTCCAAGTTTAGACCCTGTAGAATCCACACAAGTAACACACCTTTATCTCTCTCTCATCAAGGTGCTATCATGAAGACTATAGATAACTCTAACAACTTATGAGTTTGAGACGCTGGCCACAAAAAAGATGGTGAAAATTTAGTGGCCTGGTGCGCATTGTGCATGATGGAGAATTACAAGATTAGAGAGCATTTTAGCTCTCTACAAGAGCAAGAGCATTTTATCTTGCTACTACCACTAAAGCACAGTTTGTACGGAGTTTGAACTGAGTGATGAAGCACAAGAAGGGGTAAATCTCCAAAGCAAAAAGACAAAAAATGCTGTAATCTCTCAATAATAGTACTGTCCCACACCATCAAGCTTATTTTGGTACCTTACTTAGTGCATAGCATCAGGAAGCTTATCACAGTTAAAAACACCAGTAGTAATCTAGTTCATCCTTCTGCTCTGAATTGAGCTGCAAAATTCAGGCAGAGCCACATATGGTGAAAGGGCTCTTAGATACAGCCAGAAATTTGGGCCATGACAGAAAAGATGAGAGTCCTTCTCCTCTGGTGAAGTCCAGCATCATAGTAGAGGACCTTGGTGGAAGAGAAATGTGAATTGTGAGGGCTTATACTAAACTGGAGTGTTTTTAATATCTTATCACCAGCCAGCATGCATTTTTCACCTGTCAAAATGACAATATTTTTTTACCTGTGTGTTCATGCTAAGACATTAAATGCAAGACATCAGGATTTGGCACTTTCACTGCATTGGCTATGGATTGCAATACACCTATTGTACTTTTGCTGCAGGTGCACTCATCCCACATCTCAGAAAATCTGCCTTCTTACTTTTAATATGAGCTAAAATGTAAGATGACTTCTCAAACACAGGTGCTAAGTGTGTCAATGACCCACAACTGCACATCTGAAGGGCAGGTAAATCTTTAACTCAGGCAAAACTCATGACTGATACAGATTTGACTATTTTTCTAGTGACATTAAAAAATAAAAAGTTTTGCTATATGGATTTTTTTGTGTTAGTGACCATTTATGAATAGCATTTCAACAATCAACTTACGTAGGAAAGGAAAATGAGTGTGTGAAAGATCTGCATCTTTCTTACATTTTTAATATTACATAATTTTGAAGGTATCAGTAGAAGCATTTAAATGAAGGCATTGACAACAATCCTGTACAAAATGCAGTGAAAATCCTTTTGATGTTTAACTGAAGGAGATTGCAAGGACATGATTTGAGAAGTGGAAGGTGAAGTTAAAGAACATACCCACTGCAAAAATGCCTGGGCTGTTCTTTGCCTGTGCTTGAAAGTGCATATTAATAGATCTCCAATAACAGGGATTTCTTGTTCTGCAAGTAGTAAGTTGTCTTGTCATGTAGTATTTTATCATCAAGTATAATTAAAAATCCACTGGCTTTTTGAATAGATGAATGCATGTTTACAGAGCATTGATTCCAAAAGTCACGGTACTTCACCCTTGGGATACAAATGTGGTACTGCTTGAGACAGCCAGCACCTTGCATAATTGCACATAAATTTTGCATTGCTAATTAATGGTCTGGTTTTAGAGCTGTGATTCTGTGCTTCACTGTTGTGATACACAGAACACAGATGCAGTGTGGTCTTAGTTCAGCAAATGCTCTGGCTTATTTTTCAGCAGCAACCAGTTGCATATCCACAGCTCCACAGTGTTGGTTTGTCTTTTTAAGCACCTCCTGGAGCTGTTACATGTCTTTGCAAACTGTTTATGTAATTCTAGTAATAACCATGGTGGACTGCAGGCTGCAATTTAAAGCACAAAAATACAATTTAATTCCTCAACTATTGCTGATCTTCAGCAGGCTTTAAGGTGGAATTTTTATCATGTTTTTTAGATCTTTTGTCTTTCCTGATCTTAGTTTGATTAAGCACTTTGTATTCACATTTGGCTTAGAAAAATAAAAAGTATGTGATTCTTTTGAATAGCAGCATCAAACTTTGAAATGAGAAAGCTGGTAATTTCATGCTTAAAACAATTGGGGGTGAAATCTTGGCTCCGTTTAAATCTGGCAACATTCCAGTAATTTCAAGTGAAGCTATTCACCTCTCTGAAATATTTTACATCCTAAGGGCTCTGTAAGTTGTTGCATAAACATTGCGTAGTTAGACAATGAAGAAAACCGCTCCCGTTTGCCTTTAGACGGGGGAAAATCTTCACCTAAGGTAAAATCTTTGCTGCCAGGTTTCTGAGGGAGAGGCTGACAGAGGTAATCCAGCAGTGATGGAATATTCTGGGATTAATTAGATGTGGCCTAGATACACACGAGAGAGTATCAGAGCTGACCTAAATGTTGGGAGGAACAGGGCCTCTATCTCCTGCTTTCTTCTAATCAGCCCTGACACCAAAGACTTAGCAGGGCAAGTTTGGAGAGACTGTTTGGATATAAACCTGAAAGAGAGGCAAATTGTTGCACTCATTTTCAGTCATATTATAAGTCTGCTCATTTAAATCTAAAATGTTTTCAAGACATGTTCGCTTCCTGTATCTTGGAGGTTAGTAAGAAGTCATCCAGGTTTTTCAAGCAGTTAGCCAACACTCTACAGAAGTCCTGTGCTAAATCACCATGCTTTAATTGAATATGAAGTTTTCCTGTCATTTCTGCTTTCTCCCGAAGCACCATTTGCAGGCAAGAAGGAAAAACAATCAATTACACAGATGCTGTGTTCATTTTGGGGTATATACAAGTGTCAGAGTTGTTGACAGTAAATCAAGAATGAAATAAACTTCACTTCCACCTAAGGTTTACAGGAGCAGCTTTCATTACTCAAAGGATCAGTAAATGGGAATAGGGGTAAATCAGTGATTCTTCAGTTTAATTTGAAATAATGTTAATTGGATTAGTCTTCTGCTCTATAAATATGCTTTTCAAGTTGAAACAAGTGTTTTGGGGTTTTTTTAAGGACAAAATTGTAAATCAACCTTTTCCCACTTAATCTGTAAACTCTAACATCTAAACCTAAGGGATATCCCTGATTTGATCAAACTACTCAGAGCAAAGATTTATTTAAGCCAGAATAAAGATAGGAGTATGGTCTAGAGATCTGCTTCTTGCTAATTGCACACACCTGGGAATTTTAAAAAGTTTTTAATTCAACTACTCAGCCAACTAGTTTTTAAGTTATTGCACTTTGTCATGGATTTACCCCAGCCAGCAGCCAAGCCCTACACAGCTGCTCACCCACTTCCCCACCAGTGGGATCAGGGAGAGAATCAGAACGGTAAATCCAGAGAACTCATGGACAAAATAATAAAAAGATAAAAACTGTTTAAGGGAGGGGAAAAAAGCCAAGCACACAAGCAAAGCAAAACAAGGAATGAATTCACTGCTTCCCATGGCAGGCAGGTGTTCAGCCATCTCCAGGAGAGCAGGGCTCCATCACAGGTAATGGTGATTTCAGAAGACAAACTCCATCACTCCAAATGTGCCTCCCTTTCTCCCTCTTCCCCCACTTTATACACTGAGTGTGATGTCATATGGAGTGGAGGTCAGTCTGGGTCCCTGTCCTGGTCGTGTCTCCTCCCAGCCTGGCCATAAGAAAAGTGCAAAAGGCCCTGGCTTTGAGCAACCCCTGCTCAGCAATAACAAAAACATCTCCCCATTATCAACCCTGAGTTCAGCACAAATCCAAAACAGCCCTATACCAGCCACTGCGGTGAAGATGAATTCCACTCCAGTTAAAACCAGCACACTGTTATGTATTAGAAAAAGAGGGGGGTGAGTGGCAATGAGCTGAGAGATCTGGAAACCTGCAGTATTTTAAGATGGATGAAATCCTGCCATTATCACTCTTACTTGTCACAGACTTTATTACAATTCATAACTTTCATTTCAATGTTTTTTTACATCTTAATAAGATTTTTAGTCTTAAGTAGGTTGGGTTAGGGGTTTTTTGGAGAGATGGGTTTGCTTGGGATTTTTTTGTTTGGTTTGTTTGGTTTTGTTGCGAGCTTTTTGGTAGGCTTTTTTTGTTTGTTTGTGGGGGTTTTGTTGTTGTTGTTTTGTTGTGTTTTTTTGTTGAGCTCTCAGCTTGTGAAGAAGATGGAAAACATACTAAGAAAAATTGAAAAAATTATCTATATTGATACCTGAGCTAAAGCTATAAAAGTTAGAAATCATTTAATTTGTACCAAGTAGGGACAGCTGTCTGTAGTTTTGGACCTGAGAAAAGGGAAAAACTGCCACAGGATTCTGCATCTACATGATGTACTAAAGCCCTTATGAAATCTATTTCATTATGGTTATATTTAGTAGAAGACTTGAATGTGTGCAATGTTATGATACAACAGCTGCTATTGCCTGCAATTCCCACAAAACATGCCTCTCATAAGGGAATCATTTCACTGAATTACTAATCAATACAACTTGGTGTCAGACAATACATAATAGAAATAATCTCCTGTTTGAGAATTTCTCTCCAAATGGCAGTTTACTAAGAAAAGAGGCTGCTCAGCATTGTGGTGTTTGTTTCCAACCACCAATAACATTGAGCTTACAGTTTTTGAAACCTGCAAATTAAGAGGGCTCAGACCTGCCTAGCAATGCTTTTGTGATTCACTGCTACTAAGACCCTTAACTTCCAGTTAACAATTTGTGATATATTAGTGGTAAACTTTTTATGGCTAATAACTGTAGTCTTACTGTCATTCTGTGCTGCAGACAGCATTCCCTAAGACCTCAGTTTGAAAATCGGAGTATGGCAGAACTCTGCAGTCTATCAATCTATCTGCTGGATTGGTCTTTTCCAGTAATTATTCATGGACATTTTATGCATTTATGTAAGATGAGGCAGGCCACTCTTTTTAAAATGGTGACTAAGCTAAGGAACAAAAAACATATCCTGTTTTTACAATCTAGTAACTGCTGTACATCCACACTTTCCCATGTAACCAATTTTGA
>PYHW01010620.1:10030718-10060674 GCA_013186435.1 Turdus rufiventris | reverse complement strand
GGATTGGGAACGGGCAGCCATGGCTGGCAGGAGCTGCACAGGAAGAGAGGGAGCTGCCGCCAGCCCTGGCCCGGGCACGGGGGGGAAGAGCCACCGGCAACTGCAGCCCAGGCGCAGTGGGATGGAGCCGCCAGTGGCCATGACAGCCAAGCCGCAAGCCAAGCTGCACCAGCCAGCACTGGGTGGGAGTGCAGCCACCAGGCAGGGGAAGCCGGGATCCGCGGCTGTGAGGTGGTAGTCAGGACCCGCGAGCCACGCCAGCCAGTGCCAAGGGCGGGCGGGAGTGCCAGGGCCTGCTGCACGGGGAGGGCACCTGGGGCTGCGTTTAAAGGCTATGGCAATCTGTGAAAAATGTTTGCAAATTCAGCACCTGCCAGTAATTCATTACTTTGTTGCAAGCGGCGCAGCTCCTCGCTGCAAAAAAAAGTCCTAGCCGTGAGCCGAGCCGCGAGGCGGGGCGGGAGCAGGCAGCCCCTGGCCAGCAGCAGCCGCGCAGGCTGAGCCAGACTACCCAGCCCCCAGCCAGCAGCAGCTGCACAGGGAGAGAGGGAGTGGGTAGCGCTGCACAGCAACCCCGAGGTGTGAGCCATGGCTGCCCTGAACCGTGGCAGCCACGAGCTGCAGCCGCCCTGAGCCCCCCTCACCAGCCGGGGGCAGGCCGGGCCCCACGCACGGGGAGGACATTTGGGGCTGCATTTAAAGGCTACACCAATCTGTGAAAAATGTTTGCAAATTGAGCACCTGCCAGTAAACTCCACGATCACACGGGATTCTGTTACTAATTAGTTACTTTGCGCGCAGCACGGATGTTCGCGGCAAAAAAGAGTGCGCCTTATAGTCCAGTGTGCCTTATATAATGTGCAAAGTTGTGAAATTTGCCGACTCCCAGAGGTGCGCCTTATAGTCCGGTGCGCCTTATGGTCGTGAAATTACTGTAGTAGAAATTCTGATGCTAGTAAATTTTGTTATTGTGAAAGATTCATTGGGTCATCAGGAGGACAGCATTATCCAAGACGTACATTAGTAGGTTTTTCTCCACGTGGCCAAGCAACATTCACCTTCCCTAACCCATGCTCAGCAGAGTTAAAATTGCTTGTATTGAGCTGACGTTCTCTAATGAAAAATGACAGTGTCTTTGTCCTATTTTTGTCAGATATTAAATCAGCATTATGGGAGACTGCCAAGTGGAAATAGGGCACGATAAGCTGTAACATTAATAGGTTTGACTTCTACCTTGGGGGGGCTGGGAGGATGCTTTTTACAGTAACTAGGCCATATCATCTGAGAGGGCTTTAAGTCTGGCAACACTTACATTTAATTACTAGATTTACTCTGTAAGTATGGAAAACAAATGTCTGATCTGGACTAATAGTTTAAAATTAGCAACATAGAATCACAGGGTATTCTGAATTGGAAGGGACACACAAGGATGATCGAGTCCTGCAGCACTGTCCCTGACAGTCACACTGTGTGACTGAGAACATTGTCCAAACTCTTCTTGAACTCTGTCAGGTTGGCGCTGTGACCTCTTCCCTGGGGAGCCTGTTCCAGTACCCAGCCACCCTCTTAATGAAGAACCTTTTCCTGATATCCAACCAAGATCTCCCCTGACACAGTATCAGGCCATCCTCTTAGTTCCTGTTGCTGGTCACCACAGAGCAGAGATCAGTGGCTGCCCTTCCTCTTCCTCTCACAAGGAAGCTGCAACTGCAATGAGGTCTCCCCTCAGTCTCCTCCAGGCTGAACAGACCAAGTGACCTCAGCTGCTCCTTTTGTGGCTTCCCCTCAAGACCCTTTAGGGCTGTCCTTTGGATTTTCTCTAGTAGTTTAGTATCTTTCTTGTGTTTCAGTGCCCAAAACTGGGCACAATATTCAAGGTGAGGCCACCCCAGAGCAGAGCAGAGCAGGACAATGCTCTGCCTAGGCCTTGGTGTGCCTGATGCTCCCCAGGTCAGTGTTAGGAAATAAATAGGGTGCAGGGAGCTCTGTGCTGCTGTAGTTGGAGCTGCTGGTTGGGCTCTGGGTGGCAGAGGTACCCCAGGCAAGAGGCTGTGAACTTGGAATCTGTGTATAACAATGAGCCCAGGGAAAAGGTGACCAGACACTGGGAGGCACATCAAGGTGTGCCCCACCCACGTGCTTTTCCAGCTGTGTGATGGATGTTCTGTCCGGATGGACACTGAGAGATCGTATCAAAAGCTTCAGTGAAATCCTAAAAGATTACAGTAATTGTATGAGTATAAGGCGCACCAGAGTATAAGGTGCACTTTTTTTTGCAGCGAGGATCCGCGCACAACAAAGTAACGAATTAGTAACAATCGCGCGATGGCGGGGTTTACTGGCTCAGCTTGGGGCCGGGTGGGCTCGGCCCCGCTCGGGGCTTCCGCGGGCTCAGCCCAGCTCGGCACTGCTGCCGGGGCTGGGCGGGCTCAGCTCGGCTCGGGGCTGCTGCGGGCTCGCACTTCCGGGTTGGCAAATTTCCAAACTATGTCCATATTTAAGGCGCACTTCTGGGTTCAAACCAAAATTTTAGTCAAAAGGGTGCACCTTATACACGTGAAAATACTGTACTTTGAGTGGCTTCCCTTAATCAACTGCTTGGGTTACCTTGTCATGAAAGGAAGTCAGATTTGGCAAGCAGGGTTTGCCCTCATGAAGTTGTGTTGGCTGTGACCAATGACTGTGTTGTCTTTCATTCATTTTCAATGCTCCCAGAATAATCTCCACAACTTTACCCATCACTGAAATGAGACTGACAGGCCTGTAGTTTGTAGGGTCCTCCTTCCTGCCCTTTTTGAAAACTGGAACTTTGTTAACCAACTTTCAGTCAAGTGGGCTATCTGCAGATTCCAAACACCTTTCAAAAGTCACCCAGAGAGGCCTTGAGATGACATAGCCAGGTCTTTAGTTATTCTTGGATGAATCCCATCAGGCCCCATCAATTTTTATGGATCCAGCTTGAGCAGCAGATTTCTCAGAACTTCGGTATCTGCTGGGAGTTTAGCATTTTCACAGCCGGGGTAGTCCATCATCAGTGTTGAAGACAGAGGCAAAGAAAGCATTAATCATCTCCACCTTGTCTGTATCCCTGACTTTGAGGTGACCATCCTCATCCTGTAACTGACTGATGTCATTTCTGCACTGCCTTTTGACAATGTATCTTAAAGAGGTAATTTTATTGTCCCTTACAGTTCTGATCAGCTTCAACTCCAACTGAGCTCATGCTGGTCAAAAGGCCACCTCCCCCATCACTTTTCTTCAATATTTTTGTGAGTCAAAGGGAATTTATATTGCTTGAATCTGTCTTTAGCCGTCCACCTCTGCCTCACAGTGAATTAGGTTAGCCACAGTTTTGATGAGTGAGGTTCCCCCCATTACTGAGTGCAATGCTCAGATACTATGTTGAGGAAGGAGGATGTCCCCAGCAAAAGGGAGTAGGTAGCAGCCAGCAGCATGTATGTTCTCACAACCTGTGCTACTGTTCAGGTTCGGATTTAGGGGTTTTCTGGTTTTTCACTTAATACAGGTTGTAGAAGAAGGAATTAAACTCAGTGGGTTTCTATCAACTTAAACTGTTTAAGATTGTGCTTTATGGCAGATTAGGATTTATCAGTTTAATTGTAGACTCTTCCTGAAGGAGATTGTGGGGAAGATACGTGCTTTTGTGGAAAAAGAGTATTTTGTTGTTAACAGCTGTACAAAGATATGGAGGAGAAAGCTGAAACTTGTATTCTACCTTTGGTTTTCAAATAAGCGTCTTCACTGTGTTCCCCTTGCTTGGGATCAAATAATTCTGAGATATTTGCTTAGTTATTGGAATATAATTTGAATAAGCAGGTCTGAAATTTGAAAAAACCCAAAACAGTGTGAGCTGTTTTTGAAATAGGCTGGTGCTTTCCTTCCAGGTGCATTTTTAGTACAAAATTCCTATCTTCTGAAAACCCATGGATTTTCCATGTGGGAATAAAATATTTTTCTTACCAGGCTGCATAAAGATATTATTCCTGAAATAAAAATGGCTGCTTTTGTAATTAAGAGATGATGCTTTAAAAATAATTGTATTAATCAGGAATTAAGCATGCTTCTCCCTGCATAAGCATGCCTCTTTGCAAGAGAACAAATTGCTCTTTTATTTTTTCTCTGTTATAATAAACTAATTGCTTGCTACTCTGTGGTAGCATATACTTCTTTTATGTTTTTCTTACTGTGTCTTCTTGAATCCCTCATTCTAATCCTTGAATGTGGTAACATTTTTTAGTATTGCTCTTGCTTTCCTAGGCTACAATGTATTTTCCTTTGATTTCCTTCTGGAACCTTCAGTTGCAGATAGCAGCAGTCATCATTGATGTGTGAACCTTTGAGCAGCAGGAGAGAATTGAAGGAAGGTAAAAGGTAAAAACAGTATGTTAGTTTACATGCTGTTTACATGTGGAAAACTTGCTTTACAGGTGACAGTCTCAAAATATAATTGTTAGTGAAATTACAGCATGAGCAGATGGTGCTCAGCCCACAAAGTTTCATACTTATTTTTGTTGTCTTTTAAGAAATTGGCAATGGAAATGGCTCAGCAAGAACTGTTCTGACTTGAGTTATCTTTTTAATAAGGCAGAAAGGTATTACTTTAAACACTGTGTTTTAGAAAAAAAATACAGTATTTTAAATGAAATCAAATATATTCTTTATCAAGTATGTTTGACACAGTTTGGGGATTAAAATTTGCTTTGGTTTTAAACTGCAGTAAAACACTATCTTTTTAAACATTAATAAATGAACAAAGGGCCAAGGCATAACATCCCATTTCTCATTCTCTGCCTTTATGGTATTGAGATGTTGAGACATTGTCTTTCTTTTCAGTTATTTAGTAACAACTCAAGCTATGGCAGAGAAAGTATTTACCATTTAAAATTTACTGTAGAAAATGTCTCATCTGTAATAACATTTGAAGTAAAACCTTAGAAAAGTAACCAAGCTACCTCTTTTAAAAAATTCCCTTTTTTCCTATTGAGGAAAGAGGATCAAGAAAGACAGTATTAAGATAATAGGTTCTTCAGAGAAAATTAATTGTTCTCTGTATGCTTTAGTCTTGAAACAGGTTTTCCTACACTCTCAGTTAAATGAGGCCTTGAAGTCAGCTCTTCAAGGCTTGTAATTTATTGCTTTTATTGGACTGCTTCCCCTGCTCTGGCTCTGCTATTCTGTCTCCCACAGTGTTATTCTAACATTTCAAAATCTATGAGAAGTCTTAAACCACAGCTATGAAATATATTGGTTTTTTATCACCTCTTCCATGTTTTCCACCTTTATTTCACTCCCCTCTATGAAGAACTCTGCTTTTACAGAGACAAGGCCTTCAGTAGTGACGGCATGAGGAGAGTATCTCAGTAAACATCAGAGATAGAAAAGTGCAGTAGGTGGGGTTTTATTGTTTGCTTCTTTTGATGGAATATGAGATTCTAGCCATGGTAAATGTATCACCCACTTCTAATCGCAGAGTTCTTAACCAAGAGCCCTCAAATACAAAAGGATGCTTCATGGGTTTCCTGTGCCTTAGCTCTTGTTGGTGAGTGGTAAGAATCTCCTGATGCCTTTTGGATAGCTTTTTGGAGATCTTCAGCTCCAAATTCTGATATTTCAGTTGATTTCAGTATGGTACTCCTACAGCCTGAAATTTACCAAGTTAGTGAAGAGGTCTCGAGTATTCTCTGTAAAGGTATTCCAGCCCTGGGGTATGAAGCAAGACTGTGATTTAGTTCCTTGGATGCATATGTGTGATCTTGGTGAGTCTTCTGTCCCTCATTGTGTTTACTTAAATAATTTTCTTTTTTTTTTTTTTTTTTTTTTTTTTGTTTATGTAAACACTACATGAAAGTTTGGGCTAAGAAAGGCCAAGAAGTGTTAACCTGACAGTGAGGCTGAAGTTCTTTGAGCAGGTTCAGGTATAATGTCATCCTTCAGGGTCATCTGAAAACCATCCTCAAGAAAAGCAGCTGTCCATGATGCTGGAATCAAGTCTGGGACAAGACTTGGATGCCAAACTTGGGGCGAATGGTTGCTCTGGCCCAGCTTTGGCAGTTAATGATGAGACCCTTGAGTGCTTATTGACAGAGCAGTGAGTAGGTGTCCAAAGTGTCTAAGTCATCACCATTATTTTGTGTAGAGAAACAGTGGGGGAGAAATCTCTGCAAGATGCAGAGTTTCTGTCTTAGAGAGCAGACTTACCTTTTGCATGAATAGGCACATCAGTCACCTCTCAGGGAGTTAACAAGTTTTGCTCCCATTATTATCTTCTACCACGACTGGTGATGACAGGGGAGTTGTCAAGCTGTTATGATAAAAGGGAGCAGACTGCCAGGATAGTTCATGTAGCTTTTAATCTTTGTGTATGCCTGAGGGGCCTTGGGAAAAGAGGATGGCAGGGAGCAGGCTGGATTAATTTTTGTGGATGAAATGGATATGTCCTGGGGGTTGGCCTACTTTAAAAGTAATTAGAATTCTTTGAAATCTGTTGTCCTTGAGCACACTTCATCTGTCCTATGTCCCCTTTTCTCTGATTCCCATATGCCTAGATCTTGTGGCTGAGAAATGCCCTGTGCCTCTTTGGGAGGCATTTGTTTTGATAATATTTCCCAAGAGTGCATAATTTCTAAATCAAAGCTGACTAGCATGTATGTGTGTGATGAAATGCACACAGGGACTGCAGGTAATCAGAGGTACCCAGTTATGCTTTTGCTCTTAAGCCGAGAACAGAGAGGCTGCTTGACTTACAGTGAGGTGTGTGAGACACTGGTTCTCAGTTCTTAACGTTTATATTTACTAGAAATAATGATGTGGTTTTCTTCTTTAAAATAAACTTAAAAAAATAATCCTGCACATTCGCATCAGGTGACAAAAGCATGGCTGGATCCTTGCAAGGAGCCTTGATGGTGATCATGAATTGACTGCAGCCAGCACAAGCCCATGTTAGTGTAGTGAGATGCATTGATCCTGCATCTTGGTTGTTTCATGTTTTTACTCCAATCTCATCCTCAGCTAAAGGATGAATACCTCATTTATTCTATTTCTTTTCCTCCTGCTCATTTTGGCGTTTTTATCATCATTCATTCTTTGTGGGAATTTGGGGAGTTAATAGGCTTATTCTCATGACCCCCTGTTCAACAGCTTAAAAATTTTCTTGTTTGCACTAAGGTATTAAGTGATGGATATCTGGAAGTAAAGAAGAAAGATAAATGGTCAGACTTCTCCTCTTGACTGTATAATAGTTTGGGCAATATATCTTCCAACGGGTTTGTCACGGGATATAGCATGCTAAGGGTTTTGTGTGAAAAGTAAATTTTCATTTTAAGCTTTACAATTCATGTCTTTGATTAAAGAAGACTTCACAGCCTTAAACATTAAGCACCAAAATTTTTACTGGTAGACTTGACCAGTTAGCATTGCTGCAAAGGAAGGGCAGATTGAACAGATTTTTGAATGGGTTTTATCTTGTATGATATTTGCAAGAGTTTATGCTGTACTGATAGCTTGTCAAAATACTGTTTGCAGTCTAATCCCAGCAATCATAATTTTCCAGGAATGGCTTCACAGCTGTTAATTTTTATGAAACAGACAGAACTTTTATCTGTAATTTGGTTTATCTACCAACCATAATGTACTATTTAATGTCACCAAAGGCATGATGCAAGCAGAATTCATTATAATTTTTAGGTTGAGGCTTTAAAAATATATTTTATTAGCATAACAAAACAATCTTGGCTCAGATGCCTTAAAATGTTCATCAATAAAAATGCTTTTGCATGTCAGAAATAATTATTTGGTTTTTTTCCTTGTTTTACTCTCCAAACTGAGATTTCTTTATTGCAGAGCATTGTATTTTTTATATATTTGCTAAAATGCATGGACATATATTTTAAAACTGAATATTACTGATGAGGAGGTTAAGATTTCTGATATTCTGAAAGTCACTTTGGCTTTACATGTGGAAACTTGTCAGCAGTGTATATTTAGTAGATCTATTCATAGCCTAACACCAAACCCCAACAACTTTCCTGCAGGAAGTCCATTTTCTGCCCTACATGCATTTATTAATTCTGTCATGCCTCAGTGTTCCTTAATTGATTTTATACTATATGATTGGTCTATAGCATTCAAAGAAACTTTAAACTACATTAAAAAGACCAGTTTTGGCAACTCAAATGTTTTATAACTGGTGCTGATTTTATCCCAGTATGTATTTAACCTCCATGATGTTCCTTTACCTTAATATGTTTACTTTAAAGTTTTGGTTTCTTAATTTATTTTGTCTGCAGACTGAAGACATACCAGCTCTAGGCTGACACATTCCCTAATACCCTTTCTTATCTAGCTGTAGTGCATAAAAGATGGGATACAAGAGTGAGAAAGTACATGGAAGGGAGTTTTGCCTGATATTTGGGTGCACTTTCTAAGGAAAGGGTAACTTTGGACACCTAGAAATATGTATTCAAATCACCATGCTGTGAAAATTATTTGTCTCTCAGAACTTCCCAGAAAAGCAAGAAGGGTCCTCTCCTGGTGGAGGGCAACTGCTGGTTATGCACATCTTCCCTCTCCTCCATGAATACAAGAACATGCAGCTCTCTCCTTAGTACTGTAGTAAGAAAGAAAATAGTTATTTCACGAGTATAAGGCGCTCCAGGGTATAAGGTGCACTTTCGTTCGCAGTGAGGATGCTCTCGCAACAAAGTAACCAATTTGTAACAATCACGCGATCGCGGGTTTTACTGGCAGGCGCTCAATTCGCAAGCTCTGCTTTCCCCATGCTGCCGGCAGGAGCCTGCTCCCCCCACCGCGCGTCAGAGTAACCAATTTGTAACAATCGTGCAATCATGGGTTTTACTGGCAGGTGCTCAGTTTGCAAGCTCGGCTCTACCCGCAGCTCGCACTTCCAGGTTGGCAAATTTCCAAACTTTGTCCATATATAAGGCACTCCGGAGTATAAGGCGCACTTCTGGGTTGGGACCAAAATTTTAGTCAAAAGGGTGCACATTATAGGCGTGAAATTACTGTAATTCTTTGTTTTTAGATTTGATTTGAAAGAAGAAAGGGGGATTCATAGTGCCTAGAATATTTAACAGGAGCATACTTTGTTGTGTAGAGCATAATGGTGTTCCTGCATTACCATAATACCACAGGAATCCCTGGGAGAGCAGTCGTGGGCTCATGGGGAAGATGAACAGTACCCCTCACCCAGACCACTCAAAATAATCTGTTTTACTGTTGTGGCCTTCTAGTTGGATTATTTCCACTTGGGTTATTTCTGATGCAGGATCTGGGTGTGGTGGCTCAGTAAACCACACAACTGAGCAAGTCTGGGTTTTTTTCTGATACTCATAATACACCATGAGTATCTGACCCTAAATGCATTAGGGACATAAGTGTGCTGCCTTTTGTGCCTCTGCTTTCTCAGCACAGCAAGTGGGTCTCCTCCAAATGAGAAGACATGTTTAAGAAGAACGTGGTGGGGAAGGTTTGTTGGTGTTTTTGTTCACAGGAACCATAGAATGGTTTGGATTTGAAGTGACTTTAAAAATCATCTGGCACCAACCTCCCTGCCATGGAAAGGGACACCTCGCACAGGACCAGTTTGGTTAAAGCCCCGTCCAACCTGGCCTTCAGCTCTTCCAGAAATGGGGCATCCACAGCTTCTCTGGGCAGCCTGTTCCAGTGCCTCGCCATCCCCACAGTAAAGAATTAATTCCCCATATCTAATTTAAACTGACCCTCCCTCAGTTTGAACCCATTCCCTTGTCCTTATTTGTCCCTCTCCCTGTCTCCTGTATGCCCCTTTAGGTACTGGAAGGCTGCTCTAAGGCTATCCCAAGACTTTCTCTTTTCCAAGCTGAACAATCCCAAGTGTCTCAGCTTGCCTTCATAGGAGAGATGCACCATCCCTCTGGCCCTCCTCTGGGCTCAGTGTAGTGCTATAGTTGAGTTGTGTAGTCTTGTTTTGAAGGCACAAAAAAAGCCAATCCTCTGAAGCCAGGCAGCTGCTGTCCTGCCATTCTGCATGTCCTTGTTCTCCCTGGTGTCCCTCAGAGGTGCTGAGAGCTCTGAGGAAGGGCAGCCCTTGAGCCCTCTGTGTGCCTGGGCACAAGTGATTGTTGTAGACAGCTAGAGAGGCAGCAGTGTTCTCTGTGTTTTGCTACTCCCAGGCACTCTGTTTTTCAGCCACCCCTCGCTTCCAGCAGCTTCCCCCCTGCCCCTCTCATGTTTTGAGCTAGCTCAGCACTGGTGTTTACCTTATGTTAACCCATAAGCAGTTTCCATCCTACTTATGGATGCCAAATTCATTTGGCTTGCTCATGCAGCTGTCTGTGGGGAGTCCTTGATCCAGCTCAGCGTGTGGCTGTAAAGGTGCTCATGTTGGTATGCAGACAGGACAAAAATGCATGGTGTAGAAGTAAACTGACTGCAAAAATGTAGCCATCCCACTCCATAACATCAGCCTGAAATATCCAGCCTCTGTCAGACAGAGGTTTAAATCCAAAACAAATTAGCAAAAACAAAAATTTAAAGGCAAGTCATCTGCAGCAGCTAAAAAATACAGTTTTCATAAATCTTCTGCAAGAACTAGGTGCACCTTGTAATTCATATTTCTGCTGTTCCACAGTTCTCATTGCAGCAGAAATGGAAAATATCCCCTTCAGGTTTTGCAGTATATCTGCAGTGATGAGAAGATAAACATCCCTGTAATGCATCAGTGTTGATATTCAGAAGCCTTCCAAACTTTGCTTTTTAAATCAAGTGGGAAAGTTAGCTTTGAGCCTCTTCACTCTGTAGGAAAAATGGGCAAGTGATTTTTTTTTTCCTTTGCCATATCTGACATCCAGTTGCCATACTGTCAGAAATTATAGAACTGAAAGTGCTATACTAAACAAAAGGAGAATATGCTATTTCCAGGTGAAACACTGTGTCTGAAGCAACAGCAAATGCCTAGAGTTATCCTGTTCATGTTCTGTTTAAGTTATTAAAAATGGAAAGCAGCCTTCCAGTAGCTTAAAATAAGCTATTATTTTTTTAATTGAAATTAAAAGTTTAAAGTTCCAGGTTTTGGTGGAATTTTTGCACTGTTTGTTTGCTTTCTCTATTTATATCATTTACTGGAAATGTTCAGTGCAATAGTGAATCAATCTGTTTTTGTCCATCTTAACTTACAATATTTGTCCAAGTCTATATCGGATAATAAAGTAATGTATTGAGAAAATGTTGATTTGGATAACTTGCATATGACAGTTTTAAACAGGGCATTTACCTCTTATATTGTGCTGTTGTCATTTGTGTGTAAGAACTTCTCAAAAGAATGCACATCATCCCAAAAGGCATCTGATTATTGGCAGCAATAATATTGGCATGGGTGACAACCATGGGAATTCAGGGTCTCTTAGAGAAGAAGCTCTTTTATATTGCTTTTCCTTATCATTTTCAATATAAGAGTTTTGAAGGTTCTTGAACAGTAGCAAAACACAGTGGATTTTTGTGTATGTTGCGTATTTTGATTAGAATACCATCCTTGTGGATTTTGGTTTCTTTTGCTGATTCTGTTTTGATGTACAGTAAACAGTTCTGTATTGTTTACTGTCCTGTCCTGGTACATTTGCCAGTTCATCCTTCTGAGTTATTTGATGTCTGATATATGTAGCTTCTCTCCTGTATTGGAGATTGAAATGCTGACAATTTTCTTCTTTTGCAGTTCTTCCTCCTGGGAGGCACTGTCTCACTCCCCACCAGACTAAAGTATGAACTGCCTTACTGACTCTTCATTTTCCAGCTGCAGCCCAGATTTTGCTTTCCCAGGGACTGCAGAGGGCTTTTGAATTGAGTTTTCTGACAGGCTTTAACAAAATTGTCTTTGTTAGAAGTTAAATTGCAAGGTTAGCACATAAAGGTCTTGATTCAGTGAACTGTGTTTCAATTTAAACACCCATTTAATGAACTGGATGGACCATAAGTAGACTTTGTAATGTCTCTTCTATGTTACATGCAGTAAGTGAAGTTTTCATAAATGCAGTTATTAGCAGCCCTGTTTGAAACCCACAAGTAGTGCACATGCCTAGGGCTCGTGGAAGTCACTTCAGATGGAAACAGCATTACTGGGGTGATTATACCCTGAGGAAAGGTTTGCTGTCATTTTGAGATCAATTTTTAGCCAATGTTCCATTCTCAGTATTTACATGGAGAGTCTGAATTGCCAGAACTTCAGATTTCATAACAAAAGTGTTAACAAGAAGTGAACATTTGTTGAAAAGATTGTGTTGCTTCAGAGAAATGCCTATTGCTATGCTGGCTGGATGGTGAGAGTATCCTGCAGACAGAGGCACTGTGCTGAGAAAACTGACTTCCATTTTTCCAAGCAAGAAGGAGCCTCATGTGTCTTTTGTGTGTATGTTGTACACCCATTATTTTGAACAGTGGAATGCTGCAGTCCCATTGCTGAGAAGTCAGTGCAAATGGGAGAATGCTGTTTTCACTTGCATCTTTCACAGATATGTGGTCAGAAATCCTGAGCTGGAAGCACAAGTTCATGTTAAAAGTCTCTTCAGGATCTGCCAGATGTAGGGAGGTCCCTGAAAGGATCTTCAGGGCTAGAAGTTAATCCTTGGTGCCATGTTAAGAGATAACAGTGGGATGTCAGTTCCCATTGTTGACTTGGAGAGTAATGTTTTAATCATTAGTCTCATACAGCTTCACGTTTGTGTTGTGGCACCACCATGGATCATCTGCACTAACAAAGTAGATTTTAGGGCAGTGCATTACTTGAAGTTCTGGTGCAGCACCACTGCCTTTCTGACTGGCCCCATGGTCTCAAGGTGCCCACACTGGCTTCCGTGCTCTAAATAAAAGATACTGCATGGCAAGTGCAGAGAAGTGTGCCAAGCTGCAAGCACAGTGGAGAACAGATTGGTTTAGTGGAGCCCATGTAAGGAAGTTTGTGGGTTATATCATAGCATTCTTGCTGGCTATCTAAAAGATGCAGATACCCCGGCTGTGCTAACCCATGGTGTGGCTTCTAAAGCAAAGCTGTAAGATAGATTTTTATATTCATAATCCACAGCAAAACAAACAATATCACTAGCTGTATGTGTCACAGAAAGAGCAGTCTATTTACCAGGATTGATTTATCTCTTCAATAAATTGATTTTTATTATTTTAGTGTTGCTGTAGATTATGCTTTTCCTTTTTATGCTCCAAATGCGTGTACTGTGTTGATTTTTTTGGTTTTTTTTAAGTGTTTGGTGCAGATAAGAACTTATCTGACCTCAATGGTTCAGTAGACTGTAACTAATTTATTGGCAAATACCACACACATGCTCTTGTGTAGGAAAGACCAGGAATGAAGGGCCAAGGAAAGATGAGATCAAATCACAGAGAACACGACTGATCACAAGTTATTTCCCTTGTCTTGTCTAGTCAAGCAGTATACAAGGTAATTACATAAATACTCTTGAGTTTTTGAAATCTTTTGGGAGTTCAGATGAAACTTGCAGAAGCGGATTTTAGACTGTATGTATAATTTGCATAAAATGCAGTTTTTGGCTTTAGCTGGCTGTTCCATTGAAGAAGCTTTCCAGATGGTAGGGTTGATCAAATTTCTAAAAAGCAATTTTAAAAAGAACACAGAAATAGACTGTGGTAAAACTTGAGAATAATGACAATATTTAATGATAAATGAAAATCTAATCATGCGCTTTGCCCCTTAATAGCAAGAAATATGAAATGAGAATGATGTATCTATCTTTAAAAATTGAGGCAGACAAGATATAGCACAGAAAACTTTATCCCTTGATCAAGCGTGTCCATTAGTAATGGATTTATTGTATTGTAAATGTAATTTACTTGCTGCATTATATAAAATAAATGCATGGTTCTTAAACATCCATCTGATGATTGAGAAACAAGAATGAAGTTCCTCTGCAGGTTTGAACCAGGGCAGTGTTCATAGCTGGTGCCTGGAGAGCCAGAAAAGCTGGCCCCAGCCCTTAGAACATGATGATTGATGATAGTTTTTGTTTCTTTCTGAGGCTTTTTCTGAAAAGCAATAGAAGTTGGATTTTATCTATGGTAAAGTTATGGATTGTAATTGTAACACTTAATTCAAAGTGAATGTTTGTGCCCAGCTAGCAGCCAAGCCCCACACAGCCACTCGCCCACTCCCCCACCACTGGGATCAGGGAGAGGATCAGATCGGTAAAAGTCAGAAAATTACTTGTTTTTACCTGCTTATCTCTATGGCTTAAAACTGAATTACTTAAATTTTGGTAGTTTCTGTCTAAAAGAAACACTTTTTCTCTATTTCTTTCTTCAGTTTATAGAGAACATTCTTAAAATGGGCTTGGTCTTGGTGAAACTAAAAGCCTTGCTCCTTCCTAGTCTATTGTGTAATAATGCTGTGCAGGGAAGTAAGAATAATTTTTCCTTTTTATAAGGATATTAAGCTGGACAGAGGACATCTTAGAAGTTCTGAAAGATTCCTGACATCCATATGAATACACATGAGTTCTATTTTTAAGATCTCTTTGAAACAAATGCATAAAGTGAAGGATATTCCTAGAGTGAAACAGAACTTGGAAGGAACAATGACTCAACTAGAAAGGTCACAGGCTTCTTTTAATGTTGAAATGTAGTGATGAGAACAGATCTTGTATTGAAGCTCTTGAGTGATGCTATGTTTTAAGACTTTTCACCTTGGAGGGCACAGCTTCCCAAGAAAAAAAGGATGAAGGAGGTTTTTGGGATGGGAAGGAGATGTTTGTTATTGCTGAGCTGTTAAAGGCTGTGTAATAAAGTTCTTGGAAATTGTAGCAAAGTGTAAGTATAAATCAGTAACACTGAGTGCGAGGTAAGCACTGAGACCAGCTGCTGGGCACAGAAGACAAAGGTGGTGGAGCTGAAGATCACAGAGTGCAGGAGTAATTGAGAAATGAGAAATTACCAGAGAAAATGTTCCAGTGATAGAGGTGTTAGTGTTCTGGATTGTGGCAATATTTCAGCAGACTATGTTGTTCTCATGTCTGCTTTGTCTTCCCTCCATTTGATTGCAAAATCTTCAGGAATTGTTTGCCAACAATTGACAGTGTATATATGTGGCAGCAGTAGAATGATACTGTAGAAAGAGTTAGACTAAATGGATCAGCATATACTACACTGCTAAGACATCAATACAATACTCTTTTCAGGTATTGAGGCTATTTTTCCTCCTAATTTTTATTAATCAGAAAAGTTGCTTATCTGCATTACTAAAAAAAACTCCTCTTCTACTAGCCTCTTATTACAGTGCAAAGACAGTGAAAAACTTCAATGCATTTTTTTAATGAAGAGGGTAAGAAATACTACATGAAGACCTGAAATCCAAACGCCCTTTTATATCTTAGTCAGCTCAGCATAGAGATGATGTCTCTCCATTTTGTTCTTAATACTCATAATTTTTCCAGTTAAGCATTCATAAAATCCATCTAATAAAGAAAACTTGTGGACAGTTGTCTAATTATGGTATGTTTCCTTTTTTTTTCTTGCAGTTTAGGCTAGAAATGTATTAGTTATTCAAAGTATTGGGAAGCAATTTGCTATAGCTCAAGTATGCTTCTGATTAAACATTGTTTTTGAAATCTGATTGTATTGCTCCAAGCGACATAGCCCTGTGCAAATGTGATACTCTTAATCACTTGGAGGAGGGAGACAGGATAAAAACATCCTGCATTTTTTGCCATCATTTCTGCAGTCCATTTTTAAGAAGAGGTTTCCTGATATTTATCTTATGCCTGGAAGAAGGAGTTGGAAAAATTTCTTGCCTTCACCCTCTGCCCTTCTCAAATAGGGTAAGTAACGGCATCATCTTCGTCAAAATGTTGTAAATAAAACTGGAAATTTGAGAGAAATTAAAAGGAGAACAGAAGGTGGCATTTGAACTAAGTAGATAGCAGTAAATGTTTACAGAAATGAGTAGTGATGATATTGGTTAGGACCACCGGAATTCTGAGTATATGGAGATTTCCCATAGCCTTCATCTGCTTAAACATTGGAGTTGGCTGTGTCCTAGAAGCCAGTTTCATGCACCTTTTTTTCAGAAATGCATTGTTCATCTGCTGCTTTACTCCCCCTGTGATACCTACAGCAGCTGGCACATCAGCTTCAGGAGCAAGTCACCTTGCTGATCCTCTTGTGCAGCAAGGCACCCTCCAGGCTGAGAAGCTGAAAAGCAATTATTTGCATTACATTTTTTAAGTGAAAAAAGGTTTAACTTTTTAGGCAATAAACGTTGGCCTTTCTGTGCATAGATGCAACTTGACATCTCCTAAGACTTGATGTGGAGAGTGGCTTCAGGAAAAGAAGGAAAACTGAAATTGATTGGGTCTGTAGAGTCTCTGCTGTCAAGACTAGACAAGAAAATAGCCTTTATCTTGGAAAGATGGATCAGTCTGATGGGCTTTGCTTACCTGGTACAGATTTTACTCTGGTGCTGTGGTAGAAGAACTATACCCCCGTGCTTGGTGCTGTCCTGCTCTTTGGCCTCTTCATGGGACTTGGCTGTCACCATAACAACGTTCTGAACAACTAAAATACAATAAAATGCCAAATGGCTGGATTTAGCATGAGATAAGTAAACTTGCATACAAATCAGTTTGTTGGGGTTTTTTTTAATTTGTGTGGAGTCTCATCTGTGGTGTAGTAACCCATATGGTATATTTACCATATGGTAAATATAACTAACAGGTGCTTTTTTGTTGGCTTGGAGCTCTGAGTCACTGCAGTCCCTGTTTAGGAATGAATTAATGTGGGTGATACTCTACAGAAGTTCGAAGTTGAAATACCATGCTAAATACATGCTAATGACAAAGTAGGCTGCAGTATGCAGAAATGCATTTATCTGTTGGGTAGAGAAAGAAGGAGGGTTATGGATGTTTGAAAAGCTGTTGGTGGCAAACTTTCTACAGTCACTGGGTCAGCTGGGTTTATTAGATCAGTGTTAAGTGCTTAACCTAGACTGACTTACCTTGTGTGATGTACAGTATTTGTCTTTCCTCAATTTGTGTCAAGAAGAGGGCCAGGATCAGTGCAGGCAGGTCTTTTGTGGTCTCTGGTTCCTTGAGGACCAGACAAATTGCACTTGTATGCAAGAAAGCAAGCCATTTAATTAGCAAGGAGCAAAAACACACCTGAAAAGATGCAGTGTGTAGGGGATACTTGCTTTTATGCTTCTTTACGTTCTGTCCTACTTGATCAGGGCTAGGCTGGATGGGGCTTTGAGCAACCTGATCTAGTAGAAGGTGCCTATGGCAGGGGGCTTGGAAAAGAGAGATCTTTAAGGTTCCTTCCAACCCAAGCCAGTCTGTGTTTCCATGATTAATTCAGCTTTCTTTTGCTAAAATGTTGATTGGTCTAGTTGTAATAAACTTGCAATAAATTCTTGCTATTCTGAGTTTAAAGTTTTTCTGTCATCTTTAGTGTGCTCTCTGTAAGGAGAGGATTTAAGAAGCTTTGGATCATACTTCTGTCATACCAAGGGTCCTCTAACAACTTTTTTGTTACTCTGCAGCAAGCTGCAGATACAGTTTTGTGTTCTTTTATTGCACAGGTTATTAGTGCCAACACGTTTTCATTTCTAGAGCATGGGAGAGAATAAAATACATCCCCTTAGGTAATGCAGCAGCTTCATTTACTATTCAGTTTAAGAATATTGCTGTTGCTTGGAAGTAATTCTGATCTTAATGATAAGAGACTATTTCGCTTCCTTCAAAACTAGCCTTAAGTTACAAAATCAAGGACAGATTTATTTGATATCAGTTTATTCAGATATTTATCTGAGGCTTTCTATTTTAGATCTCATTAATTACTATCCAGATTACATGGTACTCTCCATAGCCACAAGGAGAGGTACTTTGAGAGGTACAAAGAGAGTAGGATTAGGTCAGATATTAGAAAAAAAAATCTTTCCTGTGGAGGTGGTGAGACACTGGAACAGGTTGTCCAGGGAAGTTGTGGACACCCCATCCCTGGAGGTATTCAAGGCCAGGTTGGATGTAGTTCCAGGCAACCTGGTCTAGTGGAAAGTGCCCCTACCCATGTCAGGGGGATTGGAACTAGGTGGTCTTAAAGGTCCTCTTTAAACACAAACAATTCTATGAGTCTATGACTGCTTGTGGTTAACTCTGCAAAGTTCTTGGGTGTAAGTGGGGGCTTTGAGTGAAATGGATCTCTGTGAAAGCTTCTTTAACACACTGTGACTGTTGAACTACAGGTGGGACCAGAGTTAGTGTGGTAGGACCAGAAATGGCAGGATGGGATGTGTAAAAGCTGAGTAAGACTTGGATCTCAAGCAAGGAGGAAGGAGATTGGTAGGTTCAAGAGCTGGTTCAGTATTCCCCAAACACTGAGTGCTAGTGCAAAGGAGGATATTAAGACTGCTGGTTTTTACAGTAATTTGTTCTGAAGCACTCAGTGTCTTTATTTTTACTTGCTTTCAGTCAGGCAGAGTCTAATTGTGAAACTGCTTGTTGCACAGGAATTCGAGGAGTGTACTGCACCTCTCCTAAGGCAGCATCATGTAAAATAGGTAAGGTACAGGCCATGTTCTATCTGTCATTTTTGTACTCTTAAATCTCCCTGTAGGTGAGAGAGTGAAGTTTGCAAGTTTTGGGTGGCCAATGGCATCCCTTGTAAGAGACTGAATCTGGCACAAAGCACTCTGGCCAGGTCTCTGGATAGTCTCTGCTTTCAGTGAAGTTATCTGAACTTCCCAAAGTAAAAGAACTTCTCAGTCTGGATCAGAAGCATATGAATGTGACAATTGCATTTGTAGAAAATCCAGACTCCAGGAGAGACATATCCAGCAGTAAGTTCTGGGAGAGTAGTGTCATTGGAAGAGGGTGTGAGGAGTAGGGATGGGGGGTAAAGCGGTGCAACTTGAAAGAGCAATTGTGGCAGGATTGCATTACTTTGCATGAGTTTTAAATGATATGTACACAGCAAGGCCAGAGGGGATGACAAAAGTATTATTAGCTGCCCTTGCAAGTGAGAGATAATATCACAACAGAACAATTTCATTTAAATGGGATGCTTAGATGGGTGTCATACTGACATCCAAGTTTGGGTATGTCTTTAAACAAGGTGTTCTGAAGTAAACAGGTGAAACTCGGGATTGATTATGTTTCCTTCTGTTAGGCAAATAACCAGGGAATCAGGTTGTTTCCACTGAAAATAAGTATTTGTCCTTCTTCCATAGGATTTGTTATCTGAGGACTGCCATAGCTTAATGCAGTTTCTATGCCTTGAGAGTGACCTTGTGAAATGCTTGCTGCAGACTGTGGCAGTGTGCAACATTAGCCTGAAGTCACTGTCCTAGATGAATGCTTCTGCCATGACAAAGTAGATGGTATTCAAGAAGACCGGAAAAGCTAGTTCATCTTTTTGCCCAGGGAGCTCTTGGAGCAACCATTAAAAAAATGAAATAAAGTTGATGAAGTAAGCCTTATCTTCCTCAGTGTCTTTCTTGAGCTCATAGGTTTAAGCACCGGCAGAGGTGACCTCAGATGTTAGTGATTATTTTAGTTTTTAGATTCATTACTAGATAACAAGAGGTTGTTTTTATCCATTAATTGGAATTAGAGATACAATGGTTCATGCACATTAATGCAAGTCACTCACAACTCGAATGCTAAATTCTGTCAAACTCCTTCATTATAGCAGAACATTCAGCTGTTAGCAAACTCACATCTCTACAAACAATTCCTCTCCTTTACTATATGCCCTTCTTATTTTTGGACACGACACTTTTCCACAAGCAATGATTTCCTATCTCAGAAATGTCAGTTAGAATAAAATTGTTGATCTGACTCCCCACTAAATTGTTTCACTTTGTCTAGCACAGGTAATCTGGGGTCTCAAAAGTACTGCTACTTTATTATTCTGTCAATGGACTGAGTCAATATTAATGGCTGTGGTCTGCTGATATCTACTGAAAATTCACTAACTTCTGTACTGTAGAAGTATACGTGCCAGTGATTGTCCTGTTTTGCCTTATCACATAGGACGTAAGGAGTGAGTGGGAAAGGGATTTCACTCAATGCTGGTGACTAGCAGTTTTATTACAGGTATCTATTCCTGGCAAAACTGTTTCCTCTCAAAGAGTTACTTGGGATCTAAAAGAAAAATAACCAGTTAGATAAAAGATGGTGCAGGTCAATGAGTAGTGTATCACATGTCAATCAGCTTGATAGATGCTGTGAAATCTAGGAAACAGGTGAAGGAGGAAGTTACCCTGCTTTTTTTAAAATTATGTCTCAAAAACAGAAGAAATAAAAACCCACCCACAGGGGTTTATTTGCCATTCCTCAGATATAGGTGGGAGTACAAAACACATCAATATAAAAGTACTGCTCAACACTCATTTCTCCAAAGCTGCTTGTGACCCTTGCACTTCATTTACACTTCAGTGTTAGGTATTTTTTAGTGAATAGAACACTTATATATACATATATGTATGTGTGTGTGTGTATACATATATATATATGCATAGGGTGTAATGCTTGCTTTGTTTATATCATAAAAATTCTTTTTCGTTGTTTGGACTTTGTGATTCATAAGTGGCTTCTGACCAAGTTTCATGATGAAGACTCAAAAAAATAACATATATGGTTGTTGTCCTGTAGGATTAGTTTACTTGCTCTTTGGAGATGCCATCACAGCAATGTGTTCATGATACAAAGCTGTACCGTTGTAGTAGTTCTGTGTGCCAAAATTTATTCCAGAATGATAGATAAGAATTGGTCTTGTTTAAAATTGTTCTGTTTCCCCTAGGATATCTAAGGGGGCAGAAATCTACTATGGAGAGGTAGCACTTACTGCATAATAGACTTTCATATTGTCAGTATATGTCCAAATTGAGGGCAACTGTGAACTTAAAAATATAACTTATAGATTTATATTTTCCTGAAACTGTTAATGGAACACCACCAACAGCATGGTTTCTCACTTGGGTTGCACAAACCATGCACTAGAAGGATTTAGCAATCTGACAGTTTTACAGACAATGTCAACTTAAAAAGTTTTCTCTAATTTAGTGTCAAATTGTATTTTTCTCTGTGTTTCTGCAGTTCTCATAAATGATCTGTACTAATTTTCACAAGTTTTAAAAAGTCACTGTAGGAGCTACTGAGCATGTAAGTATGCATTCCATCACCTTTGGAGTGCTTCTGAATTACACTGAGAGGAGTCATAGCAGGATAGAGGCTGTTTTGCCCAGGCACTGTGACAGCAAATGGCCCTTTCAAGCCAGATGGCTTGAATGTCATTGCTCATATTTTTCACAAGAACTCTCATGGTCCAACTTGCCTTGATTTGAGTCAACAAGGTCATCTTTTGACAAAATTGTTTGATGGAAGGTTTAGCAAAATATGATTAAGAAGCAGTGCTGCATGTGGAGCTTAAAACAGATTTTTTTTTTGTGCGAAAAATTGTAGTGATTGAAAAGGATTTATTTTTATTTATTTATTGAAGTGAGAGCAGAAGTGCTGTATGTCTTAATCCTTGTTTGAGAAGCTGGGTGTTCTTCCATTTGTGTGTGCCCTTGGTCTGCAGCTGGTCCTGCAGTTGGTATAATTTCTAATTGCTCAAATGGAGGGTACCATGGTGGGGCTGGGAGGTGTGAAGTCTTATGGGATGGAACCCTTTGAGAGTCAGACAGCTGTGTTGAGGGAACCATTGCTTATTTTATTTGTTCTGAAGTTCTCAAATGAAAATTTTTAAGAAATCTACTTTTCTAAAATCAGGTTTTTTTCAGACATTATTTCACAGAGGGTTTTAGGGAGTTACCAGTCTTGAACTAGTTACTGAAGAAAAGCAGATTATGCAACTTTCACATTGGCAGTTTTATTGCCAGTTACAACTCCAGCCCTCCTACCAGATGACTGATCTTGCAGCCTTATTAAGACCTCTCACAGTCTTTCCTTATACTTTGTGTAATTTATAGGCATGTTTTCAAAGGGAAACAGTTATATTTTCTATACTTTCAACTGCATTCCTGACTTCTGCAATAAGGCACCTAATTTGTGAAGTAAAATGACTGAATAACTCCCTTTTTTATTTACAAATCAGGTAGTGACTGTATTTATATCACGTCACCATTTCGGAAACATTCATTGCAGTTACTCATACATATTTCCCTAAGGAGTGAAAAAAAAAATTAAAAATTAAAGAAGCATGTACAAAAGTGGATCTAGAAAGCTGGCAGGAAATCCTAGGTCCAACCTTATGATAAAAAATAATGGTATGTGGAAAAAATGTTCTTCTGTATTGTGTCCTTTTTATAAAGATGTAATGAGATTTTGTTGGTTTTATTTGTCTTCAAATGTGAGAGAATTTGCAGTTTTTGCTTCTCTCCCCTCATTTTTGGACAACCTAGAAGTGCTGTATTCAGATGTATGTTGTGCTCACTTCTTCTGAGCCCTCCCTTCACATTGCTGTTACCATCTCTTTGAAAGCTTTTAAAATAGTTTTCAGACCATTTTATTTTGCCACTTTAGAAAGGTTGTTGTGGTTTATCTTTTTTTATACACATATCTTCCAGTTCAGCTGTTGTTGTGTGACTACTTTTACCTGAGCCAAACTTGTAATCAGTGAGGAACAATGATTAAAAATTCTTTTGGATTTTTGGTATGTCATTAATTTTTTTCTTTTAAATGGGGTGTGGGTCATAATTAATAAGACAGAGGAAGCCATAGAGGTTCCTGACTAAGGTGTTGTGGTTTATATAGAAGTAGTTCTTTGATTGTGGTTTGACTTTGCTTTTTTTCCATACGGTATCTGGAAAATCCTTGTCTCATTCATCTGTGGAGAAATGACCATGCACTTAAACACTGCTAGTTCCTCTTCTATTTTTATTTTTAATGTCCATAAGATGCTGAGATTAAGTTAATGTTCTTCATAGCATCCCATATAATTGCTGTGTTTTAGATTTGTGCCCAGGGATAGGGAGGAAGCATTGAGCAGCTGTGTCATGCTGAACTGTTTGCAGGGATTAACCCACAACAAATTCTTTCTATCTTATTTCTCCTCTGTGCATAGATATTGGAGGAGTGGGGTCAATGAGTGTGTCTGTGTGTTTGTGCATAATTTCCTTGTTTTATGAAATATTTTCCAGGCCAGCAAATATGGAATATATTTGGTGTGTAGAAGGGAAGTACAGATAAATGCATTATAATGCAAATTGTGCATAACACTTATAATGAGGCTAAATGCAATAAAGGATAAGTCATAGTTCTGACAGCAGCAAATAAAAAGATTTCTTTCAGAAGAGTTATGCTTCAGCTGAAGAATTGGCAAAGTGGAAACTCATAACTGTTTTGTAGGTAATGGAAGTGGAATGAAAGGTTATTTAATTCCACACAAGCCTGGGGAATAAGAAATTCCTGTCTGATTGAGACCAATGATCCGTGGTGGTGACTGCATGTGGCAGTGTGTAAACCTGGCTGCTTTCTATGCTGCCTCCCCTTTGGACTCTTTCAGCATCTAGAGCTGTTTAATTCAAATTTTCAGAAGGTTTCTCACAGCCCTTTTACAGTCCCCCTCTGGGCCTGTCATCCATCACAGTAAAAAGTGGGTTTCCATTGGGTTTATCCATGACTTTCATGATTTTTTAAATTTCAGTTGCATACCCCTCAGCCATCACATCTCCAAACTGCAGAGTCTTGGAAATGAAAGATGAATGGCCTTTCTGTTCTTTCATCTCAAGATACTTCTTTACCTTCTCCTTGATTTTGGTTACCCTACTCTGCACTTTCTCTGACTCATTTTGAGATGTGGAGACCAGAAATAATATTATTGAATACATGAATGCATAAAATTTTATGTAGTCAAAATTATGCTCTCTTTTAGCATCCTTCCTGATGATGCTGACTGTTTTGTTGGCTTTTATAGCTGCCTCCGCACTCAGAGCAGGAATTAGATGTGAACTGAGAGCTCAGCAGCGTTCTGACAGTCTAGTGGCAAAGCCTCCCTTTTGATTTCTAGGGTAAGTGTGAGATGATGCTCTCTTCAAAAGCCCTCTCAGGGCTTTATTTAGATCCATGACAGCCTTCAACTTTCTTGCAAAATATGCCTTTTCACGTGCCCTTAAACTTCCCTTTTCTAATACTGACTTTTGAAAAATGTCCTGAAAAAATGATGGCAGAACAGAATAATGTAACATTTCTGCATGTTGTATGTCCTCCCTGTTCAAACTATAGCAAACAGAGAGCTCAGAAAGTGTTTTGAACTTACTCCTTATTTGGAATTAGAGCCAATCCCATTAATAATTTCCATGTTAACCTAGAAATATTATGTAGTGTGTTTTTCTTAATTTCTGAAGGTTTTTTACTCAGAATGATGTGAGGAAAATAGTGTGATATAGTAGGAAGTATTATGTGGTTTAATTGAACGTGTGCATGAGTCAGCATTGTACCCTTGTTGCAGTAAAGGCAGAGTGCATAATGGGTGGATGCCCTAGAAGGAACTTGGCTGTCTGGAGCTCTGTGTGGTTTCTCCTCCCACACTGCCCAACACAGGAGAGATGTTCATATATGCAGAAGACCTAGCAAAGACCTGCTAGGGAAGCTGGGTTTGGCTGGAAAAAGGCTAATTGCATATTTTCACCCTAAAAAGTGAAGTTGCGGAGCAAATGGAAATAAAATCTTCTGAGAGTTGCAGACTGAAAGGACAAAATGCAATGTGAGAAACTTCTACTGAGGTGTGAGGGGAAAAAACCTTCCCTGGGTCAAGCAATTGGAGCAGGTTGTCCCAAGAACAAAGGGGTGTGACTGGACAAGCTTCTGAGAAACCCCATGTCACTGTGAACCTGCCTTCAGCAGGTTTGAATGACTGACATCCTCCTAATCTCAAAATTTTGTTAGATTCTGAGACATTGCTAAAATGTGTGTTGTTTCCTGCAGATTTCTGAACGATCTAACATTTGTCCTGCTTACAAATAAACAATTTGAGCGGGGTATCTGAACCTTCAGCAACATTTCCCTGTCATACTCTTGGACAGTAGTATTGGAAAAAGTTGTGACTGTGTGTTTTGGAGTGTTTTCATGGGTGGTGCTGTTGTATTCTGGAGGTTTCACACTCAGACACTTCAAAGCCTTTCTGCCTAGTGTCTTCCAAAATCACCCATCCTTGTTCCAACCCCACCAGCCTCACTGATTACTGAAAATGTTGAGCAGTTTTCAAAATGCCAGCCTTTCTTCACAGTGAGAACTTCAAATCTCTTGGTGTGGAGAGAGGGAGGAGTGCAGTAAAATTTTTTTAATTAGGCTGCAGGAGGTGCCAGTGGCAGTTCTCTTCAGCCCCAGCACTGCCTCCCCAGGCAGGTCTGCCTGTGTCCATGCAGCTGATCTCATTTCTTCCTGCTGTCCCCGATGCCATCAGTGTCACCCCCAGCTGCAAATAAGCTGTTGCAGCAGAGGGAGGAGCTTGGTGGGAGCGAGTTGTGGGGACGGAGAGGCGTGTGGAGGACATGGATAATACGTGGCTTTCAGTTGCCACAGGTGAGTATCTCATTACTCACAGATAGAGCACTCTTTCCCAGCTGAGGCTGTTTTTAGCCACCACTGAGAGCCTGCAGGAGTCTGAGCCATAGAAACTTCAGGAACACCCCTTGTCTGACAGTGGGACCAAGGATGCCATGATGTGGACTGTGGCACTGTTTGCTTCCATGTCACCTTCTCCTTCATAAAACACTCTGTCAGTGCCCCTTGCACGTCAGTTTGAACTATAGCTCAAACTATATTCAGGTAAACATGTCCTATGTAGTTATTTGGTCTTTGGGAATGCTTTGGGCATTCAGTCGTTTCCTGGACCAGCTCACCAAGGTAAGTGTGGACAGCAGCTGGTGGAATTCTTCAGCAGTCGGTAGCTTTAATAAAAAGTGTTCATTGAGCCCCTCAACAGAGACTTCTCCATACTTACTCTACTCTTAGTGCATTATGCTACTGGATGTAAATAAATAAAGGATTGTAAATTTATATGGTCTGCTCTTTCTCTCTGTGTGTATATAGGATGACAAAGAAGCCAACAGACCCCTGCCAAACAAAGGAGACCATGGATTAGGAAATGAGAAGTTCAAGCCTGTGGTACCTTGGCCTCATGTTGAAGGTGTGGAAGTGGACTTGGAATCCATTCGAAGGAAAAATAAGGCCAAAAATGAACTAAATCATCATGGTGTTGATAACAAGCAGCAGAACATCATCCAGAGGCAGTATCTCACATTTAAACCTCAGACATTTGTATACCCAGATCCTGTGTTACGACCTGGAGTCCTTGGCAATTTTGAACCCAAAGAGCCTGAGCCTCATGGTGTTGTTGGTGGCCCTGGAGAGGAAGCGAAGCCATATGTTTTGGGACCAGATTACAAAGAATCTGTTCAAGCCAGCATTAAAGAATTTGGGTTTAATATGGTGGCAAGTGATATGATCTCACTAGATCGGAGCGTTAATGACTTGCGTCAAGAAGAGTAAGCAAATTTTCTGTTTCTTTTAGTTCTGTTTTTCTGGGATTCAGTTATTTGCTTTCCATATATCTGAATTGATGCTTAAAGTAATATTTATTAGGCCACTTAAGGCTTCTTGTACTGAAGGCATGAATGCTGTACTATACCATGTTTCCCTATATTCTTCTTAATGCTGTTGCAATGATTCCTTCCATGAATTCTTAAGCTGTAGCGATTTATCTGAAGTCATGTGGTTTAGTGTCTAATTGCATGTATTTGCCTGTTCTGTGTCTAGCCATAGTCTTCATTGTCACATCTTTTCTTGATCCATAACTTCTTAAGATTTGTCTTCAAGAAAGAAGTGTGTCTTTACTAGACACATCCCTATGCTAGTTAGTTTCTTCACCCTGGTGCCTTTAAAATGGAGCATAAATAGAGAACAGAAACAAAGAAATACTGTTCTCTTTAAATAACACTGCCTAATTACCTGCAGTAAGAGAAGTATGGATCTGCCATAGCAAATATTGGAATAGTTTTCCAACAGTTTCTCACAGCATTTTCCCTAAAGAGGAAAGCAATCTTAGAAAAAACGTTTATTTACTTGCTGAAAGGGTGTCTAGTTTGTTTTGGGAAAATTCTGGAAGGTTACTAACATTTGCCCAAGAATTATTAGCAGGTTTACACAGTCTATTCTGACTTCTGATATATGTGGAAGCCAGTTTCGCTCTCAGGTTAACCTGCATTTGATATAATTTTGCTTATTAAATATAAGCTAGGAGCAGGTTTCTGAGCAAGCTGATTAAATGTAGGGTATTTTTTAGTCAGTGTTTTGATTGGGGTTTTGTGGGCAGTGCATGAAGTTAGATATGATGTTAAGTACTTCATAGATTTCACTTCCTCCCTCATCCCCAGCAATGGAGCTATGCTGATCACTGGACTGGGTGCTAATCTCTGGGCTGTACGTTTCCAGCTGTGGTAAATAATCTGTTGGTGGTTCATTGACTGGTTACTGGGGCTCTGCTCTGGGCTTTTATGGTGGGTGTTTTTTTTCATTTTGCAAGGTAGGAGAGAACTGGCCAGCTGTGGGTCTGACTCATACCCATGTGTGTGCAACTGCTTGAATTTGCTATGTGGTGTGCACTCACTGAAAGCACATGAAGCACACAAGTGCAGCATTTCATCCTTCGTGCTGTGTTCCTCAGGTGACTTACTAAAGGTTTCCACTTGCTGGCAGTCAGAGGAGAGGACCATGCCTGTCTGCTGTTGGTGGCAAGCAAGTGCCACCTGTCCTGGGGGTTCACTTTTTCTTTCTTTGCTGTGCTCATAAGTCACTCCTTCATACTAAAGAGATTTTTCTGAAAGCGAAGAAATGTTCTGGGTAACCTGTCTAGGTCAGCATTTTCTTTTTAGGAGGTTATTCCCAAGACACTGGTGTTCTGCTGAAGCATTTCTTCACTCTGTAAGGACAGAAAGCAGAGGTGGCAACGTGTCACATGCAGGTGGGACTGGGCTGCCTCTGCCCACGTGAGTTGCCATATCTTTGGCAGCAGAACTCAAGTACTACCTCTCCTTCATTTTTATTCAAGGTGAAGGGCATCAGAGAGCATACAGTATCTCTCAAATAGTTCCACACCTGTAAGTGGAACTGAAGTATTTTTGGTGTAATCTCAGAATTTGTCTTCTGTTCTGAAGGGCATTAATAAATAGATATTCCCAAAAATTATAAAATACCTTGAGTAAGAGGAGGGCCAGCCATGAGAAGATGAATTTTAGAAACAGTTTCCTTTGTGGAAGTCAAAACTAGCAGCTCAAATCAGTTAGGTATTTAATGGTTAATCTTCTAAGCAACCAAACAAAACAGCATAAAAAACAATATGAACAAAAGGTATCTTTCAGACAACATTATATCCCTTATTTTATGTACTGAATACTTGGGATGCTTGCAATTGCCTAAGTAGGTTAAAGGTTTATAGCTTCTGCCTGTCTCCTGGGAACAGAAGAGAGGGGAAGCAGTGTGAGATTGTCTGATACTGCTATATGCTTTCAGGCTCCAACATGCTCACTTTCCTGCTCACTCCCCACCACCAGAGAGAATGGCAGCACAAGGTAGCAGATTATCTATTGGATGCACCATTTATTTTCCTCCCACAGATCTGTTTAAAAAGACATTTATGGCTGGTAAGGCCACTCAACATTCACTTCAATCCTACCAAAGAGCAATATAGTATTTCGTTTTTGTTGTTGTTAATAGTATCTTGGCATTGCTAATTGAGGAAGATCTTTCTGGTAAAGTCTGAATTACTTGTTCTTAGATAGGTAGACCTCCCTTCTGCCCTCTCTTTCTTCAAGCATCAGAATTTTGAAGCGTTACCCTGTGCAGTCAGGTTTGTTCAGTGAAGTATGCCAAATGCTTTCCCAGGCTGTGCTAGCAGGAGTGAAATAGTGCTGCAAGAACTGTCTCTCTCAGCTTAAAAGCCATGTAGCCTCAGGGCTTGTCCCTGCTGGAGAGAGAAGAGGAAAGAACTGCCAATAAAGGGAGATTCAATTCTGCTGTGTTTGGATTTGACTTTGTAGTCTGACATGTTGCCAGGATGATTTGCCAGCTGCCTTTATTGATTCAGTAGGAACTTTGCTGGTGATTCTGTGCAGTCTCAGCTGCTGTAAAAAGCCTTAATTCTTGCTGTATCCCATAGAGAGGAATGACTCTGGATCGTGTGTTGAAGTTTTTTGTCAGGTACATTAGAATATTTCTGTTTTGCCAGTACCACATACTCTTGGCTTATGGATTTTAACCAGTATATGTCAGTGTTGATGCCCAGCACTTGTGTTGACATGCAGCAAGTCATAAGTTTGATTTTAAAAATCAAGAATATATGGGGATGTGTAAAAGTCAGCGTACAAAATTTGGAAGATGGCTCATCTCACTGCAGTCTTTCAGGAGGGAAAGACTCCGCAAGAGGGCCAGGGGGAACATAAACTGGATTATGATAGAGAAATACCTGTTTGCATCCGTATTTCTAGCAGCAAAGAAGTAGAGCCGGCCCTGCCTAAACCTATGCACAGTAGCTGGAAGAATTTTTTTCTTTAAACTTGGTGATTTTTACCCTTTTTTGATCTATTTTTATCATCCTGATAGATGGCAGCCCCTTAAGAGAAGTCATTTATATTTTAGACATTATCCTTTCTTCCTAGCAGACCTGCAATAAAATTGGTCTTAGCCTTTGGGAAGAATTATATTAATTTAATTGCTTCCTGAATTCTAAAATTTTTTGTATTCGAGAGTCTACACAGAGGTACAGCTGAAGTAAAAATAGAAGGATACATTTTCTGGATTAGTTTGGATCCAAGATAAATACACCATAATAAGGAAATAAAAAAGGGACCTAGGTTTGAGAGTGAGTGCTGTCAGGTAACAAGGAGGTGTCCTCTCAGGAAAAAAAAAGAAAAAAAAAAAAAAAAAAA
>PYHW01010620.1:9985064-10023761 GCA_013186435.1 Turdus rufiventris | reverse complement strand
CTTATAATCGTGAAATTACTGTAATTCACCTGAAGCGTACAAAGAGGTTGACACAGGCACCAGATGTGTTACCTGTAGCTGGATTTACTTACCTTTCTGTCTGTGCATCTGAAATGAGATGACCAAGCTCTGAACATGACCTCTTACTCAACAAAAACATATATATAGATATTTAAATTCTGACTTAAACCTTGACTTCAGTGGAAGGGCAGAGAAGAGTGTGAGTGATTTCCTTCAGCTATTCATGTAACCCTCCAGGTGCCAACCTGGCAGCCTACAAATTCTGGGGCACATGGAGGAATCATTTTATCAAATGAGTCATTATCTGAATGTGTAACTAAAAATGAAATGCACTTCTTATGCTCTGTCTTGTTCCTAATAGCCAGACTGTACTGTGCTAAAGCATTCAAATGAATGTGCATAACAAGATATAATGCAGTCCAGATGAGCATGGGTAGAAACTTCAAGGTTTAATATCTGATAAGCAAGGCATGGTGGAAATACAGAAATATTTCTGTGGGACCGAGCTCACTGCCTCAAGCTTCTTTCTACCTATTATATTAGGTAAAGCCTGTAAAAATTTGATAAATCCAAAATTAGGCACAGCCTCCCTGCAATACCCACAGTGTGTCACCGGACTGCAGAAGGCCTCAAGAACTGTGAGTCTTCTTCCCTTTAAACCAGAACAGGAAAGCAGAGGGCTTTTGCTCCGTCTCCCTGTATGGGAGTTTCTCCTTCTCTAAGGAAAAGATTTTATTTTAGCCACCTAGGTACTCCAGCTTTCCTACTCTATGGTGTTTATTGGTTCAAATTTTTCAGTGTTGATAAGTGATAGTATGGGCAAGAATTGTGTAATTAGAAAAATTGCAAAGGTTATTCCTTTTATTCTCTTGTTATCCCTAATATTGGGTTTCTATGCAAACCTTGCCCTGGATTTGGTTTGTGATGCTTTCAGAGGTACAGTAGATATAGCTTTTGCTTCCAAGGGCACTAATAATAAAATGTAGTCACATAGCTTGGCAAGTTACTTCAGGAATGGAAATGGGCAAGGCTTGTAGCTATTTTTAAAACAACAAATGCTGTTTCAGCATAGGTTTAAGCTGTTTGGTAATGTGTAATAGAGGTTTTGCTGTCTGCTGAAGGGAAAAAAAATTATTCAGTTGATCAATCTGTCCTTCTTGGGTTGTCTGTTTGCTTCTCTTCCGGAAACACTGTTTTGTAAGTCCACTACTGTAATCTCATTTTGATGTTGCTGGTGCACAAAAATGCCCTGCAAGACTTCACAGGTAACAAATCCAGTATTAGCATTAGATGTACCTAGTTGTATCCTAACAAAGAAATTCCCAGTACTGTGATCCATTTCTGTCTGTTCTATCTACTCTAGACTTAGGCAATGATCCCTCTGACTCGCAGGTGTTAAGCAGCTTGTCTCAGCTATGACCTTGGTAATGTCAACCATACACATGAGCAAACATTTGAAGATGTTTTGTGAAAAAATTCCCATCCGTCTTCCTGGGGACTGGATTCAGTTCACTGCAGTAGTGATAATAAATTGGTGATCTAAAATAACAAGGAGCCCTGAATTCAGTATTAAAAGTATGTACACAGCATGCTGTCAGCTAGATGCCTGTCTCCTTGTAAGATAAGAACAGGACTTAATAGAAAAGGAAACTAGAAATGAAAACGGATCTCCCAACTTGTTTTTGGGATTTGCTTGTGCTGAACTCTTCCAAAGAGTTGAGAAAATGCGTGCACTGTAAAGCAATTACTAGGTGATAACACAACTATGAATTTCATACCACTTTAAACGTGAAATAAAGTTTAAAATGCAATTTAAAATTGTAAACAGTTCTATATTAATGGAGAAGAGAAATTCAATTTTTTAATGTTGGTTAGGATTTCAGGATAAATAATAAATTGTGACCTTCAGCTTTGTACTGATTCAGGTTCCTCATCTTGCAATAGCTAATCAGCTTTTTAGGAGCTTCTTTGGCTACTGGAGTGATTACACAAATGTGATGGCAACTGCCTGCCCTCTTGGAGGAATTTGTGCTGGTATATTTTGGTCTTAGCACACAAGTACAGTGCTTTAAAATCCACTGGTGTGTCCTGATGTACCGATGTGTCCCTGGTACGTGCAGGTGCAAGTCAGAGGAAAATAGTATGAGGATGGAGAGTCGTGATATACACAGTCATGGTATCTCTTACTTCTTCTGAAGCTTAGGTGCTGATATGCTGGCAAAGTCAGGGGTTCAGGATGGCAGGAGAAACACTTCTGTTGGCTCAAGATCTTAAATTGCCCTCTAGGTATCTATCTGATGATGCTCATCCTTAAATTGCTGTCAAGGTGCTCCTTTTTCAGCTGTTGCATTTTGTTTGGTGGTTGGGTTCCTCTTCCAGGAAAAACAGACTCCACTTCTGGCTTTTTTTCAGCCTGAAGAAATTCGAGTCTATAACTGCATCTTTGGTAGTAGCTAACAGGGAGTCTGTATGGACATCCCAGCTTTGGACCATGTACCCACAATCACCACTGTGGGCCACCAGGACATCCTAAGAGCAAGCCAATGAGTACAAGTTTCCCCAAGCCAAGGAGCACTCCAGGCGAGATGCTCAGCTTCTTGGTCTCCTGTAAAAGCACTCCTCTCTGCTGTGGCTGCTGCACAGCTTTGTGATTGAGGGATAAGGGACCTTGGTGTGGCACAGCCTCCAGCAGAGCTGTTCCCTCCAGGGGTGGAGAGGGAGTAGAACTAATTCACATCCTAAGTATGCAAGCTAATAGACAGAAAAAACATTACTCACTCAATTAGATCACAACTGTGCCTTCTGAAGGGTTTCGTCTTGCTTCAGTGATGAGTCAGTCCTGTTTTTCCCCAGTAGTGCCAGTGCTGATTGCAGAATGGAAAGTTTTTATTCATGGGCTGATCTGAAGGTGTTGTTTCCTTTCACCCATGAGTTCCCCAAGGAAAGGGAACACAAACAGAGCAGCTCTTCCCTGCAGCACTGCCCGGGGAAGGTGTTACCAGCCCTTCGTAAATCTGTGCACGCTTGTTCCTCTTTCCCCATGCAATAACTCTTTACAGGGCTCGGAAAAAGTGATGTGAAATATCTAGAGACAAGTCTAGCTTAAGGATGCTACCTTGTCATTCCTGCATATCTGCTACAACGTGCCATCTCTCAGCTCTATCAATGAAAATTCAAAATACCTTTTTTAAGTGATTTTGTTTACCAACTTGGTGCATAGTGTATTGCCACAGCTGGCCTGAAAGGATGCTGTGCTAGTATGTGGGCAGGGGGTGAAGCACCCAGGGCATGAAGGTAGAGGCTGAAACATTTAAATCCTCTTTGTCACAGACCCTTCTGTACTGTGAATCTGTGCCAGTGCATTTTCAACAGCTTGCAGCTTTTACCTAAGCATTCATTTCTACCTTACCCTCTCTTTTAAAAACGTAGAGCATTCCTGGAAATTCAGGCACGTTTTTTGTCTTTTTTTGGTGCCTAAGATCTACAGGGAAACCCTTACTGTAAAATTCAGCTTCAAACACAAGGAAAGTGCATTTATCTTTTCTTGGTATGTGGTTTGCCAACCACTGGATGTCAGTGCTGCTCCACTGAGGAAAGGCTCCACTGAGGAGAGCTTTCCCTGCTTCCTTCCCTGTAGATGTGAAGCCAATGAGAGCTGAGGCTACTGGCTTTTGTCACCCAAATACCTGAGCAACATTCGCATTTATTGAAAAAAAAAAAAAAGCCTGCCACAGAGATTAAAACGTGTATTAATTGCACACATCTAAAACAACTACTATATGTCAAACCTCTAATTCTCAATTCAAGATGAGAAAAAAGACTGTGCACAGAAGTTACTGCAGTCTGTCAGAGTTTATGGGCTTAATGAGTCGGTCTGTGGGCTGTCTAATAAGTGAAATAAAGTGTCTGGAAAAAGCTGGAAGCATGATCTTACTAGAGATACAAGTGTAGTGCAACAGTGCTTGCAAATGGCACATTTAGCAGCACCCGATTTGAGGAGATTTGACTGTGTAGCAAAAAGTCTGTCTAGACCTCTGGGTTTATGTTTCAAAAATGTATTAAATACAGATAAAAAATGCTTATAAGTTGTTCATAGATGTATTGTTCAATTCAGACTTTTGTAATGGGTTTGACTTTTTTAAATTATGCAAAGTTACTTACTCTCCTTCATTCTTACGTTCTTCACCATTTTGTTCCTAAATATGACTTATTGCAGGAAGTGGGAGAAATAAGCAACCAAAAGATTTGAGTTGTTTTTCAAGGTTTTCTTTAGTTTTGTTCTTGAAGGCAGTCTGAAACATTGTAGATGTCCCTCTCTTTTTATTCAGAAATAAGCAAAAAGATGTCCTAGCTAAACTGCTGCAGTGGAAGTGAGGAGCACAGTGCAGGCTGCATCAGCTCCTGCCTTCTCCTTTGAGACAAAAGGTGCTGTTCTGCTGCCTTGCACACAGAGCTCTTGAATGGCATTCAGCTGGTGTGCTGGTTTGTTTGAAAGTGTAACGCCCTGTTTTCCACATTTAACGTAACCATATCACCAAAATTAGTACTGGGAATATATGGGTGAAGCAACACCGTTCTGTAATAAATCTGTTATTAAACATATAAATCTTCCTTCTACGCAGCCTACTTGACACACCTAGGTAGGGTATCCATTTTATCTCTGCAGATGGCTAAGTATGTTGTTGACAGCTTAAACGCTTGTGCTACAAATGAACATACTGCAATCTGTAATCAGTGGGAATCTTTGAGAGGGATCTGTGGAAGGAAGGCATTCATGGCCTGAACCTTTTAAACAGCCAGTCTAGTATTTTTTTTTTTTGGTAACTATGATTAGCTGCAGTTATTTCAGGCATAAAAACTATGGAGCTGAGGGATTTTAGTCAGTAATTTGTAGTTTAGGAGATTGTGCTGTCAGAGGTTGTTTACAGCATGCCTAGGAAACGAAATGCCTTGTTAGATAAAATCTTGCTATCATCTGTTTTGATTTTATAATTTTCTTCTCCCATGGGAACAAAATTAATGGTATATTTCTAGCAATGTCTTTTCTTTTCCGTGAAGTGAGAAATGTGTATTGATGCATTGGGAAATGAGATGATCCTTCATTAGAGAAACTCTTTGAATACCTATGGATCTGTTAGGTGAGTTCTTTCAGTGTTTAACTGAATGTAGTTTCAAAAACTCCGGTGCTCTCTGATGATTGAGGTAATTCTTTTCAAAAGCAGCAATAAACTTTTTGTTGTATAAAGACAGCTATAACTAGGGAAGTTTGTGCATCTGTACGTTTAGAAGTTTTTATTTGTCACTAATAATTTCTTCATACGAGAGCTGTCTTTGAATAGTCAGAATCTTCCTAGAAGAGATTTCATTTACTGAAAAATGAAAAACTGAAGAATTTTTCACATTGGAATCAAAAGTGCTCTGTCTGTATGTTTGGTGATAGGAGCTATATTATTATAGTTGGAAAAGGGGCTAGTGATCAGGTGGGAAACTCCCACTTAAGGAAATACTTGAACTGGTTGTAGGGAGATTGTGAATAGTCTCACTTAGGGGTGCAATTGGGGAAATTACAATTGCAAATTAAATCCATTGTTGATAAATGTGATTTAGAGGTATTGGAAAGTGTGGAAGATATTGGAAGTATTCACATTGCTTGTTTCTAATTCGTATCTAGCCACTCAGAAAAAAAGACTTGAGTCATCTGCACTATTTTTGTTTGGTTTTTTATCTCTCTCTCTTTTCTTATATTTATTTTTTTTCTCCATATGCCATATCTTTCAAGGGAGGAGCCCCCTGAAATTGCACCAGGTCTGAAACTTGTGCTTGACAGTCTACTTTTCTTGTTATTTTTATTTGTATCTGCATCTGTGATGCACTTAAGCTGTATTACCTTCTATATCCTGTCTCTTTTAAATCTGAAGGGTAGCTGTCAAGGAAGATTTCATTTGCACAAGGATGCTGTTAAGCAGTTCTGTAAATCACAGTGTGAAAACTAACAAAAGCAACTCTTTTCACAGGTGCAAATACTGGCATTATGACGACAATCTGCTCACCTCCAGCGTTGTCATCGTCTTCCATAATGAAGGGTGGTCCACACTCATGAGGACAGTCCACAGTGTCATCAAGAGAACACCAAGAAAATACTTGGCAGAAATTGTTCTGATTGATGATTTTAGCAACAAAGGTACATTTGGAATACAACACACTCCTTGTAGAAAATAATTTTTTTTTATTTTCCTGAAATAGTTTTCTTTTGATTTATTGTCTGCCATGGTTTGAGTTGACTATGGGAGAAATAATTGCTTCTTCACGGTCCTTTGAGTTCTTTACCACAGTTTTTGGATAGTATGCAGAAGAAAGTTGGGATAGCTAGTATCTCTCTTAGCTCTTGTGGAAACAAGTAGGTTGAAGAGTCTCAAGGGGTTAAACCTGTTAGGAGTAACAAGCTTCCTTTATTGCATATAGGAATACAGAGTTCTATTTTTTTTACTATAATAAAAATCTACCTAGGCTATCAAATTATTCTAATTAATTTTCAGTATCATTTTCGTTTCTAACATCCTTTTTTAATTAAACATCTCTTTAAGCTGGTTATTATTTCTTATTGAAGGGAGAAGCTTTTAAGAATTTAAATATGTTTTAATTTCTGCCTTTCTCTGAGTCCTGCATACCAGCATAAGTCCAGAAATTTTCTTCTTCCTTTGTAATTTACATTCTGGTCTTGGTTTATAGTCAGAATGCATGTACTTGTACTTGTGAGATAAATGTAAGCATACACTTGTTTGGGTTTTTTTTCCTTTTGTGGTGGTGTCGTCAGTGTTAATGCAATACAAGGCTGAATGCAGAGAGGAACTGAAAGTGGTCTGCTAGAGATACAAGGTGATTGAGACAGAGGAAAACAGACTGTTTTTAAACTTCAAACAAATTTCAAAGTAGTGCATCAAAGCTGCGCGTTCTGCAAGATTTTGTTGCAGCATGTTTCTTGAATAGATGTTGACAGAGAAAAAGACACATAAATAAAAGCATAAATTTGACCGTGTGGGATGACAGTCTCTTCTAGCCAATGTTGATGATGGCTTTGAGCAAACGCAAGTTTGGTGAGCGGCACAGGATACCCTCATCTTTGTTTTCATAATAGCTGAATTGTGTAGTGGCATAGAAAACAGATGGCTGTTCTGAAACTCTCCTTTCTGTTAAGTGATCTGGGCTTCTCCCAGTTCCAGTCTTATGGTAGTTGTTTTCTATGGGTGTGTTCACTACAAATTTTAAAAATGAACTCATCTCGTAGTTGAAGTAGCCTTTTTTGAATATAAGCCAGTATTAAAAATAGTTGTTGTGTGTTATTTTTTGCATCATACCTGTATATAGGTAGGTAGCATTTTCTGTTTGGTGTAACAGGAGAGGGCAAGTTGCCTATATTATAAACTTGACTACATTTGGCTTGGTCTAATAAAGATACTGAATGCTAAATTATAGTCTTCTGTATCCTTTAACAGCTGTTGAGAATTTGGCTTAGATATACATACATGCTATAAACCAAAAATACCTTCTCTCCTAAGGGATGTAATTTTAATAATTCAGTCAGCAGACACATGCTGTGTTTTTGCTTTTCTGCTAGGATCATAGCTTTCCTTCAGAGCTGTTCAAGGACTGACTTAGCTGTATAAAGTAACTGTGACACTGATTGTGTCTAGAATACTTACCAGACTTTTTACTAATGATAGGTCTCAATACTTGGGTTTCACATGACTTGTAGCTGACTCTGTGCCATGTATACGTAGTTCATGGAATGAGTTTGTCTGGCATAACAACTTGTACTATTTTTCCAATACATGACATTTGTTAAACAAAAGCAGTATTTTTAAAGATTTTTTTTTTTTTTATGCAGAACTTTTTTTGCTTTCTGCTCATAAATTAATGGCTAGCAGACACAGTGAGCCTGAGATCCAGCAGATCCTTCACTCTATATTTCTCACACTTTAATTTTCCAGATAACTTTCTTAAATCAGAAAATTCAATAAAGAAAGATCAAGGTGCAGTTTTCTCAGGTATGGGTGACTGGTAAGACAAGCAAGGACTGGAATTACTCTAAACACCTTGCTACAATTGCACTAGTTCTCTATAATAAGTCTTCAAATTGCTTTAGGCTATTACTTGGTAAATATAATTAACTTAATTTCATTAATTTAAATTATATTCTAGATTTAAAATGGCCAAGAGAGCAGAATATTGCTCTACTTCTTTCTCCCTGGCGAGAAGGATTAACTAGTATGGGCTCCACAGTGTGCCAAGCTGCCTGAAGAGCTCTCCAGTTTTAGGAGAGCTGCAAAACACAAACACTCTTAATCACAGCAGAGCTGCTGGTAGCTTTTTGCTTTTTCAGCCTGAAAAAAAAGTCATGCTGACAGCCCAGATACAAGATTTTCTTCTTCCCCACCTACTTTTAGACTGAACACTTAATGTCTGCCTTTCCACCCAGCAGAGCACCTTGTGCTCTTGGAACCTGGTGGAGTGACACATGCTGGACTGGGGAGATGTTTGCTCATGTTCAGTGTGACTGTCCTTATTTCTTAGCTGTCGTCCTGTAGAGTGATATGAAATTAAAATGGAGCACAGCAGTTGCAAACACTTCTAAAGGCTGGCTCCTAAAAACCCCTTATGAGAAATCTTCTTTCATCAGAAGGGAGTTACAGCTACATAGAAGCTTATACATGTTATATCTTACAGGGAGGAACAGTTGCAGTGCTTGGAAAATGTCTTTTTATTATAATTCTTAGTATAAAGTCGGTTGGGAGCAGTGCTTTTACTGAATGACACTCCTTAATCTCTCTGGCAAACAACAGGCTTTTGCTGTGGAGAACTGTGCAGAGATATGTGCTGATTTCTACTCTGGCGTTTTTTTTGTCAGAGCACAAAGAGAACAGTAACAAGAAGATTGCCAAGCTAATTGAATGATTCTATCTCCATTTTCTATGGAGACCTCTGTATTAATTAATGTTAGAGTCCAAGAAATGTTGCAGCAATTTCTACTGCAGTGTCAATGAGGCCAGGCTGTTACACATGGGGGTTTCACACACCACCCCCCCCCTAGTTTTTCTTCTGTTCTCAATAGAAGCAGTTTATTCTTTTGTGAATGCTGGCTGTGTGAAGGAAACAGCTGTTCTGGAAGGGCAATGAGAATTCATAAAACTGTATTTTCTAAAGCTTCCTACAATTACAGTTGTGTGTTTAGGTCTCCAGTACTTGCTATGTATTTGGGCACCAGCTTGCTTGTTTTCTGAAGCATTCAGAAGTTCTGGAACTGCTTTTTGTAGGCTGTGCACCTGTAAAGGGTGACTGTGAGGTAAAAAATATCAGTGTTCCTAGCAGCATTTAAAGGCTTTGTCTACCTTTTATGTTTACTTATGTGTTCTTTATTGTTACCTGTGCTTCCAACTGATGCAGCATCCCATGAGATAACCAAAGGGAAAGTAATGAGCACATTACTGCAGGCAGCACAGGTTGTTTTTTGTTAACCTGTGTAATGGTGCTTGCCATGGGGAAATTGAAGCAGTAATCAGTGCTTGTGTTGGAGCTGAGAGCCCCACCTTTAACAGTATTAAAGTGCAGGGTGCTTGCAGGCAGGAGGCAGCTGCTCTAGGAAGCACTCCTGATACCATTTTTCTAGTTCTCAAACTGCTGTCTATGAGTTGGAGGGGTAAAAAAAACCTGCTTTCCTCCTTCTCTCCCTTTGTAATGTGCAGTGCCCAAGATCCTTTGGAGAAACCATGTGTTTTTAAAAGACACTGATTCATGCTTTAATCATGCAGTTAGACAGGAGAGAGGAACTCAAACAGGGGAGGGCCAGATTGGTGATTATAATATTTTGAAAGGTAAAATATACATTTTTGAACAAAAACCAGATTGCTGTAAGGCTGTTGAGAGATGTCATAAATACATATTCTATGTGAACAAAATTTAATGCTGGCCAGACAATATTTTTGACTGTAAAAATACCAGGATTTTTTACACTGCTGTCATGCAGGCTTTGTAGAATGGGAAGGAGGAAAAATTTCAGCTTTCCTGTGGGAAATAGCACTTGCTGCTAACCCTGGCAGGATTTCAGATAATAGACTGCGAAGTCCTGAGACTTGTACTATAGAAAAGCTTTACACAATCAATATGACAGGTTTTTACAGCTCCCTGTGAGCCTTACATAGTTGAACATTTGATAAGTAAAACATTTGCCCTCATAGGCAGGAGAGCTGGAAATAACTTCAGGTTTTAAATCTTTAAAACATTCCTGACAGTCGTTCTGTAACACATACTTGGAATTTGCAATATAAATAATGGTGTGGTATAAAGATTCTCTTAGTACCACTTCAGTATGACCTCAAAACTCTGTTGATTTTATCCTATAAAAATTTATATCACAGCTATCAAATCATATATTCTCTATTTATTATAAGGCATGTTCTTCTATACAGGATATGTGATAAATTTGTTCTTTCTCTAGTTTGACATTTGTGTATCCTTGAAGTTTTCCTAATGCACAAGGATTTCCAAAGAAATTTTAAATGTGCGTGGGAAGGAGAATATATAAAACTTGGTTGAGAAAACTTTTTCCTTTGTAAAGGTGGAGAGGAAAGATAATAGGAGTTTCAAAAGATAGTGATCTCAAAAGATTGTTCTTTGGTAGAATTGCTGAATTTTGAATATTGGAAACACCATTTCCTTTTCAATTACATGTAGCTTCTGTTCAAGCTTTTTTTTTTTTTAATACTGCTGACAAGAATACAAAACATACCCAAACATAAGTTGCAGAAGTCTCCAGACTTTTTTCATTTTCATTCAGGTTGCAGAAAATGTTTCTGCTGAAGTAACCTGATGGCATGTTGCTGCTGAAAGGGACATCCTCCTGCTTCCACCTGTGCATGTCTCCCCTCCTGTTAGTTCAGCACTGGCGTGGCATCTATCAGCCCCTCAGAGCTGCTGCAAAGCAAACCAGTGCATGGATGCCTCTGCTGTAGGTTAAGTGGCTTATTTTGGTTCCTGACTGAGAGAAACTGAAGCTGTAGGCAATTCTTTTGAGATTTTGAGTACAAAAATAGATTTTTAACAAGCACCAATAGCTAAGTCAGCACAGCCACAAACAGCAGGTGCCTGATTACAAGCCTTTCTGCCCTTGCGAGTTTTCTCAACAAAATCATCTGGGCGAAAATGTTAAGCAACATTAGGATCCTTTTCTCAAATTATGTGGTAGGAATGTGGTTTCCAGAGAGGTTTGGCCAAGACAAATACAGATCTGCTAATACACTGAAGCCATTGAAGCATAGCTCATCTTGATTCTTGTGCGGTCACTCGTCCTTTTCTGATAGAAGTCCCTTTGGCTAAAGGTTTGTTTTCTCCTCAGTATGACCACTTCTGGCCCTCCAATTATTCTCATTGATTTCTTTAGAAGATTATAGTAGGACCTCCACAAGAGGGAACAGATCGTCATGAAGGAGGGCAATAATTTGTGCATGGTGAGATTCTGCCTCGAGTTTCCAGATTATTAATAGACTGACAGAAAATTTTGTGAGGCAGAAAGTGAGTGAAGGGAAATGTTTGACTGAAAAGTGGTGCCTTCAGCTGTACATGCGACATATGTGATGAGGAAAGACTGTGTGCTGAAGTGTAGAAACTTCTCTGGCTGCTTGGAATACAGACAAAAACCTACAAGCCACTGAGTGATATGTTGAAGTGACTGTGAGCTGTCCACCCAGCTCCCTGTGGTGTGGCCAACCACTTCAGATGCCATTTCTTCAGATGTGCCAGACACAAACCTGTGGCATGAGGTCAGTTGTCCTCATCTCCTCGGTTTTAGTGTTTGTGAGTGGTTGAATTAAAGATTCTTGTAAATGTCTGTAGATATATTTGGCTTACATTAAGAGTACAAAATTCTTCATTATTAAACCTCACCAACTTTTTTCTTTCTTATCTGGTAGCACACTTACAAGAGAGGCTGGATGACTATATAAAGCAGTGGAATGGCCTTGTAAAGGTATTTCGAAATGAGAGGAGAGAAGGTTTGATCCAAGCTAGAAGCATTGGAGCCCAGAAGGCTAAACTTGGACAGGTAGGAGCCAGTACACTAACAAGCCTGTCTTTTTGTCTTTTTTTGAGGGGAAAGCTTGTGGTGGCTTCAACAGACATGTGGAAATCATTGATAATGTTTTAAGAAGAGATTCATTTTACTAATTTAATCTTCATTTTCTTGTTTATTATATGTATCTCAATGTAAATAAGCTTAATCAAGTAATGATTTTATATATAGAAATATAACTACTTTTCTCTTTTTTTCTTTCAAAGGTTTTGGTTTACCTTGATGCCCATTGTGAGGTGGGAATTAATTGGTATGCACCACTTATAGCTCCTATATCTAAGGACAGGTAATGTTCCCCTCTTATTTCCTGTGTCTGGCCTTTTAGAAAGTAAAAGTCGCATTAATAATCTTCACTTGTCAAACTACAGTCAGTATTTTTATATCTATATCATACTATATCAATATTTTCCATATGATGTTTATATTATCTTGCAGCATAAAAGGTACATAATGTGGAAGGAATATCGTCATGGAAATTAATCTCCAGGTAGTTTATTTAATAGGCATACTGAATATTTTGTCTAGAGTAGATTAGATACAACTCTTGTCTTCTACAATGATTTGAGGCACTAATATAGAAATGTTCCATTCTAGCTGACAAGGAGCATGATTGAACAAAATAAGTAAAAAACCTTTGGCTTTTGGTAGAGAAAAAGTAGCAGTAAATGTTTTGATTTAACGGGAGTTTAAAGCCTCCATGATCTCAAGAATTTATAACTTGCTCATCTTTGGTCTTGGTGTATGGTGTTATTTGTTTCCCCTGAAGTGCTTTGGAGCATTGTCTGTAGCAAAGCAAGGCCAGACTTGAGCCTGACTCTGCCACAGCCCCAGACACTTGCTGGGAGTCTGTGGTGGAAGTGCCTGCACTGTGAGGGGGGATCTGTGAGCTCTGTGATCTGTGGCAGAGGAGAGAGATCCCCAGGGCTTTTCATTTCTTCCAGCTGTTGAAATGCTGTTGTTGCTGTGTGGTGCCACACTGTGAGCTTGTGTTGTCAGTGGTATGTGTGTTTAGGAAATCATGTGCATGTTTAAACTCTTTAATCCCATAAAATAGCTGCTTAATCCTAAAAACTATTTGTTAACCTGCTGTGCTACCAGAATTTTCTTGAAGAATTGGGTTTTGAGGGCTGTAACTCAACCAAGACTCTGTTTGGGCCAGGATACTAGAAAGAAGATGGAAATGCTTGTGTGATCCCATTGATTGTCTATTACTGTTTTACACAAGAAAGACTGGTGAGAAAAGGGGGTTTTAGAGGCATCCTCCAGCATTACCCACAGAGGTGAAGGCTGCTGGAGGACCAGAGTTGCTGAGGCACATGGTGCCAGCAGGCTTGGCAGCCTCCTTCCATGCCCTGGTACCTGGGGTGCTGCTGCTTCTGCCTCAAAGAACAGCATGGTGTTATCATGTCTCTTCCCCCCAGCCTTTTCTGTCTCTTGGAGCTTCGTTTAAAAAGGTGGAATTGCTCCAGCCTGGGTCACTGGGAAACTCATTTGAAAAATTTGAGGAGAAAAAGAAGATAATGTATTTTTCTTGGTGAATACTGTGTGTGATAGATCACAATGAGGAGTGTATTGTAAATCAAACAGGAAGAATTCCACTGAAAACTGCTTCTCGGAGAGCACTAGTAATGTTTTTTTTATCCTTAGAGCTTGGTGGATTTTCAGGGCGTTTGAATAGGACAGTATAATGAAAATCCGTGTTAGCACTAGTAAAAGCAACGTGCTTATCATACTTGTTGACAGCTAAGACCCGATATGAATAGAAATCACAGGAAATAATAATAGTGTGAGAACCCTGGCCCTCTGAGGACTCCTCTGTTGCCTGCAGCAGTTCTTTATTAGAAGACTAATATCAAGAAATCCACATAAAGGAAAATGTACTGATAAACCAATTGATATATTAGCATCTCAGGCCTACCTTTTCTGGTTTTAGAACATCTTAAAACATGTAAAGACCATCTCTTTTCTAATGAGGCTTCATTTTTTTTAATAGTATGTTTACAAGCGACTTTTTGTATACACTGCTCTATAAACTTAATTAATGGTGTAAATTTCAGATTAGACAGATTACTCTTCTGAAATTGTATTTTGCTCTTTCTTTCCCTTCTATAAATGTTTCAGAACTACATGTACTGTACCTCTAATAGATTACATAGATGGGAATGATTATTCCATTGAGCCACAACAAGGTGGGGATGAAGATGGTTTTGCCAGAGGGGCCTGGGACTGGAGTTTGCTATGGAAACGAATTCCGTTAAGCCACAAGGAAAAGTCCAAACGAAAACATAAAACTGAGCCTTATCGGTAAAGAGAGCTGTTTACATCCTGTGAATCGTAACGAATGATTGTCTAAACCCTGTCGTTTTTCCCTCCATCCCTCTCTCCCCCTGTGCCCCGCGGGCCCGCAGAACCACATGCACTGTGCCGCTTATAGATGTCATAGATGGCAACACTTTTAAGATTGTGCCACAAGGGGGTGGTGACGAAGATGGGTTTGCTAGAGGAGCGTGGGATTGGAGTATGCTATGGAAGAGGGTTCCCTTGACCAAGAGAGAGAAGGAAAGCAGAAAGACAAAAACTGAACCGTATCGGTAATCACTAAATCACTTACCCCTTTCTTTTTTTGTTTCCGAAGTCAATATTGATCCACTAAAACTTGCATGTATTTCTAGCCTGAACACCCTCACGTTTCTAACATACTAGCTACTTTGTTTAGTCACACCTGTTTGCCACAACTGACTATTTGCTCAAAATACCTTTGCTACCTTGTGTTGCCTCTTCGTTCCTGCTCACGTGGTTAATAGGGTGCACATTAGAATTTCTGGGTTCTGTTTGGCAAAATAAAATGTTGTACAACTTTGTTGCCAGGGAAAACTTTAATTAGCCGTGATTTTTTTAAAGTACTGGAAGTTGGAAACAACAGTGCTTCTTTACCCATTTGGTTTGAAATAACGAGCATGCTGGAAGTATTTCTAATAGAGGGTAGTGCATAAAACCTGCCGCCTGCTGTCATGGCCTGATGCATGCATACAGCTGGAGGATTATGCATGTGTATCAAAAAAAATTCCCTTTTGTCATATTTCTCCCACTTGTTTCACAATGGGTCACATCTGACAAAGAAGCATACTGTTTAAGAGTCTTGGCTAGATATTTTCTAAGAATTTTAATTTAATGCACATAACATTAAAAAAAAAAGGAAGATAAAAACAGCATTATTGTGGGAAAACTCCAATAATTTTCACAGAATTTCTGCCTTTTTATTATGCTTTGTAGTGGGGTGTGTTTTCTTCCCAGAAAACAAAAACTGCCTAGAAACCCTAGCTTAGAAACTACGGTTTCTGGATGGCTTTTCAATACTGGGAGACTGTGGTTCTGCTGGATTTTTATTACTTTCCCCTTCACACTTAACTAATCATGTAACTACATTTGAAAGCAATCTTCACATCTTCAGAATCTAATGTCTTCTATTGCTTGTATATATGATTTAAACATTGTAAGATCTGATGTTGGTAATTCCCTATCCCCACCCATGACTGTTCTTTGCTAAAATGGCAACACATGCAAGCAAGTTATGAAGCTTTGATCTGTTATGTATACAGTTTAAGTAATACCATTTTCTGATGAGGCTGTCCACATTGGAACTTTAATATTCACTTAGAGGGGGATAAACTATTTCAAACATTGCTGTAGTGTTCTGTGTTTACCATCCAAACAGGTCTTAAAATTGTTTAAACTGTTCCCAGAAACACAGAACACATGTTCTCAGAATGTTTCAAAAGATGACTTAATTTTTAATAATACCTTCAGATTTACAATGCTTCCTTTAAAAAGAGACATGCCCTGCATCTGTTTGTGTCTGAGCTGCGTGCATTTTCTTGCAGCAATACCAAGGCAAGTAAGACCAAGTAAAAGTCTTGCTGGAACCATAGCCAGGATTGCTTAGCTTAAAAAGAAAACAAAAGGATCCTCACCAGCTTAAAGCACCAAGGCAAAATTTTTGTAACATGAGAATTTCCCCAGGACTGAATCCTTCTTTCAGTAACAGCTCTTACCTCTTCGTATCCTCTGAAGTGAACTACTGAGCTTATGAGCTTACTGTGTTCTTTAACACACTTGGCAGCATCTTGGAGGCCAAGCCTGAAACTGCAGTGTCTGAGACTTCTACAGTTGCCAAGTCTTTATGGTGCTGAGGAAAACCAAAGGTGCAGGCAAGCCACGGGGCTATGCTATGCAAAGTACTTCCCCCTGCTGTGTCTTCTGGCTCCTTAACCTTTGAGCCCCCAGGATGCAACAGCAGCATTGGAGAACAATACAGTAGGCAGCAAATAGAAAGAGATATCTGGCAGTACCTTGGCATGTGACCACCTGATCTGCACAGTAACTAAACTGACAATTATTATGCTTAGAGTCAGCACACTCACACAGGCAGAGCAAAACAAGGAATGAATTCACCATGGGCAGGCAGGTGTTCAGCCATCTCCAGGAGAGCAGGGCCCCTTCAGAGGTAATGGTTACTTGGGAAGACAAGCACCATCACTCCAAACATTCCCCCTTTTCCTGCAATTTTCATATGTTGAGCACGATGTCACAGGGTCTGGAATATCCCTTTGGTCAGCTTGAGTCTGATACACGTGTCCTTGCTGTGTCTCCTCCCAGCCTCCCATGCATGCCCAGTCTCCTCCCCAGCCTGGCAATAGGAGAAGCAGAAATGGCCTTGGCTCTCTGCAACCCTTGCTCAGCAATAACAAAAACATCTCCCCATTATCAACCCTGAGTTCAGCACAAATCCAAAACAGCCCCATACCAGCCACTGTGACGAAAATTAACTCCACCCCAGTTAAAACCAGCACAAACTATAATCCAGACACAGCATCTTTTGACCCATTGAAACTTGCAAATTGAATCATGGCATATGGGAAGGGATTTACAAAGTCATTAAAAGAAAAAAGGGTAACAAAAAAAAAGACTAAACCAAAATGGAAACCTTGTGCTACTTTATCTAGGCTTTCTTTAAAATTTCACTGAGTGTAATGTAAAGTGTCTCCTAATAGGACAAAAAGAGCTAGAAGATTAGAAAGCTGGAGAAACTCTGTTATTTGTTTAATAGACAATGTGTTTCAATGTGGCAGCTCCTCAGAACATAAACCTGTTTGCAGTCTCATGTTATCTCAAAACTAGAAACATTTTTAAGAGAGAAACATCTCATCATACTGATTCTCATCATGTTTTTATTTTAACAGAAGGATGTTGACTGGCTGAATGGAAAATTCAGACCAAGATTTTCTATCATGAAATTAATTAATTAAATAAATTAATTGTAGAAGAAAACCCACAACATAATAAAAAACTGTGACCTCACTAAAAATTATATAGATGCCTCTTCAGAAAATTGCTGCAAGCTGATGTCAAAGCTTTATGATTTTTCAATGTATTGCCATTTACCTGATCTTTACGCTATGTAAACTGAATTGCTTTCTTTGCTAAAGCTTTCTCTGACTGCTATTGTATCCTTTTGGCAGAAGGAGTTACACTGTCTTCCTCTTTCAGGTCCCCTGCAATGGCTGGTGGATTGTTTGCCATTGAACGCGATTTCTTCTTTGAACTGGGTCTCTATGATCCAGGGCTTCAAATCTGGGGTGGCGAAAATTTTGAAATTTCTTACAAGGTAACATCAATATTTGAAAACTAATTCAGTTAGATTTTTTTTTTCTGTAAATACTTCTGTTTGGAGTTTAGACAGACCTACCTCTTCCTCATGAAGCCCAGGTTTTGTTGTGAAGAGATGTGTCTCTTCACACAAGTCCTTGTGGACTTTGGAACAAAAGTGTTCAGTGCTGAAACCCAAATTATGCATAATCTAGGTTTTGTGAACTGTTTGGGATTGCACCCCTAAGTGCCCAAAAATCCAATATGAAACAATTCCAGACAGCAAACTGAATGTTCTCATAGTCATTATAGAAAAATGTTGTTTCTAATGAAAGCCAATTGTAGACACGAGTAGACCTCATAGTCCTCAATTTATGGGTGTATGCTTGGAAAGTATATAATGGTGCAGCACAAAGTAATCTGCTTCCTCCCTGCCATTTTTGTGAGTGAAAAATTACTTCGTGTACTTTTCAGAATTTCAATAACTTCTTTACAAGAGAAGTCCTCATAATTGAATACTAACTGCATAATTCATCATCACTAAGCAGGATTTTATTTTCAGTCCTAGGCATATGCATGTCTTCAGTTTGCAGGAAACATAAGATGATCATCATTAGCTTCTTGTAGCTTCAGTATTTGCAATGACACGAGTATAGACAGCAGGAATTGGTCCCAGTTAACAGACAAAAGTGAAGATGTCTTATATCCTCAGCAGCAATCTGTGAAATCATAGCTGAATTTTACAACAAGTACATTCAGAGCTCCCCTAGTCACTCTTGCTCTTCAGGAGTTAGAGGAAAACTCTGAGTGCATTTGCTCAGCTGTAAATCCATATGCAAAGGTTATTTATGGATTTTACACGCACAGGGTCTTTATCCATATAATTCTCCGTCTTGCTTAGATCAAAATCGTGATTGAAATTACTTACAGGACTTCTGTAATTGAAATGCTCATTATGTAGAGACGTCCACACTGGTTTCATGTTGATCACAACCACTCTTCAGAAGAACTAAACATTTATCAGCCTTGTGTGCTGACTCCTAGACAGCTAATAAAATTAATGGGCCTTGCATACATGAGGAAGTTTTTCGATGAAACTTAGGAAAATCAATATCATAATCCAATGAAGAAAGTAAGAGATTTTGTCCATCTTTTCTAATACTGGTAAATCATATTTTTAATCTGGAATTTGATTAATTTGAAACAGTCACAAAGTTAGCTTGAATTAGGGTTTAGTGCTACAATTAAACTTCTCCAAACTATGAACAACTAAATTCTGATTTAAGTATGGGGTTTTTTTCCCCATTAAGGGATTATCCAAAGATATGTGGGAGTGAGGGAATTTCAGAATGGCAATAAATTCTACCCATTCTTTTATTTTCAGCTACTATAGTCAAATAAATATCTGTTTCTACTTGGAGCAAAGGGTTACCTAACACATCCTTATCTCCTACCAATCTTCATTATTTAAGAAAAACTTAAATGTGAATGGGCATCTAACCATAATCCATCTTAGTGATGGGATGTAAATTACTGTAATAAAATCAAAATATCATTAATTCTGTCATAATAAAAAATTACCCAGTTCCTGATTTTGTGCACTCATTCATTACTGTTGCTCTAAAATAGTTATGGAATGAGATCCCCAACTTTTTAAAAAGCTTTTTAAAATATTGTTTTAGTTGAGTAACTTCCTGGCTGAGTTGAAAGTGTACTCAGTGTACCTTTCATTTCAAAGACCTATTTTCTTTATGCTTACATCTGAAGCAAAAAATGTGTAAGTATACGATAGTATGGTAAGAAATGTAGCTGACATTTCTTCCATAATTTATTATCTATTTATCTGTCTTAAATGCCTGTGCATATATATTTATAATACCTTTGTTTTATCTTGAAGATCTGGCAGTGTGGGGGAAAGCTGCTGTTTGTTCCCTGTTCTCGTGTTGGACACATCTATCGTCTCCAGGGCTGGCAAGGAAATCCACCCCCTGTGTACGTTGGGTCTTCTCCTACATTAAAGGTACAGTTTTGACACAACCCTGAAGGTGGTTTTTGATTTCAGATAAGAACAGTTTTAGATACATTTGTTTAAATTATTGGTAACAATTTAGAAAGCACTTCTTCCAAAGCTATTTAGTAGCTAATCATGCCCACAGAAGAGAAATCTTTGTGTTGATCCCACTGTTATTAAGAGTAGAGAATCCTAGAACCCATGTTCTTGCTCTAAAGCCTTCCTCCACTATCTTTGAGGTACAAATGCACTTCCTGTTACCTAAGGTCAGCACCTCCAGCCTTTGCTGCTCTGTGCCCAAATATGTATGAACAATTCTAGTAACTATAGCGCACTCCTGGAGACGAGGATCATGGGCTTGAAATCCCCCTTTATCTTGATAAAGAGGAATATGATTCTAGGCCAAGTTAGAGAATTCTGGAGAGTAGCATCTCAGATTTTTGTGTCTGCATTTGTTAGTTAGTTAAGAAGCAGTAAATGATAACTGGGAAGATAGCATGCTCTGTCCTACATCATAAGAGTTGGCAACCCCTCAGGTACACTGCAGTTTCTAGAAGTGTTACTTAAGACCTGAGATTAAAATTAGACATAAATTCCAAGAAACAAATGAGCCAGCTCTATATCTGAAGAGAGAATTTAAATTTTAAAAAACCCTCTTTATATCAGTTTTCATCTACCAGCAGGAAGAGAGACATCCCTCCTGCTAAGTTTCTCTATTGCCCAGTTTAAGCTTTCTCTTGTACACTGTTCTGGCATCAGTAAGTCCCATTCCCAAAGACCCAGCTCTTTATAAATTCCAGTCCTAGAACAAACTTCCTAGACAACAAGTACCTGTAGGATTATAGAGTATGGTTTGAGCCAACCCAACAGTTAGTTTCAAAGGCAATGTCCTGGCCTAGCTAAATGATAAAAATCTAACCTGGCATAAACACTTCCACACCTCCAACCCCCACACAAAAAAGTCCTGTATTAGTAATGTGAATTGATTAACATTTTAAGAAAAGGACTAGGACCAGTACAAGGGACCCCAGGGGAACATATCTGGGGGTAGAGACAGAGTAATGGGCAACAGGATAGCAAACAGTAAGTCTGTTGCTCAGTGCAGGCAAGATGCCTTGTCTGAAGTGATAAAAATCATTTCAGTCTTCTTGAAAGCTGATCAAAAATATTTACTGCATATCTTAAGACCTTACATGAGTCTGCTGGCCTGCCTACTGAATACAAAAAGCACTGCTGAATGTTCTTAAATACTAAGTTGCTTCTCTGTACGATGCAGGATGTAGAAACAGCTTATTCCTCTCTTCAGGCAGCCTCCTATTCTCACAGTAAATGTCCTTTTTTTATAGCTTTGTTCAATTTATTCTAGATGTGGATTAAAGTAAATGTCACAATAATTTGTGCCTTTAGTCAGATCTTTAAAGACTGTTTCTAACACCAGGTCATTAACCCTCGAAGAATTGGATGAAGTGAGGTGTGCATCTAGAATGTGTATAGGTAATATAGAGACAGGAGCCATCAAAGAGAATGAGAAGAGAGATGTGAGGGAGAGGCTTGTTGCCAAGTGAGCTATCCAATTTTCCCCCTTCTCCAAGTAGCTGACCCATTTTAAGACTGATTTTTTTTTTTCCCTGTTAGTGGACCAATGTGTATAATTCTCTTCATTAAAAAATTGTAGGAGGTGAATGAAAACCGTGAATTGCACTTCTGACAGCACCAGATGAATGCAAAGTTTTATTGTACCCATAACTGAAAAGTCTTTATTTTCAAATAAACAATCTCTAATCTTAGAAAAAGACTTTGCACTCTCATTAAACAGCCCAGCTTAATTTGCTAGCTTTAGTCCTAAACTATCCCTTGAAAATAATATTCATGTGTCGTGTGTAGTCTAGTGATAGTGACAAAAGGTTACTGCTATATAATAACACTGTGTTGTCACTTTTTAAGAGGACAAATCCTTAATTTTCTGGTATTAACAGGGAGTTGCTTCTGGCCTGTTTGTGTGTGCTTTGAGGTCACAGCAGTGTCTTTATTCTTCACAGAACTATGTCAGAGTTGTAGAAGTGTGGTGGGACGAATACAAGGATTACTTCTATGCCAGCCGGCCGGAGACAAAAGCGCTGCCCTATGGAGATATATCTGAGCTGAAAAAATTCCGTGAAGATCACAACTGCAAAAGTTTTAAGTGGTTTATGGAAGAAATAGCATATGATATAACTTCATATTATCCCTTACCACCCAAAAACGTGGAGTGGGGAGAGGTAGGTACAGCACATAATACCTATGTATTTTAGGAGCTTTTTTTTAAAACTGTGAATTCAAATGGAAGCAATTGTTAGCTGACATGTGAACAGGCTATTTGATTACTTCGATACTAAGCTATATGATGCTAACCAGAGAGCTGTAAAGATGTAGCCCAGGAAAAAAGTATATTTACCTTTGCAGTTGGGATTTTTTTAAATTCGTTCCACAGGTCCTTGAAGGATAATTTTTTCCATAATTGGAGTTTAATTTTTCTCAAAAGAAAAAATGTGAATCCTGCATGTAGGAGTACTGATGATGATAAATAGGTGAAAATATCTTTTGTGTGAAGGCCAAGAGAAGAGATCATGAAATCCAGGTGGAGTTTGTTCTGCCTGTGTTTGCTAGACTGGGATGTACTCGTACGTTTACAGCCCCAGTAAATCCCTTACCTGCATGCAATAATTTTATATGATTCTGTAACCATCATCTCCAGCATTAGTGTATACAATTATGACTTCACTAAATTAAGGATGTGGTTACTTTCAAGTGGTTGACAGAGTTGGCGTATCACAGGCAAGTGCAGGACTCCCCACCGAGCTCTGCCTGTCTCATTCTGCATTTTGCCCACACCTTGGTGAGCACTTACTCCTATTTATTTCACGTTTGCAGATTGTTGAGGGAAAATCAGAAAATCTTCTTGATAGCTGTGTCCCACCAAATTTAGCAACCTTTTTTCCCAAGATATGGTGAATATGATACATGGTTTTGTGACTTCAGAAGCACATTAGAAAATACAGATCTCTGCTGTCTCCTGTCACCAAGTGTCACCTCTAATTTCTTAATGTTAGAATTAGTGATACAGAACATGTGCTTAGTGAAAGGGGGTACAAATAATCTTTTATCTGAGGGACCAGATGAACAATGCCACCTTGATTTCTTACCTAAAAGCTAACACAAAGCATCAGCTACTATATGAGCCTTGGAGCTCCTCTGGAATCTACATAAAGGGTTTAGAAGGTACACTAAATATTGCTGTTCACCAAGGTGAAAGCATCTGAAGAGCATAAAATAATACTGGTGACCTTGCAGGAAATCATCCCTGATAAAAGCAAGTGGGCCTGGTGGAGCAACAGGAAGATTCTAAGTTGAGACTTCTGAAGTTTTCTCTGAAGTTTTTCTCTTCTTTGCAGGCTGTTAGTTATCCTATGTCTGAGAAATCCTGTCCCCCCTCACCCCTTTGTAACGCCACACTGATTGCATTTCCAAACTTTAGGGTATGAAAGTGCGGTTCATCTTCTCTAACAGTCTCTGGAAGAGTCTTCCAGACTTTATACTATTACAAAGAGGAAAGAGGCTCTGGGAGAGAAAATAGGTCTGTAAAAATTGTTATTTGTGTCGTAAAGTCTTTGTAAGGCTGCTTGTTGGCCCTTCTGAGAAGGGAGTGAGATAATCAGCAGCTGAGATGTGTTTTATGACAGGACTTCTGTTCTTTATGCCTGTGCCTGCCCCTCATCAATTTCTTTTTTTTTCTTTTTTTTTTTTTCCCTGTGTAATTGCTGCTGCAGAGGGTCCATCTGAGCAGCTGGGTCAGTGGGCTGTGCCTGGCTGTGGGTAGTTGCTGCTGTGCACAACTTCTCTGCATCCTGTTTCTCTTCATCCACAACAAGAGAGCAGCTTACATGAGCTCCCAAGCTTATTTATGAAGACCTGGGAGATGGAACATGCTCTGATAGGAGACTGAATAAATTAAAATACTTGAAAGTCCTATATTTTGGTGTTATTAATTTGGAATTGAGCATTGCAACTCAATTGCTTTATCAGCATACTCTGACTCATGGAAGAGCCTGCAAACCAGCAGGTTTAAGCTCCATCTCCTGGCACAGTTAACTTCAGCATTTAAATTTCATACACAATTTTGTCTGATCTCTCTGTCAGATACCTGTTACTGGTTTGAGAGATAAGTGAGAATTTTCTGAACTCCTTAGCACTTACTTTTCCCTTGAGACTAACTTGGAGTGCAAAACCTCTTTTGCAGATTCGAGGCTTTGAAACCTCTTACTGCATCGACAGCATGGGGCACACCAATGGTGGCTTTGTTGAGCTTGGGCCATGCCACAGAATGGGAGGAAATCAGGTAAGGAGCTTGGAGGCAAGCCTGAAGGAGAATTGTTTTCTGTAGATTGATAACAGGCAAGTTTTCTGTTAAGCCTGTACATTAAATAGTTGCCAGCTACAAAGTTGGCGTTTTCTGTAATCGTACTGTCATCACTAAAATACAGAAGTTTGAAAATACCATTTCAAACATAAATGGTTTGAAATTGAGGGCAAATTCATAATCCGTTCTTCAGAGAAACAGAAATGAAGAAGCAACAGTATCACTGCGTCAGCTCTTAGCATTGCTCCTGATTCACCACTTACCTTTACTTAATAATTAATCCTTCAGGAAAAAAAACCTTACTCATTTTGGCTCAATTATGTAAGAAAGTTGTTTTGGTCTAAGTAATAAAATACTTTCATGTGGTAACTCATCTTCCACCACATGAGAGAAGAAAATTAACAGAAATTTATCTCTGCTTCATTTACAAATTAATTGACAGAACATAATTACTATTAGATGGTTGCAATCCAAGCTTTTATTGTGTTTGACCTGTATCTTCACAAACCTAGCCAAGTACCACACAACAGGCTGTTCTGTCTTTATATCTTCTTCTCTGGTTGGAAAATTTTTCAGAATGTTAAGTCCTTATTCAAGCTTACGTAAACTTAAACCAGGCAGTTTTGTCATGGCAATCATAAAATTGCATTTAGGATGATGTTTTTAGAAATTCTATATGGATTAGCTCTTAGTAGCCCCTGGAAATGTCTCTTTTATTCTGATATTTAATGAAAAGGTTCCCTAAACTACTTTTTCTGCATATGCTACCCAAAACACCTTGTAGCAATTATTCTGTAAGAAGTACCTAGCATATTCGTTTTGGATGAATTAGATATTCTGGATGAATTAGATTGATTTCCTCCATGGGTAAAATGCCAGTTTTAATGTCTTTTAATGTCTTCTCATGAAGTTACTGCCCAGGATCAAGGATTTGCTGCCAGGCTTTTAGAATGATAATGGGTTGTTTGGTCATCAAATCATACAAAGATTTTAAATCAAATACTTTCAGAAGTCTCCCAAATAGGAATCCTTGTACCATTTTTGTCTTTCTGGTTAAGTTTCTTGGCCTTCTAAGTCCTACAGGAAAGTTAACCATGAAATTTAGTATTGTGATAGTAAAAGTGCGTTATGCAAAATAAAGAACCTTCTTAAAACACAGGTGTAATAAAAGCAGAAAATGTTTTGAATGTTGCCATTTCATTCTATTTTCAGTGTTTCTAAAATGCCCGTTGAGTCAACTGTTACAAAAATGTATTTTTCTTTTCCGTTAGCTTTTTCGAATCAACGAAGCCAATCAACTCATGCAGTACGATCAGTGCTTAACTAAAGGACCGGATGGATCCAAAGTTATGATTACACACTGTAATCAGAACGAATTCAAGGAGTGGCAATTCTTCAAGGTATGCAGATATGTGGAAGAAAATTAATTTTTAGATTTCGTACTGGTTTTTTTGCGCCTTTGTAAATTGTTTTATGTATATCTGAAATTAAAGATCTGTGACAGGGTTAACTGGATCGAGTAAATTGTTAATGGCACATTCTCAGAAATATATGCTTGCTAGAAAACTTACTCTAGTGAAAGATCCTTTTATTTAGTGGTTCTAATTGTCTTCTGTAGCAAAGCCTTTAAGGAATACTCCATGAGGCTACCTTTGTTGCCACAGCAATATTAGGAGTTAGTTAGCAGAGGTGTCTCAGAGGAAGCAAAGAGCATATGCACTACTAGTGACAGACTTTATAAAAACTTCTAGTGCCATCATCCTCTCTGCTTTATATCATCTCTTTATCTCATGTTCTGTGAGAAGATGGCTTAAATGCTGGAGTGCGTTTAGAAGCTTGGGTCAGTATTAGGTCTCATTTTGGGCAGTCTGAAATGAAATGTTTAAATACTGAAGATATTTTTAAGCCTACACAGAAGCAGATAAACATAAGATTACTCTGCCTTTTTGTGTTGTCTTCAGTTTTTCACTTCCTGCTCATTACCCATTCTCTAGTAACAAGAATATGCTCTGTTCTTAATCCTGGGTGTGGTGCTGTTATTATGCTATTGCAAAATCTGTAAATTTTTAATAAGGACTTGGAATGTTGGCTGATACACATGTGAGGGCTGCTACAGTCTATTTAGTCTTTACTAAAGTCCTCTATTCATACAAGTTTTGTTAGTGTTACTTTAAAAAAAGCTTAAGTTTGACTCTTTAAAATGTCTGTTTGTCTCTTTAAAAAGTGAGTCTGAATAGTCTAGGGGTGATGTTATCCTTGGATATAGCTGTATATAGCTTGGTTCTACATCTAATAAACTATCACACGTCAATTTTTCTTCAGCTTATATAGCTAGCATATTGCATATTAATTCATTAGCTGGTTACCTGGTTTCTTTATTGTTTGTCTGAAAGATGCAAGAACAGTTGAGTGCAGTGAAGTCTATTTGTTATCCTTTAAGCCACTCCACATTTCCTGGTGTTTGCATAGAGCTAGGAAATATCAGACACCATAATGGCACTTCCATCCAGTTCAGCTTCCTTGTGCTGGATTGAGAGACCAATTTCTGTAAACCTGAAATGTAAAAATCAATAAGCAGTGGCAGGTAGGTGCCAACTTCAGCATTAATATTTCAGCAGGAAAATATGTAGCAGTTTTTAACTCTCCAGCCAGCCATTCTAGCATGTCCCAGCATGTTCCTTGGCTTCTCTCTAAGAATTTCATTTATGCAAGATTCATTTCCTCTTCACTAGCACCAGTTGTATAATTGTTTGCTTATTACCACAAGTTATAAGTAATCCCAGTAAGCACAGTCTGGGCTGTAGAACAAAACACTGATTGGCTTCTGGAAGGAAAAAAAGGACAGTGAGGATGAAAGGACCACCAAGGGTGTGTAACCAAATAGTAGGAATTGGGCATGCTGCTGTGCAGTACTGAGGGTATAACTGTTTCTTCTAATGGCAAAGGCGTAAGGAATGAGACACTTACAGGCTGCTGAAAGATGTTGTGGCCTTGTGTAAATTAAGGCTGCAAGGAGGTTGGTCAGTTGGCTGTCTCTGAAACAAGCAGTGTGCCAGTTTGCTGAGTCTAACAGGTGCTGCTTGAGCACTGAGCAGTAGCAGGGCTTCAGTGCCTGTAGGCAGACATGAAGAATGGGGCTGTTGGTGGTTTACCTGTTGCTTTTGTTTAGACATCCATTTTTCTCTCCAACTAGAGGATCTCCATATCTGGCCACACAGCAGGAGCCAGGTATTGATCTGAACCCACATTTGGCTGTGCACATGTATGGGGTGATGGAGAGGGTCCCCATGCTGGGGGATCTGTGTGCACAGGACAGGGCTGCAGAGCCCGGCCCAGCCGCAGTGCCATGGGCTTGCTTCTGCTCCTTCCCCTCCACACTGGATGCAGCCAGTCAGGGTCAGGGCTGCCTCTGATACACAGGGTCAGCAAGCAGGACAGGAGCCACAGGCAGGATACTCGAGCATGGGAGCATGGTGGGTGTGGAAGGAGATGGCAAGAGTCAGCCTGAATGTGCCTGGAACAATAGCTTTGCACTTCGTTAGGCAGCCTCCTGTTGCTCCAGAATCCAGACTTAACTCTCATTCTCTTTACTCTTCCTTCTGCCAGCCAAACAGGGAGCCAAGTTAGTACGTTTTTTGCCTCTGTATGGTAAATGTTGGTGTTGTGCAGTTGCTTTCTATGAGTTCTTACTGGAGGAGGACCTGCCCAGTGAGGTCCTCATAGAGCTGTCCTCAAAGTTAATCTTTTAGTTTGATTACAGGATGGATGAAAAGCCTAGAAGCATTTTAGATACAGTTTTGCTCATTTTGTTGACAGTTTGTTGCCTAAGAGAAACGGGAGGTATCTCAGGTGGACCTTCAGGAAGCAAAGATTTAATATGAAGGCTGCAAAGTGCTAGATTTAACAAATAGTAAAATGAATATAGAACTGATCTGTTTTGGGGTGCTGAAACCTGGTTTTGTAAATAACTATATTGCAGATGTAAAGAAAATGTTTTTTAAAAGCCCAAAGAAACGAAAAATAAACCCAACACAAAAACCCAACATATTTTCCTGGTGGTTTTGTCTTTCAGAATCTGCACAGATTTACTCACATTCCATCAGGGAAGTGCTTGGATCGCTCCGAAGTCCTTCATCAAGTTTTCATTTCAGAGTGTGACTCCAGTAAAGCGACACAAAAATGGGAAATTAACAACATCCTTAGTGTGTAGACAGACAAAACCTACCTACTGATGCATTCATTTGTACAGGACTGAGAATAGCCTGAAAACTGCTGCAGTTATTAACTTTGTACAGCTGTGAGCCTCCTGGCTTGGATGAAGGACATAGAGGAACTGTGATTATTACAATAACATTATCATTCGCAGTTAATGTTTACAAAACTGCTTTACCTTAAACTCTGTAGATGTTTACATCTTTTTGTTTCAAGATGTTGGTAAATTAATGTGCTGTTAGCTATGGTTCATAGGAACATAGTTAAAAGCGTTGTCGTCTTCTTTGGGATTACACTCAGGGGTCTGAAGGCAGTTTTTTTACACACACTTGAAAAGGTTGGAGTAATCAGATTTTCATAGAACTTGGTGATTATCAACCTGTTGTATATTTTTATTTAATTTTACATCTTACTAAGCACTGCCACAGGTTATTAGCCAGGGTGGCCTTCTCTCACAGTCATGCTGCTTTTTTGGAAGATGAATTTCAACACATTTAGTGCCTCTTTCATTTCTCTCTTTCACAAGGAAAGCATTTGTTGGAAATTTAGAGTGGGTTGTTCCGAGGTGTCACCAGGGTTAGGGACCAACCATACCACCCTAAGTAATTACTGTGCTAACGAAGACAAATTTCTATTGCCAGTTTGGCTGCTCTGCTTCGACTCAATGCTTGGTACGGTGGAAGGAAGACTGTCAAGTTTAGTGCTAATGTGGTACAATTTGATGGAGGTAAGCACCCTCACAAATCCAGTTAAGAATTTATAAGCACTAATTTGCTTGTTTAAACCATGCCTTACATAAAAATAATTAAAATCAACAACAACAACCAAGCTGCACAATTACGTAAAACTTGTAAAGAATCAAATACTTCATTTATACTGCTATTTTGAATGGAAATCACTTACAGGTGGACTAAAACTTTTAATTAGGAAAAAACATCCAGCTACTTAACACATCCGCGTAATTTGTCACAAGGACATCTGTCAGCCAGTTTGGATGCCAGATTTAGATTCAAAAAGAGAAATGGAAATCCTGAAATCACACTTGTTTGTACTAATTTTCTTGTTATTTCTGTCATTTGCAACTTCTCTAGAGGGATTACAAACAAAAAACCAACTGCTTGGTGCTATAGTGTACAGAGTAGAATGTGAAGAAGTTGTTTCTAAAAATGTTCTGGAAAGGAGTTGATGTGAACTCCCTTAGGAGTATAAATACTTACCCCGAACAAATAGAGAGGTGGAGGGGAAATGACTTATCCTCACTTCCTTTGTCCAGATTGTGTGACTTAAATGTTGACATCAGTATATTGATTCCATAACTGTTATCCCTCTAACACATCATGCAATTAAATATGACTAAATACTTCCCTGAAGTCCAGAATAGCATTGCATGCAGCTTCCATTGATGTTAACAAGGGTTATGTATCATATTTGTGACAGAGTTGGATCTTTATAGGGTTGTCAGCACTGCTCTTTTAGTTTGGGATGTTTCCTAGTTTCTTTAAACTTCTCATCTATCCTTTCAGAGCTATGAAAAATAGAAAATAAAGGAGGGAGAAACTGGAAAAAAAAAACAAAAAAAAAAGGAAAATAAGGTTTTGTGCCGGTACTTGTTCCTTGTGTGTGTGAAAACTGACTCCATTTGTGTGTTGGGTAGATTAATTTAATCATACAACTATGCATAAGAGAAAGAATGGTGGCACATAAATTGTGCGGGTGTGCATTTTAAATGGGTATTATGTGCAATTCATTGAAAGCTGATGCTGTATGTGAATATGAATCTGTATGTGAGACTGAAACCTTACAAACCATGAGATCATAAGAAGCTGTTGCTGTAATTACTTTTTTCCTACTATAGCCGGCTTGGAAAAAAATAATTCCCGTATTCTTGCTTTGTAAGTTGATGATAATATCACTATGCATTTCTACATATTTTATAAATTTGATTTATGCAGATTTTGATACACTGTATGTTTCTGTAGAAATTGTATAAATCTTAAAAAAATTTATTAGGGATAAATCTGGGAAACCTATGTATATCTTACTCACGGGTTGCTTGTTTTTTAGGTGAAGTAAATAAAATATTTGAATTTTTCGTTTTACTATACTTTTACAGAGTAAAAATGGATTATTATCTTTATAGAAACCCCCATATCTCAAAATCTAGACAACCTCAATGTTGCAAACTTACAAATATTAAATGTCGTTTATTTTAAGTTTTATCTAGGTACCTTTCGTTGAATCAGTGGGAACTCAGGTTTTTTTCCAGTGAAATGAAAACTTAAATTCCCACTGAGAACATGGACATATTTGGATTTTTATATCACCTGCTGTGATATAATTATGTAGATTTAATATGCTCATAGAAAATTAACTCGAAAATAGAACCAAAGGTCAGGTCTAATTTGTAGTGTTTTCACTGTGTCTTATCTTACTTCATTTATGTTTCCTCCAAGAAGCATGTTTCAATCAAACTTTATTTTTTCCTGAGGTTCCTTAGAAAAGCAGGATGCAATTAAATCAGGGCATGAAAGACACAAGTTCTGAGAGCAAATCTAAGTGCTGAAATCTACAGGACTTTTTTTACAAATGGGATTCTTGCTTCCCACCCATATCTGTCAGTGCATTTTGAGTATTCAGGTTTCAAAAGGCTCTTCTGACAAAACTCTGGAATTATAGCAGAGACTATATATGTAGGCAACACCCTTTTATGTATGGAAACAGGGACCAATAGGAAGGAGGGGACATCTTGCTTTATTACTGGAGATGCTGGCACCAGGCGAACCTACATCACACTTAGGACAGTACCAAAGGCATTGTCCCCACTGATGGCATCCTGAATCAGTGCATTCTCTTTCCCTAATGCTAGTCCATCTCCTCTACTACTGTCTTCTTCGTCCTTACCATTTCCCTCCAAATTGCAGTCCCTAAAGCCAAAACTCATCAACTCACTGCTCTAAAACTATATCAAGAAACTTGAGATCTATTACACCATGCCAGAGTTGTTAAAATTTTATGCTTAACTCTTCATCTGTGAGCCTTCTTGCAAGAAAGAACTAAACATACCACTACCTATAAAAACACAAAAGGTGCCTTGGTAGATTTTGCTGTATATAAAGCACAATTTTCCTTTTACTTTAAAAATCATCAAACTGTGCTAGAATCTATGGAGGTGAAGTAATAAAGGGAGTTTTAAAACATGAAGAAGGAATTATCTATGCTATTGAACATGAACACAAACTTTGTTTCTGTAAAAGCAGTTATTGTTTGTTCCCTGCTGGTGAGCTTAGATCCATCAATTGGAATAGGTGAAAAGAAGTAACTCAAGGGAAAGCAAATTGGCAATGTTTCTGTTTCTGGTTGTTCTCACTGCTTTGAAAGGCATGAGAATACTAGGTCTTGCTGTGTTCTGAAATCTTATACCACTTCCTTTTATGAGACTCTGAGAAGTGTCAGTGGTTATCTTCCAGGGTAATACGTACTTTCAGGGAGCATCAGAAGTGGTTGCCAGCATTTGGTCCTCTGGCTGTTGACTTTACTTAGCCTGCAAGCCTACTCTGAACTCCTGCAGTGTTGGAATAGTAAATTGTGTCACTTGGCTGTGGCACTATGTGGAATGTATCTGGTAGAATTAATCTAGTTAGAAAAGGTGATAGGCTATCAAAAAATGTAGGTGATTTTGGCTCCCTTGGGTTTTGCGTAAAACCTGAAACATAAACTATAATTGAGCCCTGAAGTCTGAAACCAGTTTGGTCCTCCTGTGATGGGGAGCCTTGCTCACTGCTGCCTCAGGTGTGTGCACTGGTGTGAGCTTTCGCCCTCATCTCACCCTCAGCTGTGGAGCCCAGAAAAATGGGAAGAAGTGTTCATGTGGATTTTACATCCCAGTAACCCAGCTAATGGTTAGCAACCTTTGTTTTTTAAAATCTTAAAAATCTAACCCATTCTTTGTTTGGGGGAACTAATGAAGTGTTCTCCATGACCACATAACATGGGGTAACACGGGGCCTGTGTCTGCACAACTCTTGGGATTTTTACCTCATTGCACTGCTCTGTGGCTTTTCTGGACTCTTCAGTAAAGTCGCGATCTGTGGTGGCTGATGCATCTCAGCTAACTGATAAAAAATGCATGTTCCTTCAGTCAACAGCAGTGAAGGTGACAAGCATCCAAGTCTGTAAGGAGGAGTTAAAGCTGCTGAACACCAAGGTGAAAAGTTTTGCTTGCCTGTTAGAGCCTTATTTTTTCTTACTAATCTGCTTCACAGAGAAGAAACAAAATTGTTTTACTGACAAGAACAGTGTCCTCTCTGGAGTGCAGCTAAAGCAGGGTTGAGGGCTGGTTGTGTACAGCAGCTCTCATGAATGCAGTTCAGTGTGAAAGTGGATCTGCCTGCAGTGATCCAACATTCAAACAACTCCATGGTGTTTCTTGTGCGAGAGTAATGTCTCCTGTGCAAAAAAAAAGAAACAGAAAGGTGGGAGAAAAAGCACAGCTCTGACTCATAATAAAAAACAACTAATGGCTGAGATTAGCGTGATGGCAATAGCAGCCTTCTGGTTGAACGTCCCTGGGAAAGGGAAAATGAATGGAGAGATGATATTTTACTTCCCTGGAAAGGGCTGCTGGTGGCAGTGTGTGTCAACTAGAGAAGGCAGCATGCCCAGGCTGCTGTTAAACTACAGCTTTCAGATGAAGAAGCACGGCTTGGAATGGGCTTTCTGAACCACGTGAAGGCACTGAGGTGGAAATGGGAATCAAAATACAGCCTTTCCCCTTGAAATTTGTGGGAGGATTTCCCCAGGAAAATAAGGTAGAGCAGTATCTTTCTAGAAGCCCTGATATGAGACAGGAGTAGGTCTCTGGGTACAATGTCTTCTGAATCATCTTTGGGGGGGGGTGCATGTTCCCTGAGTCAGACCTGCCACAGGAGACAGCATTAGCACTTTTGGGAAACAGCTGGGCCAGAGCCATGGGGACTGGTACTGGCATTTCTGAGGGCTGGTGGTGAAAACACCCACTGCAAGTGATGAAAATACCCCTCCAAACAGCCAGGGTCTTGTCCCACTGTGTCATTCTGCAGAGACCCCAAGCCCTGCCTGGCACTGCAAGCTTTGCCAGCCTGAGCCTGTGGGATGGCTGCAGCACCTTGCCAGAGGCCTCAAGGCCATCACAATTGCCCAACAGACAGCTACAAAGGCAGTTTTTGTGTTTTTATTTCTGAGACAGCAGAAACTGGAAGAAAGTAGAACTGGATGAAAATAGAAGCCTTCTGGATGTTTCTTGTGAGTTCATAAGAAGTGGAGATTTGGGAAAAGCTAACCAGGAGAATAAGCATGCCCAACTCTGGAAGGGCTTCTAGCCATGCTGCTCTTTCAATTGCACTGAGGAATGCAGTGAAGTCCTGTCTGTCCTGAAGATGCCAAAGAACCTCTAGAGATACAGCTAATCAACCTGGCAATGGAAAGGAAAGCTGTCTGTCCTGTCGTCTGGGACAAAGGTAAGATGGTGTGGGATGTTGCTGAGGAAAACAATGCTGTAACCCTGTAGCAGAGTGGGGTCTGGTTACTATTTATAAAAAGCTATTGAGGATAAAGTAATATTGAATGGGCCATTTCCAGTTGTTTTCCCTGTGACGTTATGCCATTCCAAGTCATTATGAGAAAAATGGAGTCCATGTTCCAGAATTATCATGGCAAGCTGAAAAATATTTTGAATTAGGATAAGAACTGAATGTAGCATTAAAACATTAAGCACATTCAAGATCATATCAAAAGTCCAGGTAGCACAGCAGCCTATCTCACTCAGAGGTCAGAAGGATCAGTGTGGTCAAAGAGTGCGGGGCAGAGGGAAAGGATACTGCAAGGATACTTGTCTAACCTTGTCTCTGCTTCTGGATTATATAACTCAAGCACTTCCTGACTAGAGATGGCGTTTCTATTTAATAGTACAGAATTTCCCAGCTGCTTCTTCAATCTAGGCGGGCTTTAGTCACATGTCATCTAATTTATGCAAAAAATGTTAAGGTTTCTGAAGAGGCATGCTGGCTCTGCAGTGCACTCCTCTGCTGTGACAAATCAGTGACATACAGGTGAATTGTGAAGGCTTGTTAAAGGTCTTAATTCCTGAAGGAGTAGTCAGTGCTAGGTCAGTGCAGAGTTCAGCCAGCCAGGCACTGGTTTCAAGGTAGCAGCACTGACAATAACATAATCAACCGCTCATTTTCCAAAGGGCCTTTCAGAATACTGTGGTCTTGTCCATGCAAACATCATCCCTCCAGCTCTGCTGAAGAAATGATTTATGGGTACAAGCTTTAGCTTTAGATATTTGGGGCAGGAAATACTGACAATAGCTTTTCCTGCAACTTACAGGTGGAACACTGGATCTGCTAGGTATAAAGATTTTTTCTGGTAGTTGACTTCATATTCAGTCCTGGAGCATCATGAGCCTTTCCAGCACTGAGGCTAAGGGAGATAGTTGATTTCAGGGTGTCAGGATAATCAGAGCAATGTACAGGTTCACTTACTAATTAGTGCTGGCCTGTGACAACCAAGTAATTTGAGGAATTTGTGTAGAGAGTTGTCTTTTTTATCAGGTGGATCTCAATCTTATGTTATTCCACAGTTAGGAGACTTAATGCATCCCTTAAGGGCTGTGTGCGTTGGAGAATGCAGCAGTGAGCTCAGCATCTGGGCTGTGTTATGGGATTCTTGACACTGGATTCAAATAGGATCATGGAAAAGCAGATGAGTCATGATGCAGCTCATACAAGAGGCCCAGCAATTTTTGGAAGTGCAGTTTGTTGGCCAAGCTCTTAGATATTTCAGGATGTGTAAAGAAATAGAAGCCAAAATGGGAAAGCAAACAGAAAAATATCTTCGAAGGCCATTGAAGTGGGATCTGCAACCATCACCACCACAGCAAATAATCCATCACTGAACAATATGTACTAGATTATGTACCAGTGTTATAGACCAGATGCCTATGATACACTGTTTTGAAAAAGTTTAATACATCATTGGCTAATCAAAGGTAAAACTATTTCATTTCTTGTCTGATTTTCTCTCCACAAACATTTGCAACTTTATTAGTGTTCTAGGAGACTTGAAGCCTATATATGCTGAAGTCAGTTCCCAGGTCTGTGGCTGTTCTAATCAAGACACATACACACATGCATATTTACAATTTTCCATACCACAGGTTTAGCTTTGGAAAAATAAGGCCAGCTTTATAAATAGGCTTTGTTCTTCAATGACCTAAGGAAACCTTATATTTCTCTAGGAAAATAAGACAATACTGAATTATGTGTTTTGTTTGTAACTCTTTTACCTGATAATGCCTAACATGCTATTTGCTTTTCTAGCAAACATTCATTATATCTTCACTGAATTGTCTGTTACAGCTCCAGTATCTCCTCCAGACTAATGTAATTGTACCCCATATTACCCATAACTTGAATGTTAGGCCTTCTTTTTCCCCTTCACATGTGATAGGGCAGTGCATATTAACATGTAATACAATTTGTACGAACATCATGTTTCACCTGCTGGTTTTACTGTTCCGTCACTTCAGGCTGCAGGGTGGCTTTGCACGTCTTCACTGTTAGCTCTTGTTATTCATGCAAGATCCATGGTGACTTACTTCTTTCATGAGAAGTAGACCAGAAAAGCTCAAGTAGACCAAAACTACCCAATCTCCTTTACCTTAAAATTTCTTCAAAGAATATTTATAAAGAATATTTACAGCTCTGTGGAACAGGATATTCTCTTGTGAAATCACAAGTTCTATTTAGCCATTTGTCCAGCAACTCTCAGCTGTGCCATGGCTCCTACCAACTTGTCAGGTGGACATTACTGATCTGAGGCTCTCTGCATTTCCACAGAATGTTTTCTAAAAATTAGTGTTGTATTTGTGACCTTCCTTTCATCTAGCACTTAAGACAGTTTTAAGTGAAAAAAAATATAAAGTACAGTTCGAAGTTCAGCCATTTCATCACTTGAATTTCCTTAGAACTGTTGGATGAATACCATCTGTCCTGTCATTCTGTTTCAAGTTCTTTTACACTTGGATTTGAGACAGATGCTTCACCATGCCTCTTCGATTAAAAAATTTTGTCATGAAAACTGTCTGAAACTCCTCTACAAGGTTAAAAAAGGTTGTTTTTGTTTTTTTTTTCTAGGCATTGCTACTGTATCTTGAGCATCCATTGTCCCTAGGACAGTTTTGCAGCCATCTTGTTTCTGTGGATGCACAGGCCTTGGGTGAGTTAATTTTCTTCCTAGTAGCTGGTACAGTGCTGGGTACTGGATTTAAGGGAAGGATAATGCTGGTAACAGACTGATCATTTAATTGTCATCAGGTAGTGTTTACTCTTAGTCAAGGACTCTTCAGCTTCTCATGCTGCCCTGAAAGTGAGGAGGCTGGGGCTGCACAAGAAGCTGGAAGGGGACACAGCTGGGACAGGTGATTAAAGGGATATTCAATACCATGAGAGTCAGCATGTAACTAGGGTGAAAGCTGGCTGAGCAACACTCTTTGGAAACTGGCTGGGCATTGCTTGGTTGCTTTTCATTTGCATAATTTCCTTTATTTCTCTTTTTGTTATTTTCCATTTTAGTATAATTTATTAATTTACAGTAATCTCACGATTACAAGCCGCACTGATTATATGCCACATGTCTGGGTGTCGGCAACATTTAGTTCTTTGTCCATAAATAAGCCGCAGTGGATTATTAGCCGCACTTTCGTTCGCAGCGAGGATCCCCGTGCAGCTTTCACAAAGTTGCCAAATAGTAGCAGGATCGTGGGGTTTTACTGGCTCGGCTCGGAGCCATGCGGGCTCAGCCCGCTTGGGGCTGTCGACGGGGCCGAGTGAGCCAGCACAGTGCTGCTGCTCGGCGGGGCTGCTTGGGGCCGGCCACTGCTGCCAGGCTCACTCGCCCCTACCTGCACCACTGGCATCAGGCGGGCTGGCCCTGGCTCAGCACTGCCGGTCCCACTGCTGCTGTGTTTGCTCCCCCCAGCCCGGTGCTGCTGGCCCCGCCCCCACTGAGCGGGCTGGCCCTGGCCTGGCACTGCTGGTCCTGCCACCGCCGCATTCGCTCCGCCCAGCCCCCACCGCATCCGCTCCCCCCGGCCTGGCGCTGCCCGCCCGGCCCCTGCCACGTTCGCTGCCCCTGGCCCAGCGCTGCCCCACCGGGGCTGGGGGGGCTTGGCTCAGGGCTGCTGCCGGCTCTCATTTCTGGTTGGCAAATTTCAGAATTTTTTTTCACATATTATCAGCTCTGGATTACAAGCTGCACTTTGGGTTTGGACCAAAACTTGAGTCAAAATGGTGCGGCTTATGATCGTGAAATTACTGTACTATTACTTTATTTCAGTTGTGAAGCTGCTTCATGACAGTTATGAGTTTACTTACAGTAATTTCACGACTATAAGGTGCACCCTTTTGACTAAAATTTTCCCCCGAACCCAGAAGTGCACCTTATAGTCTGGTGCGCCTTATCTGATGTGCAAAGTACGGAAATTTGCAAACCTGGAACTGCAATCTGCGAGCTGAGCCAGGACCTGCGGAAGCTGCAGCCGTGCATGGGGAGTCGGGAGCCACGGCCGCCGGGTGGGGGAAACCGGGAACCGGCGCGGCCGCCGGCCGGGGAGAAGCAGGGGGAAGCAATGAGAAAGTGCCGCGGGAAAGCGCTGCGAGAAAGCGCAGAAAAGTGGCGAGAAAGCGCCGCAGGAAAGCGCCACCAGAAAGCACAAAAAAGTGGCAAGAAAGCGCCACGAGAAAGCGCAGAAAAGTGGCGAGAGCACCATGGGAAAGCACCACGAGAAAGCACTGAAAAGCAGCGAGAAAGCGCCCGCAGGAAAGCGCAGAAAAGCGGCGAGAAAACGCCGCAGGAAAGCACAGAAAAGCAGCGAGAAAGCGCCGCAGGAAAACGCCGAAAAGTGGCGAGAAAGCGCCCCCGGAAAGCGCCAAAAAGTGGCGAGAAAGCGCTGTGGGAAAGCACAGAAAAGTGGTGAGAAAGCGCCGCAAGAAAGCGCCGAAAAGAGGGGAGAAAGCGCCACGAGACAGCACCAAAAAGTGGCAAGAAAGCACCGCGGGAAAGCGCCGAAAACAGCGCCACTGCAGCCCTGTAAACAGCGCTGCCAGCCCCGAAAGTGCCACCAGCCCCCGCTGCAGCCACGGCCCCGAACCGCCTCCGCCCTGAGCCCTGCCTCACCAGCCAGTGCTGGGGCTGGGCAGGAGTGCCAGGCTCCGTGCACGGGGAGGACACCTGGGGCTGCGTTTAAAGGCT
>PYHW01010620.1:9937155-9958866 GCA_013186435.1 Turdus rufiventris | reverse complement strand
ATGCATATTGGGATACATTAAGAGCTTGTACAGTTTATTAAACCATGGAAATGGCTTTATGGAAATTAGCTACCAAATTCAAAAAGCAAAGGTCTTATGTGTTTTATATTCCATAAAGGTATAGAAAGGAAGTTCTTTCTACAATGTAAAGTGAGGCAGTGACTTGTGGTTAGAAAGGAAGGGGTTTTTTGTTGGTGGTAGTTTTTCCCCTTGAAAACATTGTTGCAGGATCATAGAATGATGTCTGTTATCTTCACTTGCAGACTTGAATCATTGACGGTTGCAGGGGATCACAAATGATATCTTCTGTCCAAAGAAAATATCCCTGGAAAATAGGATCACATATTCAAACAGTTAGATCATTGATTTATTAGAGCTTTAACGTGACATGCATTTCCCACTGTGGATATTTTTTGGCATGTATCATGATATATGTGGGATTAACTGTGTTTGTACGATGTCCTAGCAATGCAAATGCAACTGCAGGTCTGGATGAAGATTCTACCTCTGCTGACTTGCTGTGAGAGCAATGGCAAAACTTCCAATGGCTGACCAGGTTGCAGAACCCCACCCTGTTATTTTAACTTTGAGAAAATAAACTTACCAAATAGATTATATTATCAAAATAAAGGACTTTGGCATGTGCACACATAGTGTTTTAGTTGAGTTTGTCCTGAGAGCACAGATGCAAAGCAGGTCTTGTGTACCTTAGGATGGTGGAAGGAATATTTTCTTTCGTATTTGTACCAGAGGAAGAGTTTTTATTATGCTGCTCAATGGTTGAAGCTAGAGAGCCAAAGTGTGCTTCAGGATGAGGACACCATATGTGGTTTTAGGGAAAATGAAAGATGAAAATCTTACTTAAACACTACTCTCAGTTTGAATGTGAGATTTTTAGCTTTTAGAAGTCCTGCCCGCTTGGTTCAACTTGAGAGGTGCTGAAAAGTTTCCTTTATTGGATTTTAGCAGACTTGGGAAATGAGTGTTAAGAGGAGTACATATGAAAAAATCATTTTTGCTTGACGATATAATGCCACCACATTTTGGTGCCTCTGAAATATTAGTAAGTTTTGAATGGTTGATATTTCTAATCCAAATTTACTGAAGAAAAGATATTGCTGAAAAGCTGAATGAAATAATACCCCTTAATACATTTTATTACCTAAAACCAGAATGGGCTGATGGTGTTTATTTAACTCAGTTATGTTCTTTCTATGTAACAACAACAAAAACCCCATGTTCAGTGTGAACTTCACTGTAACTGTCAGCAGTGTGAGCAAGCCAGGGAGGTGTTGACGTTCTTGTGCTCAGTCTTTGCCTCACCTTATACAAGTATGTGTGAACCCCTGTGCCCCTCCTTTGCTTTTCTGGTTTTAACAGCTATGTTTACAGAATTCCTTGTTCAACTGACATATGTGCATGCACTTTGGAATAGCAATTCAGTTCTCTTCGATGGAACAGAAATCAAACGGGATTTTTTTTTTTTTTGGTGGTCCTGAGAATATCTTCATTGCAAAATGCTGTGAATAAGGGTTTGATGTAGTTAGTTTGGATCAAACAGAGGAGTCAAAACTTGGGTGATTAAAATGCTGAAAGCCCTGTTAATAGGACAGGGAGATTTATAAAATATACTTGGCAAGTCCTAGGTGAGCCCCTGAAAAACAAATCCTTAAAACTGACAGTAACAGAAAATTGGCTATATCTTGATATAATTTCAAACCATCTGAAGTGATGGATTTCTTTAAAATGGTAGCTTATTCTGCATGTGGAAACGGTAAAAGGAAGGAAATATAGTGGGCAGTTGTGAAGAACTAAACAGGTTTATATGAAAGGAGTGAGATCTTACTTTGGGCAGCAGAGCAGTTCATTCAAGTTGCAGTAACAGATCACCTCACAGCCCTTCCCTTCCCAGAAGTGATCCTGCAGACCATCGTCGATGTGCCGGAGGTTCTCTGTGTTTTTGGGGATGGTGTGACAGCTGTGGTCCTGGAGGGCCCTCTTGTAACAAGCAGGGCGCTGGGAAGGCAGCGCTGGGATACCCAGGAGGGTGCTCAGCAGCAGCAGCAGCGCCGAGACCATCTTCATTCTTGCCAAGCTTCCCACAGCAGGGTGCTAAAGAGAAATGAGGTATGTGACACGGCTATTGCTGCTGTGAACAGACCTCTTTCCCTGATTTGCTTTCTGCCTTGCATTTTTCTTTCCTGCGAAGCTTTGGTCATTTGAGCCTGAGTGCTCGAGAGTGTTCTCTCCTAGGAGGTAAATAATATTGCAGCAGAATTGATATTCATTACTTTCTGCACAACCTTGGGAATCCTTTCATTGGGAATTGAGGCTTCTGATGCTGGCAATTTTGTTGTTTCTGTGGCCTCTCACCTTGAGAAAATTGCTTTGAGCTGGCCGCGTTTTTTGGTGGTGTAAGTGATTGTATCGATTGCTACCAAACCAGGGGGAAATGTCTGGGTGTGTGCCCTTGCCTTCCTGACCACTTTGCCTGTCAAAACAAAAGTCACATAAAATAAATAGTATCCTTCCCCATCAAAGTTGTGGGAAAACTGCTTGCTGATTGAATCCCGTGTCATGAGCTGTGTGAGAAACTGAGGCAGTGCTGCCAGGTGCTGCTGTCCTGGGCTCTGGTATGATACAGCATTATGGAGAGTCTTCTTTATTTGCTTTGTTTAGTACTGCAGACTGCTTAGTTAAGTCGTGCTACTGGATGTCCTTATGTTTTAAATGTTTTTTAAAAGGGTGGGATAAATTATCCCTTGCAGAGCTCTCCTGCTGGCCACTAGGCTTTCCATTGTTTTGTTTAGCATGAGCTCTGCTGTTCTGTGCTGCTTTGCACAGTCTGACCTTGCCGCAAAGCTTTGGATCCTTGAACTTGCATTCACTTATTAAATTAGGCTGTTGAACAACGTTTGAACTCAGCTTTTATTGGTATTAGGAGGGTGGGTTTTTTACCTTTCCTCATGCTCAAACAAAATGGATCTGTTATCTTGACTGAATTTAAATAGGAATTCTGCTCCGAAAATGAACCTAAAGAATGACCAGCTCTGCCCAGCACTCTCCCTGTGTGCTCGATATTTTGCTTGTGTAAGACTTAAGGAAGACTTTGCTGTCCTTCATCTTGCTGGCACTTGGGAATTGATGCCCTGACATGACGACATAGGCCAGCCCTGATCTTCCACATGGGGCCGAAGATTGGAATAGGCTAACCCAATGAAAACAAGATGTAAGGCAATGTCTAATCAAAGATTATCAAAGGTGAAGTTAAGATGGTAGAGGTATTATCTAAATAAGGAAAAAAAGTAAGGTATGCCATCTGTAGATGTATTTTTTAGTCAATTTTCTCAGGGAGTTTTCTTGCCACCGTAGCTACCTTATCTTCCATTTATTCAGCCAATGAATAAAATGCCATGTAAGAAAATCTGGAAATTTAGATTCATATTAGGGATAAAATACAACACCTCAAAGCTTTTTAGTTATTTATTTTTATATTTAAACTTGAGGATTTTTTAACATCAGTAGCCAAGTATTAAAAAGTGGCCAATATATTAAAGAACATGAGTAAAGTGAGAATAAGCTCTTCTGTGGATTTTTTGGCTTCTGTTGTAGAAGCAAAATTCATTGAATAATTCCTTTTAGTTTCCATGAACTTGTATGGGAACTTTTGAGTAGAAGACTCCTATAAACTACTAGTAATCGAGCCTTGGGGATCTATTTTTAATTACCTCAGAGTGCAGTAGTGAATAACATATTGTCTTTATTAGTTTTAGACCTCAAAACTACTACTCAAATAAAGTAAACATTGTTCTAACCTTGCCTGGTTTTTTTAGACTTGAGTGAAGAATCTGTATTGTTATATTTATGGTTTTATTTTGTAGGAGTATAAACACTTTAGTTATGAGGGTTCTGCTCAGAGAAGTCTAATGCTTAAAGTGAAAAAAATTGTTTATACTATACCTAGATAAATGCTAGTGTCAGGGATTACAATTTAATTTTCTGTTCAAATAGTTGAGCTTAATTAAGTATTTAATAGAGGAAAAATTCCATGAAACAGAAAAATAGGAAGCAGGGACGTTTATGCCTTTGTTTCCTATGATTAGATTATTCTGTGTTGTTCTACTGATGAGACATTCATGATACCTTGCTCTTGTGAATTTTTTTTTTCTTTTTAATTTTTAATAATTCAAGTGATCTTTCCCTTCCTGGAGCTCAGCTGAAATGCTTGTTTGAATCTGTTGCCAGCTACCTATCTCCTCAAAATTTGTAGGAATTCAGTTCCTGGAAAATAAACACATTTGTCCTGAAAATAGACACATTCTCTATACACTGTCAAATTGCGAGATTCGAAAATCAGTTTTTAAGGTGTTTCTCTAGTTCTCTACTTGCCTTGAAAAATAATAGGATATTGCTGTAAGGTGTCATCAGGAGGGTTTCTGTGGGTGGGTGCCAAAATCAGTATTAGCAAAGTCAACATGCTGGAGAGCTATGGATAGACAGCTGCTCTGCCCAGCTATGCATCTTACCAATGATAAACATTGTTATTATTCAGAAAAAAAATTATAATTTTGTTTCTGCCTAAATATTTCCTCTGGGCTTTTTTTTGCAGATCAAAGCCAGACAGAAACTTTTTGTCAAAAGACCTTTCTTCAAACGGGTATTTCTTTCCTGGGGGAGAGAGAACAGTCCCTATTTGCAAATGTAAGATTGCTAAGGAGCTAAAGTGTTTCATCAGCTCCCTGCACAGCATCCATGTGGGTAAACTCAGCACACCTTTCAGATGCAGCATCTCTGACAAGCTGCTGCAGCTTCTTATCCTGAGTGCAGTTGAACAGATGTTGGAGTGTCACTGATTGCTTAGGTAAAGAAAATAGCTAGTATATGCATTTTTATTTCAAAATGAGCGTCAAAGGCATTGTCTGCTTTTACACAGCGCAGAAGATAGGCTTTTCTCACAAAGAAAATCAGGAAAATGAGATGAACAAATCCCACCACTGATGTGGCTTAAAAAATCATTAATTGCCAGCAAGCATCCTCTTACATTTCTTTATTTTATAAAACCTTCTGAAAAGATAGCAATGCCAGGCATGCTAAGCCTGACCAGCTTGCTCAATCAAGATTTTATAATTTCAAATTCTAGCAGGAGTGAAGCCATCTACAAATACCAAAAATGAGCTCCTTGCATTTGTGTAAGTTCTGCTCAGTTAATTACGTTGATTATTTTGACGTGGTGTAGGTAAGGTTTAAGACCAAATGCACCTGGGAATACAAGTGCTTTGAAATAGTTTGGAGCTTTTCCTAAAGGAAAATGGTTAGTCTGGGAATATGCATGATGAGTCAGGAATTAGTGCTGCCTCTGCTTGTTCAGCTGAGAGTGTTTGAATTATCTTGCCAGGCAATTTGGCACCATCTAGTCTTTGGATCCGCTAGATGCAGAGGTAGTCAGACTGAAGAGAGAACCCCAAGTCTCAGCCTCCTTGTCCAAGAAAAACAGGGCAATGGCTCATGAGAAGTGATGTCCTTTAAAGGTCACACAGTATCAAGTAGGAGCTCAGGTGTTAGAAATAGAGAAGACTGAGAAATGGCGCAAAATGTGTATTTTGGCACTTCTAGAGATCCCACATGGTTGGGAAAATAGAAATAGTTGTAGGTTGGTCTATCAACCATTAAAAATATCAATCCTTCATTAAATATACCCTTCTTTTCCCCTTTAGTAGGATGTACTTCTAGTTGCCTAATGTTGGAAACAAGAAATACATTAATTGGTACACTTTTGGTGTATGTTCTTTACCAGTCTGTCCAGTGGCATGTGCCAGGTTAACAAGTTGCACTTAAAAAGCAAAAATTTATTAAAATTGTTTCACTTACTCAAAATGAAATGTATTTTTGTGTTTATTTATTTGTCAAGTTTGCCTTTCACAAACACCTGTAAGATGCTGAGTTTTTAGGTGGTTTTGGGCTTGATAGTTAGGTTTATTAGTGCATTACTTAAAAATCACACACAAGAACTGCATAACAGATAATATTGTGAAGAATTTTTTCCATTTAAAAAAATCCTATATATATTTTGATTGAATACTGTAAGGAGACCATCTATTCCACTGAATTCAGTGAATTGCTGCTTTGTAATTGTCATCAATACCATGATTCTTTCCAGAAACTGAGTTGCCATTAAACCCCATTTTGTTTTCTTTAATACAGCAATTCATTGTGAAGACACCTCTCCATATTATATTGAGCACTGGAAGGCAATATACTATATTTAGTGACTTCAGACGTTCATATTTAGTGTCCAACTTAGAAGAAAAGCAAGATAGTAAAAGAATTATTTTGATCTGGATCCCAGCCATGCAACTGTCTTGAATAACACCTCTTGCCTGTAGTATAACAGCTTCTCCCAAATCTTCTTCTGCATATTCCCATATATATTTCTAATTCTGTACCCTCTAACTAGAAGGAACAAGTATACAAGGATAATTTCAGCAGCAAAACATACCTTTATCTTCTGGTTCACTCCTTTCCACTTTCTTGGCAGCTGTATCTTTGTAGATGTACCCAGAGAGACTGGAGCTAGTGGGGATGAGAGGAGGGAGGAGGGCTGATGGAGATGCTGTACAAGCAGCCCTTTGTTTGTCCTCACTTCTGCCTGTGAGTGACGAGCACTGCTCTCCAGCAGCGGGGCAGAGGATGGGCTTCAGGAGCCTCCTCTTGCAGCCACTGCCAGCCTCGTCTTGGGGCAAAAATTTAACAATTCCCTTCCAGCAGGAAACAATTAGCTCATCCAGGATCTGGTGCAAAGGTGTCTCCTCAAAGAGCAGAGCACAACATCCAGAAAAAGAGAGGAGGAAAGATCCTGTGGAATAATTGTGTCTTGCTTGTGGAGTGTGAGCAGGCTGGGGGAAATGGGAAGGAGTAGTTCTCTGGGCTTGCACAGCCAGGAAATCATGGTTTCTAAACAGGTGCCTTATTTTGCATTTGGTGGGCAAGAGCAGGCCTACTCGACTATCTCATGCAGTACTTTAGGATCCTTTCAAGTTTTCTGAAACTGACATAATAAAAAAAAAATCTTTAATTATTTTAACCAGATTTCTAGTACAGCGTGCTCAATGATGCCAAGCATCAAGTTCTTTACTGAACAGTCTTTAATCAAAAGGTAAAGCATTACATTAAACAGTATTTCAGAGGAGCTTATTTTAGACTAATTCCAGATTAATCAAACAATCTGGTACCATAAAAACATAAAACAAAGATCTTTAATGGAATTGAAATATTATGTGCTAATGAGAAAAATAGTCTTGAGGGTGAAGCATGTGTCCTCATATGTCTGCTGCAATTTGATTCTTGTTCTACTGTGGCCGTTCTGGACCTATTTTATGCTGGAAACAGGGAGGGATGATTATTGAGCTGTAACTCTTATATTTTTCTTGTGTGCCTTGTTTTGATTCTGATGTTGTACTGTAAGAGTTTTGTTTTCTCTGTCTGTTGGATTCTTTCAGTACAGAGATTTGTTAGGAGTACAAAAAGGTGCCCCTGCTCAGCTGGTTCAAGTTTACAATTTGATGTCGTGGTGCTTGTTCAATTTGATTTATTGTATGCTGGAAGCAAGCTCTGTAAAAAGTGCATATCCCATGTTCTGCTGCCTCAGCAAAGAGAGGGGGTAAATGGCACAGTTATTTAGAAGCAAACCTTTGGAAACTGAGCCTGCCTACTCATGCTGGTCCCATCCAGAAGGGTGCTCCCCCCTCTCTGCTGCAGGTGGGCAGCTGGGATGGAGGGAGCAGCGTGCATGGCTGTACCTCTCCCTCTAATTCTGGTGAGAAACGTGAGGAAGGACATTTCCTGCAACTTAAAAGGGGAGGGAGGAGATAGCTGCAGGCAGAACAGGACAGCCCTGCCTTTTCAGGGTGACAAAATGCCTGCTGCTCCCTCTGCCTTGCTAGAGAAATTCTTTCCTGCTGCAGAGCATGGCCACAGTGTTCCGTGCCTTAAATGAGATTATGGTAATGCCTCTGGGAGTACACGGTGTTCCAGGGCAGGAAGGGAGCAGGCTGGGAGCTCCTGCGGAGGTGCTGCAGCAGGGACTGGCTGTATATAAGCAGGGATAAAACGGAGAAGGGAGCGAGAGCACAGCGTGCTGAAACTCTGAATTTGAATGCCTTTTTAGTTACTTGCAAATCAATTTCGGTCCGAATAAATTTTTATCAGAAGGTTAAATAAAAGTGTATTACAATTATTCCTTTGCTTTCAGTGTAAGTTTTCTTGTGTTTTCCAGGGAATATACAGTAATTTCACGACCATAAGGTGCACCCCCCGAGAGTCACAACTTTGCCCATCAGGTAAGGCGCAGCGGACTATAAGGCGCACTTCCGGGTTTGAGGGAAAATTTTAGTCAAAAGGGTGCGCCTTATAGTCGTGAAATTACCGTATGTATTTTCAGAGCCATGTCTGGACAGCAGTCCAGTGAGTTGATAGTTTTGTATAAAAATTAAACTGTGTGAGGGACAGTTTTCTTCAGGAGATGTCTCGCTGCATTTTGAGAAAAGACAGTTCTGACAAAGATGGTGTTTGGCTGGTGAATTTTTTTTTTTGCTCTCCTCCAGAGTTCTGTGTGTGATGTCTTCAGTCACTGAAAACTTTCAGGAACAAGATGAAGTTTTCTCCCTTGTGATGCTGCTACAGAGTAGACATGCAAAAGCAAAGTGGCATTGGGAAGAAGCAAAAGTTTTGAGGAATTTCATCAATGAAATGCAACCCAACAAAAAGTTCTAAGACTGCTGTAAAACAACTCTTTGAGGAGTTAAAAGTGAGGTATGGAAAAGGCATTGAAGCACTGGGGAGCCTGCACTGGGAGAAAGCAAAGTGCATAGCAGTACTTCCAGATCTCACCTGCTTTTCCCTTTCTCCTTTGCCCCTGACCCACTGCCCTGAATATCTGTTTCCCTACTGCCTCTGTCTCACTCCTTGTCTCCAGCCCTGATGGCCCTTTCTTCATTTTAGGTTTCCTTGGGCCTTTCTGCTCCAGCATCGCATCCCAGTGGGCTCAGCAGCCGGTGTCTGGCACAGGCTGGCAGGGTGCCAGCTGTGACAGAGGGCTATTGAAAATCGCAGGAGACTTTTTGTTCCCTACCGTGGCATCTGGGATCTACAGGAGAACCATAAGGAAATCTTGCTTTTTCACTCTCCTTCATCTGTGTAGAGAGACTAGTCCTGAACTAGTTTGATTCATTTTATTTAGGGACACTCTTTTAGATGTACACATATCCCTGTTTCTGTCTGAAGAGGTATGGCATTATTAGAGGTAAGATGAAAAGTAGAGCTCCTTTGGGGTTTTTCTTCCTCTTCCCCAGGCTGAAGTCAGCGAGAAGTGATGGCCCATGAGGAGGCAGTGGCAGATGGAGGCAGGAGGGGGTGTGACAAGGTAGCAGCAGCAATCTGTAAGAGAGAAGTAATTTTCAAAGGAGAATGGCCCCTGGTAGGGTGAGACGGAAGAAAGAAAAGGCAGCATTAAAATTCAGCTGCAAAAGCATGACTGCCTCTGACATAGAGCATTATTCTATTCTAAATTTGTGTCATGTACCCTGGGAAAATGATTTTTTTCTTTTTTTTTTCTTTTTTCTTTTCTTTTTTAAGTACCCAGTGCACTCTAAAATGTGCTTTGCATTCTTAACATGAGCCACACAGGTTTAGCTGTTTGCTGTCAACAAAAACCACTTTGCATCTTATTTGTATCCTTGATACCAACACTAAGCTCTTTGCAGGCTGACAGTGAGAAATAGCAATGCATCTCTGCTCACAGTAAATCTCTTTAAAAGATACCACTTTACCTTTGAGTTAACTGGCTCATTCATACGTAGAGCTCTTATGAGGAGATCTGTAAGGAGCCTCAGAACCTGATTTTGGCAGATGATGCAGTCTGAAACTGTACTTGAGGATTATAAAGGAATGTAAGTATTGTAGGGATGCATAAAGACCTTGGAGACATAGTGCCAGTAGTAATGACAGTGCCAGCAGAGTTAAGATATTAGCTGCTGCCATCATTTTATGATATCAGAAAAAAGTATTTGGAAAGAGTTTTTGAGCTTTTATTTTGTGCAATTTTAATTATTTTATTTGTTATCTTGATTTTTCTTCCTTTTTTTAAGAAAATGTGTTGTTAAATGCTCTACAATTGCTTTTGCAATTCTTGCGTCTGATAATTTGCTTTATACCTTGGACTTGCATTAGCCTGGGGGATTAATCTGAGTTTTCTGGAACATTGTTCATTGTTTGTTCAGTACAGCAGTTCTTGCTCATCCAACATTTCTTCTATTTCTTGCCTTTGTTTTTGGGCACTGCTTTACTTCCAGCTGCTGTTTTCTGCAGAACCCCTTTGTTTCCTCTCTCTGATTTTTGACTTATTGGTTTTATTGTCAGTTTTCACTTTTTCTGCAGGTTGCAATCTGTGCTTGGTTAAAATAAGCAACCCAAAGTAGTGAGCTAATCAAAGGCACCTTTCAGTGTATTTCCTCAGATCAATGGCCTATTGGCATGCTCAGGCTGTTTCTGGCTTTTCTCTGAAGGCAGAGAGGATGCAGTATACTCAGAATGTGCTGATGTTATGAACTATCAGTTCCAGACAGGCCAAACGAGTCAATATTTTAAGTGTATTTATATAAAGTTTGGTGTCTCAAGGTAGAAAATTAGTCTAAATGTATTATTGAAAAATTATTTGAAATTGAGAAACTGTGCCCAACCATCACAGATATTGCTTGTCTGATACCTAGAAATCCATGCCTGCTCTGATTCTCTAATGATTCAGGATGTTATTGGGTTTTGTTCAGGCCTGGCTTTTTACTTTTTAGCTAGGAATTAGTTATTGACAATTACTACCTGGCACTTGGCCTCAAGGGTGCGGAGTATCCTGCAGCTGCTGAAGTTGCCTGGTGCCAGGAGGCTGAGAGAAAACCAAGAAATACCTCTGGCTGTATCACCTGTGCTAGTTTAAAAAAAAATAAAAACAAAATCAAAACTTGCAAACTTGATTATAAGATTTGGCTTCTTTAATCTTTTGGCTTTGGTTTTCTTTAATCACCACCACCAAAAGCTGGCCAACCTAGCAAGGACTGCTTTAAAAAAGGAACAAGACAGGAAGAGGGTGGCAGCCCACAACCGAGTGAGGAAGCTGCCATAACCTCGGGAAACTTGCAGAAGGATCAGGAGCAGAGAGAGGACACTGTGCAGCTAATGCACAGCAGGCTGCCACTTAAAGGGCTCATGCTGCTCAACAAAAGCAGGCACAAAGTCCTGTATTGAGGAAGAACGACCCTATGCACTAGGCTCTGGTTGGAGCACAGCTTTGGGGAGTAGCATCTGAGGGTCCTGGTGAGGCAGCAGTGGACCCTTGCAGTATCCTGACCTGCATGAGGAGGAATGTTGTCAGCAAGCTGGAGTGGTGATCCTTCCCTTCACTCGTCAGGCACACGTGGAATGCTGGGTCCGGATCTGAGTGGCCTAGTGTGAAAGGGATGTGGGTGAACTGGAGTGAAACCACTGAAAGGCCACAAAGGTGGTTAAGGGACTGGAGCATTTATTGTACAAAGAGTCTGGAAGAGCTGGGAGTCTTCAGCCTGGAGAAAGGAAGCCAAGGAGAGATCTTGTACGTATATCTCTATCTAAAAATACTGCTGTGGGTTGGGCAAAAAAGAAGGAGTCAGGTGGCACCTGCCCAGTGCCAGGACACAGGAGATGCCACCTCAAAATCTAAATAACTTTTTCCTGTGAGGAAGGTAAAACGGTGATCACAGAGACTGTCAAGATCTCCTCAGTGATCTCAAACCCCAGCTGAATACAGGCTAGACCAAACAGCTGTAGCTGACCCTGCTTGCAGGAGAGTTGGACTGCTCAATCTCCAGAGCTCTCTTGCAACCTCATCTACTCTGTGATTTCAGCCCCTCACTCAGATGAAAATCAGCTGGCAGTGCAGCATAGGCTCTGAACTGTAATCACCTGTAGGAGTGCACCATCTTGAGTGAGCTTGTGTAATTGTGGTTATACAAAACAAATCTTTTGTTTGCAGACTTGCTATCTGACCCTATTGCTTTTTGTCAGGTCACAGCCCAGATGCCCTGGAAGAAAAGCAACTTCCCTGTGTTGTGGCAAGTGATTGTGTATGCCACCGTTTGTTTCTGAACACTAAGGATGAATAAAAAATTTAGTTTCCTGAGGAGCCCCTGATAAGGGATTTTTGCCAAAAGCTTTCTGGAACTGCAGATACTTTGATAAAAGTTGAATGTGTCTTTGCTCTTAGTGACAGTTCATCTCACAGTGAAGTTTTTCCACCTGCTTTACCTGCTGGGAGTAGTTTTGGCGTATAAAAGTTGTAAGGTCTTTTGCCTTTGAATCTCAACAGAGCCTCTTCATCTGTTGGTAGGTAATAATGAGGTCATTTTAGATGTTTATTGATAGGAAAAGGATTTGTTTGTCTAATAACTAACAGAGAATAATAGTTGCAGTTCTTAAGTATTTGCCTTATTTTTGTTAAGTTGTCCCTCTGGGCTCTTTCATCCAAGGAATTATTACCTTTAGCTTCCATTACATGGTCCCTTGATAGCTTCAAATTGATTTACAAAGGTTTTGTACCTGGGAAGGGCTGTAGCTCCCAAGCAGAGCTGCAGCTATTTTTTTCCAGGTCTTTATGAGTCCTACAGCTACTGAGAGTAAATGCTACCAGCTTTGGGGATGAGACAGAAAAGCCAGGAAATCCACTGGTGTTAGTAGAGCTAATGGTATCTGTGATATTTCATATCTCATGAGATGAAGACTGTAGAGACTTGTTAATTACACCTATTTGTGTACCCCAAATGAAGCCCCACACAAGGAGTTTGGAGGTTTCACCCAAACATTACTGCAGATACTGCATTCTGCAGCCCTTTGAAACATATTTTAAAATATAGATCTTTGGCTCTCAGGCAGACATGGCTCTATCAGATGAGGGAAATGAAGAGACGAGCATCTCCACAGTCTGCAGCATTCTCTGTGCAAAGTGAGACAGCGTGCTTTGCTGCTGGAAGTGTTGGGTTAAGTATGTTATGGGCCCTAGGCAAAATACTCTGTTTCTTTAATGTAATGAATGAAGACGAATTTTACTGGAAAGACTTTTAAATTCAAACTTTTATTCTGCAATCAAAACAAGACAAAACTTCAGTGTCCTATGTGCACAAGCTACAGATTGCAATCATAACTGACGTTGAGAAAGAGTGCTTCCTAAACTTTTGGGTAACAGAACTGCAAATCACAGCTGAAACATTTTTTTGAATGATATTAGACTTGACACTTAACAGAGACAAATAACACAGTCTTATTTCTAACATATGTCAGCACAGCTGATTTTTAGTCAGCTTTAACTACTAAAGGAGACCACTTACTGTTGTAGTTTACTATCATCATAATCCAGAAAAATCCACAAAGAATGTTATTTGTGGAAAAATTAATTTTATCTAATAAATCTTTATTTCTGAGAGAAGCTGAGCAGGGCTATAATTATTCTCTCACTGGGTTATACAACTTGCAATGAATAGATTTTACATTGTTTGCCTTGATCACTATGGTTAAGTATATTACTCTTCCGATATTATTTTATTTTTCAATATTTAAATATGCTAATTCAATAAGAAAACAAGTCATAAATGAAGTCTTTATTTGCTTCTTTTGGTGATCCTCAAGTCAATTAAGAATATATTTTGGTTTCCACAAGCAACAGTCTTGGTAGCTCCTTCAAAGGTACTTAGGTGACTACTTCATTGTTGCGTGTTCCTTGTTATCACTGTAAATAGTTTGCAGAGCTTTTAACTTTGCGTTTAAATGTGTACATCATCTTATGGTAGTTCTCTATTTTGCAAGGTTTGAAAATAATATACATCTTTACAAGGTAGCTTTTATGCAGTATGTAATATATGTTTATCTACAGGTCCTCAGCTGCTGCTTATGCAGTCTTTCTTGGTCGCTGGAATGACTGAGGTTTTAATCCAAAGCATTGTCAAAAATACTTTCCAGACTCTTCCTGCTTCAACTGAGACTTAAACACATCATGTTCAGAATATCTAAAACTGAGTTATTACTTTATAATCTTTGCACGGCCTCTTGATTGTACTGTATTGATTGTACTGACTAACAGTAGAGTGTTAAGTAAACATTTTTCAACTCTTCAGTACAGAACTAGAAGAGTTCAGCATGTTTTGACAGTACATTGCCCAAGAAAAAGGATAACTTTGCATAAAGCAAAAGCAATTAAGCAATTTACTGTTGTCTTCAGCAACCTTGGCACTCATTAAGCTTAAGATATACCAAACACATGGAAAATAAAATAATAATTTGACATGGGTGTATTTATGTAAATGTTTATATAAAATTAATATTTTCTGTACATTGCCATAAGCCTGTTCACCATCAAATTAATCAGGACTTATTACAGAGGATTACAGAATGGGTGAGGGTGAAAGGTACCACAGTGGCTCATCTGGTCCAACTTTCCTGCCCAAGAAGAGTCATCCAAGAGCATATTGCCTTTCTCCTTTAAATATCTCATCATCATGTTTGCAAGACATCTCTATGGGAGTAAACTATAGAAACAGTTTCATCTGGCTTTTGTGTATATATCTTAGCATAAAAATTTAATTGCCTGTATGACATACGTTTGCAGCAGATTTGCCAGTAGATGATTAACAATTTGTGGCTCCTTTTTGGTTCATGGTTACTAGTTAAATAGTTCAAAAATAATTGCAGAGAAGCCTTCCTGTCCATAGGGTGACAACCCAAGCGTGAGCATTCTTCACATTTCTTGAGGCATGCTCGTTAGGGAGAGAGCTGGTTAACAGGTTCAAAAGGTTACCCAGTTCCTGTTTCCTACATATTTTTATTGGTTTTGTTGTGCTGTAATGGGACTGTCTCCTTGGGATTCACAACTCAAGTGAAAATGACTATTTGAGTTGTACTTCCTTTTAACCCCTCTTGACAATGCTGTTGAACTTGTGTAATTCTGAGTAGCGTTACCAGATTGCTTTTGTCAGTACCAGCACATTAGCATGCACAATTCAGGGACTGTTTTTGTACCCTGAAATATAAACTGTCACTAAAAGAGCTTGTATGATTTGGCAAACCTCTCCCTGAAAATAACTGGCATGCAAAGTGGCAAATTGACTTCTAGCTGATGAATATTCAGTGTTTATAAAGTCATCATGAGAAATTCATGATTGAAACTCTGCATTAAATTTCTTGGGTTTGCTTTCTCACCAACTTAATAAACATAGGAAGGCTTACTTAAATCCTAGTCCTCATTCTGCCAGTTCTAGAAGGCTTTTAGTTATCCAATAAGAAAGTAATTTGTTGTTAATTGTATTCTATGACGCTGGATTTGATGAAAAGTGTGGAGACTCTAGTGGTTGGGATACTCCTGCAGTGTTTTCTGCATGCTCCTTTCTTTGCTTAAATTCTACATGGTAGATCTAACCTAATTAATGACTTCATAAGTTCTCCTGTTGGATTAATTTCTGCTCTCATATTACTTGTTGATGAGCCTAATTTAATGTAGAAAAAAATGTGGAAAACAAATCTAAGCATAGCTGATTTGCTTTTTTTTTTTAATCTTTATTTACTATTCCAGCTGTATCACTGTCCTATCACATGTAAAGCTCAGACAACAGCACCCAGACCCCCAAGGCATTCAAAATGTAAAAATATGAAGGCTGTTAACAGCACACAGCATACCAAAAGTGGATTCTGAGGAGGAATAAATCAGCATTGGAGTGACCACACCTCATCCCTAGCTGGTGACTTAATCTCTAGGTAGGTAATGATTTTTCTAAAAAGTCACTTTGGTAGGGATCACATACTCCTTTGAGCTTTTGTTTTCCCAGTTTATGCTTTGAAGAGGTTACGTGTCATTTAGAGGTTGTTTTGGCACTGGCTGCCCAGCGACTGGGATTTGTCTTAAACCCCAAGGCCTGGTTCTGCTTGGATTGGCGAATGGATGAGGGGGATAATGCTTCCTCATACCAGCTCCTTGGAACTGTCTGCCCCTGTTATCAGTTAAAAATATGTTAGACGTGCACAGGAGGGAAGGTCAGAATGCTGAGGAGCTTCCTTCCTTGCTAACTTTCTTGAAGAAATGAGATTTCTAACAAAAAGGGATTGTGAATAAAGGTTAGTCCATAAAGTATAAATTCTAATGTAGTTGCTTGATGATGGAGAAGCTGTTCCTACACAAGATTAAAAGGTAAAGAAAGACTAGACAGTTCAGGAAGATATAAAGTCTGTATCCATCATGTGAGATCTTATGGATTAAATGTAGCAGGGGTTTTCAGAGCTCTCAGAGTTAGTTTTTTGCATATGTTATTAAGCATCTATCTCTTGAAAACTGGGTTTGGTTACAAAGAAAAATCAGAAGTTTTAGCAAGATTCTGTAAAATATAAAGTAATTTTTTAATTCTAGGAGGCAAACACAATGTCATTGTCATTGAAAGTATCTAGGTTCACATAATATGCAAGAATCTGGTCATGTCACATTCATGCTAGTAGGTCTCTGAGAAAAGTTCTTTATTTGATTTGATTGAACTTTTAATTCAGGCTTTGTAGGGATATGCCCTTGATCTTTTATCAGTGGAATCTGATCTGAAATTCTCCATATTGTGCAATTGGTGTCCAATCTTGCCACCTTTTACTCATATAAGCAATGTTTAGTTATTTTAATTTGTCTTTTATGGAACTATGTGTGGACGGAGGAAGAGCAGAATTTGTTTGTTGGTGAGTCAGGCAGTTTCGAAGTAAGAAACTGGGGGATTGGGCTAGTAAGGAAAACAGATTCTTTAAACTTTTTCACCCTGTTAAAAGTAAAAATATAATCTAAATGATGATTTGCTTTAGATATTAATGACCACTGTAGAAAAATATAACTGCCACAGGAGAAAAAGTTATCATTTAGTGAGGCTGGTGTTCATTTTCTTACACCCATCATCATCACCCTGAACAGCGACCCTGACCTGCAGGTATTAAGCCTGAAGTTTGCAGAATTGCATAATTTCTTCCATCCTTCCTGAACCTCTGCTTAAAGGAAGGAAGTTACAGCAGGGCACTTTGTCTCTTCAGTGGTGGAGAGAGAGAACACCCCTAATGCTACTGAATTTGGGAAGGATGCCAGTTCTGCCACTTAAGAACACAAAATTCAAGACTCCTGCTTGATTACTCATTAGGATTTAAAAAAATTTGAAGTTTATGGCCTAGGTGGTGTTCTGAAGACATCTAGCTTGCAGAGATTCTGATAGGTATGATTTAAATTGTACCCCAGCAGTGTAAATAAGAAAGGAAAGAGGTGCCATCACGGGAAGCACATTGCAGAAATTGTACTTCATTACTACATGAGAAGGCAGTGAATGAGGTTTATATAATCAGCTTTGAACAACTTCATTTTCAAAATGCAGTGGTAAGTATTAAAATCTAGGTCTGGCTTTCCCTACTGACATTTTTAACCAGGCTGTTTGACTTCATTCAAAATTAATTCCCCTTTAAAACCATATTTATTAGTTAAAGCCTAACTTGAACGCAACCCTTTTCGTTGATCAGACAGGTGGCTCATGTGTGACTTTGTGCTGGTTCTTTACTTGTTCTGACAGTGCTTATCACACCTAAACCTTCTATTTCCTGGAGAACTTAGATTGGGATAAATGTAAATCTGCCCATAGGGTTAGTCTGATAGCACAATGGCCATACACAGGGTCTGTGTACAGTACGAACACCATGTTTTTAGAGATAATGTGTATTTTATTCTACCTGCCACTGCCTAGCCCTGGGATATGTATCCTGTGAGAGCTGGTGACCACAAGTTGTGTTTTCATTGTGAGAGAGAGCAGCCCTCAGCTGGGATAGCCAGGCTTCGTCTGTTGGAAGTCTCTAACAGCATCTTGAGTTTCTTTTGCTGTCAGAACCTGGAAAAGCTTCAGGGTTAAGTCTCTGCTTATGAGTTTATGAACAGCCTCTGTCCTTTGGAATATGTGAATATTTAAATTCTGATTGCTCCCCTTTGCATCCTGCAAAGGAAATGAAATTAAATAATTGGTATCAGATTGAACACCTGCACATGTAAAAGACAATAATTAAAATAACTGTATTAACCTTGTGTAATCAAGTTTTCCTTGCCATTAGTCTGGAAAATCACCGAGGGCAGTACTGTGGCTTCTCAACAGCTTACATGGTGGTCTTTGAGTGTGCTTTTCTTGTGCACACACACACACAGAGCCCAATCAGAATAACTTTATTCATTTTATCAATTGAAAAAAGCAGAGATGCTTCAGGGTTTTCACCTGAGAGGTTTCTAAAACTTCATAGCAGAAGACATTCAACTGCCTGATGTAGGTGAAGTTAGCACTACTTTCAGCTAGACAAATGTCTGTGGCTTCCGGAAGCCCCTTTCAATAGTTTCATGGTTCTGTGAAATACCACAGTGCAATACCTTTGTATCAGGTACAGTCACAGTGCTTCTAAAATTATAATTTATTATGAAAATGTTGAAAAAAGAGGTCTAAAACTTGCTTACAAGGAGAGGTGGAGGGGCAGGCAGCAGTATTTGCTTTCTGGTGGCCATCAAAAGGACCTGAGGGAACATCAAGAAGCTGTCTCGGGAGGTTTAGGTTGGATATTAGGGAAAGGTTCTTCATCAAGAGCGTGGCTGGGCACTGGAACAGGGTCCCCAGGGAAGCAGTCACAGCACCAACCTGACAGAGCTCAAGAAGTTTGGACAATGCTCTCAGAGCACATGGTGTGGCTTTTGGGGCTATGCTGTGCAGGGCTTGGAGCTGTACTCAATGATCTTAGTGGGTCCTTTTCAATTCAGCTTATTCTATGATTCTATGAAAAAGCAAACCAGCCAGTTCATCCTCCTGCACCACTGGTCTTCTGAGCAATATCCTGCAGGGGAGAAAGCGCCATCCTTTTTTGTGCACAATTTTGTGCCCAGTACGTAAAATTTGCACTTCGTTTTTTGTAAAGAATGAGCTGTCTAGATGACCAAAGTGCAGGGTACAAATAATGTCTAAATCACATCTGCTGGTTGTCCAGCATGTCCCGTGTGCACTTACACGCCCCAAAAGCAGGATTTCTCCTTCCCCAAAATACTGGCCTTGCTCTTGTTGGCATGTTTAGATTTGATTGAGCAGTGTTATCAAATGGCAAGGAGAGCCCCACTCAGAAATCTGGTGACTTTGGTTAGGATGAATATGCATTTGTTGTGAGATAGTTACTGCTGTCAGGTCCCGGAATGAGCATCTGCACAGGCAGGTAAAGCCGGGAGTGCCTGTCTGCCCTTCCAGCTCTCCCCATCACCATTTAGAGGAGGGCATTGTTCTTGGTGAAGTCACCCCAGATTCGTTCTGAGGTTTGTTAGGGTATCGTGTTTGTTAGGTTTGGGTTTAACAAAAAAANTGAGTGCCCGGGCCGGGCTGGCCGTGCCGCAGTTCCAGCGGGTTCGAGGAGCGGGCACGCACCAGGGCAGGGCACAGGGATGGGCACCGGGATGGGCTCCAGCGGGATGCGCTGCCGGGGAAACGCGGAACGGGGAATCTCGCTGAACACAGACAGCTTTCAGAGCTTTTGTTTGCTCTCCTGCCCGAGAGGCGGTCAGCCTGCGCTGGAATTCGCCGGGACAGACGGCAGAGGGCATGAGTGAATGCCGTAAGCATCGGGGCTTGCTTCCCACGGGAACCTGCATTTCTCTGGTAGTGTAAATGCAGCCTTTCCCTTCAACCTTTCTCCCCTCTCTCTTTTGGCATGATGATGGTTACGTTTGTCGTTGATTTCTGCGTGCTTTGTTTTAATTTCTGCATATTTCTGCATATTTCTTTTATATACCTGTTGTTTAAATATGAAGCAAAATATTGCTGACGAACCCAGGTACCGACTGGAAAAAGACCAAAAGCTCAGGCAGATGGTTGAGGAAGTCGGAGCTTCACGAAGAAAAGCAAAAAGCTGAAAGCCTTTTCCCTCCTTACTGTTGGGTTATGGCAAAAAGGGTCAAGTGAGGCGTCCTTTTGATGGGAGTATTGCTGGGTTTACCAGACCCACTGGGCTGCCTTTTTAAATCTGTAAGACTGATCAAAAGAAAACGCTCAGCTACTCTAATCCTTTATAGGCATGTTTCACTCTTGTACTATTTAATTTCTGATAGGCAAGTTCAGGACTGAACTAATTTACTCCTGGCATGAAGCCTGGGATGTAACATGCCAAAGAGCAGTATATAATAAACTACAATTGGATGGAGGAGCGTAGGTCAGCACATGTTTCACACCACTCCTTTTACTACTGGAGTCATGGGGTAAAATCTACTCCTTTTGCCAACTTTGGTGAAGGTGTAAATGCACATGCACAATGTAATGGCTTTAAATCTTGGATTCCTACTTGTATGCACCAGATGGATCTTGTATAAACGTTCCACTTTACAGCATGTTAGCATTTGCTAGTAGTTAGCTGGAGGTTATAGCTGCCAGACTTCTCTGTGGCAGTTTCCAGGCTCAAAAAAAAAAAAAAAAAGAGGCAAAAAAGAGAAAACACAAACAGAGAAAACAATCACCCACACAAGAGGGAATCTCTGAATAACAGATAAAACTAGTTTTAAGAATTGCATGTACCTGTGTTTGATTTGGCTTGCCCTGATTTGAGTTGCATGGGGTACATGGATATTAGCATTTTTGAGAAAAGCTACTTTGATTTATCAGTAGTGGTTAAAAAAGCATTATAAATGTTTGTATATCATGAACAAGAATATGCCTATCTTATACATATATACTAGTGTACATATTTTTCTTAAGAACAATTCTGGAACCTAGATTGATTCCAAATTAATTTAAGAATAATTTAATTTGATTATATAGATCAGAAGTATTTTCCAGCTTATGCACTACCATATAAAAAATGTGTTTCTGCTATCTGAATTTTTAAAATGCTTTTGTCTTTGCTGACTAGAAGTCTAAGTCTTCCTGGCTACATCTTTAAGACATGATAATATGTATTTTAGGAGGCCATGAATTCTTGCCTCAGGTCCAAATTTGCTATTCTGTATACATCAGGCATATATTAATGGTCTTGGAAAATATGCTTTAGAGTGCCAACATTTCATATTTCTCTATTTGTCTTTCCTTTTCATTTTCCTTTAGAAGCAAATATGTAATTCCTGACTGTAAAAAAAAAAAAAAAAAAAAAAAAGGCTCTTGTACTCCAACCAACAAGCATGTCAACACTTCAGTTTCAACATTACTATTACAGGTGTATAGTAAGAGGCATATGGTGCTGCTCCTGTGGCTTCCAGGAGGGTTTCATCATGCTGACATAAGATAGTGGGGTGCTGTTAGTCCTGCCAAGTGCAAGGGACATCTTCATCCCTCACTCCCTCCCTTGAGTGTGGCAGAAATTCAAAGCCTTGGTATAATCTGGCTGCAGCCCTGAGGAGCCAGTGCCTCCAGGCATGGAGAGGAGCACCCAGCCACGTTTGATGCTCCCCTGAAAATCAGTGGCTGCAAAATTGCCCCTGCCTTGCACCAAAGACATTGGAAGTCACACTCCTGGGCTCCCACACCTCAAAGTACAGCATATGGGCCCTGTTCATACGTGTTGTGGGCTGGGGGAGTTTTTAGAAATTTTTCCCATTATTATGTTAAGCTGGCCGGGCGGCTCCCCTGTTACCCGTTAAGTGCT
>PYHW01010620.1:9916781-9930954 GCA_013186435.1 Turdus rufiventris | reverse complement strand
TATTTGTTTGGGGGATTAGTCTGGCAAGACCTGTGTTTGTCCTCTGCTAAACCTGGACAGTACCACTCTTGGCAACCAGCTCTCGGTGATGCCAATTTGTAACGTTGTGATTTCCTTCCTCTACAAGGTCATGTTCAAAGTCTTTTGTTGTGAGGGAAATGTTTTTTCCCCTAAATTCCTCCCATACGTGAAGAAGAAAAAACACTCGTGTTTTATGTGATTGTAGCCAAATGTCACAACTGCTTCCTCGCCTTTTTCTGCGAGATCTTGCCACTACTCCTGCATTTAACTTCAGGTAATGGTCTCATGCAGTATTTATAGATGATAATCCCACATTTTTAAAAATGTAGTTAAAAATGTCTGGAAATTTAATAGTTACATTTCCCACCATGGAAAGCACATTTGCAGAAAAACTAATTGTTACCAATTGTTACCAATTGCTCTAATTGCCAGCCTTGATCATTAAACTTTGCCTTGGGTCAGCCTTTCACTCTGCCTGATTATTGAGTGCAGATTAGGAGGCTGTTGCTGGCATTAACTTTGGACTCACGAGGCATTGCTGTTCCCAAATACTGTGCACTTTATTTGAGCGAGCTTCAGCACCAGGGCACTTTTCTTAAAACTTCCATTAGTGACCAACTTCCAGAGGGACTGAGGGCTGTAATCAGATTATTGCTTCCCACTGGATGCAGAGGATACAGGCTTCTGCTTGTTCTCTGCCCCCTTCAACAGCTGAGGAATTGTTGGATGGCCAGGGTCTGGGGGCTGTGTCCTTTTGTGCTGGGAGGGCTCACATTCCCTCGTGCTCTCCCTACTGGAATGCTCGGTGGAACATTTTAAGCTTTGGAAGTGTTAGCTTCTGAGCTCACTATGCATTTTAATTCTGTGCTGCTGGCCAGGATTGATGTATGTGGGAGAAGAGAGCTTGAAAACGCCTTTGGATGTGGTTTCCTAAAAGCTTATTTACCATATGAATTGTTAAAAAACAAAACAAAACAAAAAAAAACAAAAAAACCAAAAAAAAAAACAAAAAAAACCAAAAAAAAAACAAAAAAAGGTGTGCCTCATACTGGGCCATGCACGGTTTCAAGGCACATCTTACTGATTAAATTTAAAAAAAAATCTTTCCTGCCTGTTGAATTTATTGCAGAGGTAGCCAGATTACTAGAAACACTTATGTGTTTAATCTTTTCATGTTTTGAGTGGGAAAAGGTAAGGCAAGGAAAATGCTGTGGAATTGCTTTTTATTTTGTGGAGACTGTAAATTCTGTTATGGAAAATGTAATAAAGAAGCAGCTTAAACAAAAAGAGTGGCTGTGTGAAATCACAAAATTTCCATTGGGTGAAAACAAATCCTAACTTTATGTACGTTTCCCTGGAGAGATGTAATGTGAATGCTTACAGCTGTTTTTAGTTTCTTATTCCTTGATTAGGTTTAAATTAAAGGAAGGATGTCATATTGAATTATGAAAAATTACTTATTTTGCGTATTTTGGTTTATACGTACTTTCTATCACAGTCTCACTGTGGCATTCACAGCGACCTGTGAACATGTGCGAACATGTGCACACAAATAATATTAAAAGTGAGCTGGCTGCAGTGTAGTGGTTCTGACAGAGAAATGTGTCCACCTTCCACCACAAAGGGAAAACTCCCTGGCCATGAAGAGCCTTCCCCTGCAAGACAGGTGGGTTGCTGGCTGAGAAAGAGGGGCTGTGTCTTACTGAAACCACACCTGCAGCACCCTCTGCTCCAGGGGTTCCTGCTGAGGGACCAGAGGCCAGAACAACTTTGCCAGCCCAGATCAGAGAGGACAAGTTCCCCAAGATAGTCAGTGTGTGCAAGGCTGAACGATACCTGGGGCAAGCTGAGCGGGAGGGGAGAAGGAAATGCTTTAACTATCCGTGCCATTCCTAAATGCAGGCTCTTTATTTTATGTCTGCTTTCAGCAAGCGTTCAGGCAACCCAACAGGCCAGAGGTTCGAAATTCACTCTCAGAGGAGATTTATGTCTCTCTGCCACAGAGAAGTGCTTTTTTTGCTGGAGATGATGATATTATATGGCTTGCCTAAGTAGTCACAGCTATTGGTGCAGCTCAGGCTGGGTGCAGATTTGGTTCTGGTACAGATGAAAAGATGAAAAGAACTTGATTCAAATAACTGGCACACTCAAAGTCTTTGTATGACTGTGCACAAAGACGAAAACCAAATTGTAAATTGGTTTTAAAGCATTCCACGGGATACCTCCATTATAATTTTTCTAGCAAATTATCAGCTCTGTGGGAGTTTTAAGACATAAAGTATTCATTAATAAAAACTAGTCTGATAAATAAATACATATACATATATATGTTAGCACATGTATTTTTAAAACAGAGTGTGAAAAAATTATATTAATTGGGGAGAAAAAGTGCAGATCTGAGTGGTGCTGTTTAGAGAGCTATGCAGTGTACTGCAGCAAACCATTTGGGGTTGGGATCAAAGGGGAAGAATTCTGGCAGGAGCTCTGTGCCTGGTGAGTGTCTGTAGTTTGCGCAAATGAATGCACAACTTTCTAGCACAGCCTCTGCAGCACAAGATGCATTAATATAATCTAGAGATGCAAAAACAAGTGCTGTCTTGCTGCAGCTGGAAAACATGCTCCTCTTAGATATGCACAGAACTGAACATCCCATCCATGTCTTTGTGCTGCTGTGATCATCTCTCCTCTTTTTCCTTCTCCAGAAGAGGTTGTTCATACCATGCTATGTTTTTGAGTGGAGGACAAGGAACCTGCTGCTGACCTGCAGGTTAATTGCAATAAAAAAGGTAGGATAATATTCTGAGAAGTGGGATTCTCAGAGTTGGCAGGTAAGGGAAAAGGAGGATGGAGACAAGGGTGTGAGAAGTTTTGCCGTGAGCCTCTGGGCGCCCTGCGGAGCAGCACCTCTCAGGTGTGTTTGCCTTGGCTTTCACTGGGTTTCCCAAGTAACATCAACCCTCTTCCTTTAAAGACAGGATATTTCCTGCTGGGGAAGGGGAGCCCACCCCTGGGAATGCAGACAGTGGTATAGTCTGGTGGTGGGGGTGCTGCAGCCTGTTCCAGAGCGTCCTGGTGGCTGGGTTCTCCCTACATGCCTCAGAGCCTGGAGAGGAAGAGGAGACCATGGAGCAAGATATGAGATGAAAAAGCTGCTGGTTTCCACTGAGCTTTTTGAGAGACACTGCTTTAAGAAAGAAATAATGATCATGGAAATGTTTGAGGTATATGGCCAGAGGTCTATGGTAATATCCTTATAATTAATTATGTGACTTAATGAGTAATTCTCCTGCCCTGCCATTCTGTCTAGAAGAGACAGAAAGAAGTTGTAACTTTTTGATGTTCTTAGAAACCTTTAATCTGATGACCCCTTCAGTACAGCCCCTGGTTTTCATCATCCCAAGTAAAGAATAGTCTGAAGATGATGACAATTTGCCAGTCACAGTGTGTAACACTACTTCTAATTCTCTTCAGTCAAGTCCATCTTTAGGTTTGATCCATGCCACAAGGCACTGGAATCTACACAGCCTCTGCAGGGGCCAGCAGCTGCTTCATGGTCCTTATCCTCCAGGAAATGAGTATTTCTTAGTGTATAAGCTGCCTTATCAATGTCTTATGCATCAGCTCTTTCCTGCCTGCTGGTCTGAAGACATTTGGATATCTGTAGTTTCCAACAACACCTTCATATAGTAATAATAATAGTAGTAATAATAGCAATAGTAATAGTAGTAGTAATAGTAATAATTACTAAAGGATTCAAAGAGGCAGTTGCTTTTGTTCTTGGAGAAAAGGTGACCAACCAATCACATTCTTATCCAGAAATATCCAGATTCATCGTGCTTTATCAGTGTATGTAACCCATCTGACATCAACTCAGAATATTTCTCTGAGTTTTCCCCTCTCTGTAACATGGAGGCAAAAGAGACATCTGCTTCTCAAAAGTACATTGTAAAATTAAATACCTTTCTGTTTTGAAGCACTTTAATGCAATATGAACAGGAGCCATAAAGTACCTCAAATTGAGTGAAAGAATCTTTTATTGTACACATTTTAGGAAAAAAGCCCCTGCAGAATAGACATGGATACTTTATCAATTTTCCTACCTTCCTTTTGAAATCAGTTATGAGAGATAAATTTGTAACTTCACTACATTGATGCTTTTTTTTCTTTCTTTCATTCTCTTTGCATATCTACAACTTATTGGAACTTCCACGTCTCCTTTCAGTCAGATCACTTTTTCCTATATCACTCTTTAGTCAGTCAAGTCACTGATTTATTTCAGCTTTGTAAAACTGACACCTTTTCAAGTTCCCAACATTTATATTGCAACCCACATCATGTTTTGTCTGCACACAGCAAATGCAACTGGATTAAAGTCACTAGTGCCACAGCAACTCTTCATTTTTTTACATCAGTGAGAACTCTGGCCTTTCTCATGCTCAGGAAAAGAGGGCAATGGGAAAGAATGAATAAAACAGACCGGTAATTGCTGTACACACACTTATGTGCAAAAAAAAAAAAAATTCAAACAATTTCTCTCTGCTTTCAAAATCTAGATTTGCTCCTGCATGTTTTTGACTGAGATAGAGACCACGAAGGATGTTGCTCCTGTAGGCCATAGGTCCCTGCAGTCCCTAGTCTCAAAAAGGGAAAACAGAAACAAATTTTCCAGTACCAGCTACTCAATTACACCCTTGCTGTCAGGCGAGGTGTTCCATGAAGTGGGTTGGTGTGTTTTGGACATGTCACTGAGTGATGCATTTAATCAAAAACACCTTGCAGTTGTGAGCCTTGGTTTTGGGTTTTTTTTTTTTTCTTTTTTCCATTTCCCCCCTTTTTTATTCTTCTCTTTTTTCCCCTTTTTCTGTTCCTCTTTCCTCTGTTCTCTCACCCCTCTTTTCCTTTTACCTCTCTCTCTCTCTCTCCTGAATAGCTGAATCTATTGAAACGTAAATCCCCTCCTTCAATTACTTTAATATGCCTTCATACCATGTTTGCTCCGCTTTATTTCTCAGCTTTGTTATTTCCACTTCCCAGTAAAATCTATCACCTTTGAGTGAGTTATTTGCTTTTCTGTACTGCAGCAAATACCACCCACTCTGTTAAGGTCAGGCTCCAGCTCCTTGACTTCTCTATTGTTCTGTCCCTTCCTTACCCACTCTGTCATTGCAGTACGACAGCTCCAGCTGGGAGGGCAGGGAAATCACTCCCTCAAGAGCAGTTTATCACAGCAATAAATGTTATGTGTTTTACTAGGATGCCATCAAAGTTCACCATCACACCATCATGCTGAAGTAGAAACAATTGTTTCTTTTATTCATCTATTATATATACTTTACTGGGGAGATGTCTGTATCCTGCAGAAATCAACATCCTGAAGGGACAAGGCACTACTTTGAGCTTCTGCTGTGATGTGAAAACTACAGAATTTGTAGTGACAAGCATCATAATATTTTAAATTAATTACTGCTTCTCAGTTTTCTTCCTGTTCTCCCTACTGCCTCTGCCTGGGCTTTAATTACTTTGCTCACACAGGCGTCTCCAAAGTCACATCATTAAACAGTATTTGTGGCCTTTACATTTCTTTCAGGTTATTTGCTTCTTTTTATAGTACTGATAGTGTCAGCTCTGTTAATTTTAAAGACTAAGAAGCCTGAAATTTTTGTGATTGCAACTGGTACTCAGCAGAATGTGACCAGTTGTCTGAATTGACCTGTCATTCGTGAAACTAAATATTTTAATTTTAAATTTTTTTAGATACAAGAGAGAAAAGTGAAACCTTAGTGCTTACATTCCCTCCCCCATCTTCCTACTAAATATTGATATTTCCTCAGCCAAGAGAGCTTAATAAAAACTGAGAATACACTTTACTACATTAATTTCATCCAGCAGAATTCCTTGTAGCAATATGAAAACAAGTTGTTGAATGTGTGACAGGGTAATTCACTGAGCACGAAAGGAAATTGCTAAAAACAAAAAGAAATTTGTTATACTCTAAGCTCTCTGTGACATATGAGAGCTCCAGTATTCTGTTGGGAAAAATGGTCAGCAGCCTTGCACTGACATATGTTAGGTATCTCTATTCCCTGAAATGCAGGTTTGCATTGACTGAAACTATCTGAGGATTTAGGTTAAATTCCTAGCAATGTTTTCAGTCAAGAACATGAAGAAAACATTTGAAAAGCCAGAATATTTAATTACAATTTTTTTTCCTGTAGAAGCTCCTTTCATTTTTAATTTTTGGTTTTGTAACTTTTTTCCTTTAGAGGTCTGTGTGTCTAAATCTGGCTAAATTTAGCGAAGGGAAGAGAAAGCAACACCCAAGCTCAGTGTTTGGAGCATCTCCTCCTCTTGTCTCTCTCTTCTCAGGCAGAATGGGGTGGCAGCCCCTCTCACTCCCTCTGTTTGCCCTCTCCTGCCAGTGGCACTGCAGTTACCTACAATGATCAATGCAGAGACAGCACTGTGGCTGCCAGTGCTCCTTGACACCCATTTCATCACAAAATAGAGTCTCAAAGTCAAGCTAAAACATAGCCAGCACCACTTAAAATCACCTCACTGGGGACCTTTGTATAGGCAGATCAAGGATTCAGTGATAGGGGTCCATGCCCCTGTGCCCAGTGCCAGGCTAGGTACCCTTGAGAAAACTAAATATTCTGCTTACATACTGCTGCAATCTTAATTTTGGAACCATTGTATGGTTTATTTCATTTCATGTTATATAGGAATGCCAGCTGCAGACGAACTGGAGAGAACTTTGCTTTAATTAATGAATCTTATAATGAATATTGAGTCTGCAAGAAGAAGAAATGAAGATGCCTCACTGGGGATGAGACTCAGATTCAAAGTGGTAAATATCAAGTGCAAAAGCAGTGGATCACTAAATGAGGTGACACAGCAGGGCTGTTCATCTTGGTGTCCACAGCTGTTTTCTTTCTCCTGGTATGATCAGTGTTCACTTGTTGGTGCCTGATTCAGCTGCATTAAAAGCTTTTGACCAAAAGGCAAAGAAGGACAGAATTTTCCTGCTGCATATTTTCCCATGTTTGAGGGTTTTTTTTCTGATGGAGATAGATATTTGGCCACAAATATTGTAAAAAGGTTGTGTCCTTGCCTCTATGGGCTTTAAAGAAAGAATGCTGACTGAGGGTTTACTCTTTGGTTAATCAAAATGTGTAAATTCTTGAGCTCAGGAGCAGTAAATTGCCTACTGTACTTTCCTAAGCACATTCCTATTAGGATACAGGGTGACTTCCTACCACCTTGGCTGTTGAGCAGCTACTGGCATGTAGCTCCAGGACCCAGCCAGGGTTTGGGTCTGTTTCCTGATGTGTAGCTTGGTGGTAAAGAGTTGGAACAAGAACAAGAGCTGAATGAGGTTTTTCAGGTGAGAGAACATTTGTGAGGCACTGAACTGACCTGGTCGTTGCATGGTTTCCATGGGTTCAGTCAGCTCCAGTGAGCACAGGCTTTGTCCTCCACCAAACTCCTCAACTAGGGTCTCAGAGGCCTTTGAGTGCCTGCAGAGTTTTTTATAGATAATATATATATATATATATGTATATATATATATATAAACAAAGAGTGGATTTATTTACTGCAGCCAGCTGAGACCAAAGTCAAAGAGACAGCCTCTTACCCATCTCAGCCAACTGCAAAATGGGAGATTATTTAGATTCAGCACATCAGCAAAGCTTTGCAGTAAAGGCATAAATGGTTGTGGGCCAGCTCTAATACCTTCCAAGGTCATCGAAAATTATTTTACTTCCATTTTGGTTCATATGGTCAGGTCTCAGAGACCAATAGCTCAGTGGTTCTGGGAATATGCAGGTGCTCTTCTAGTCAGCTAACTTGTGTTTAATTTGGTTTGAAGTGTTGCCTCTGGTCAAGGGAGTGCCTATGGCTTCCTGTGTTGAAAAGCTTTTCACGTCCCTTCCCTGTGTAACAAGAGCTATTCAATAAAATTATGCTCTTCCTGCCGTTACCTTTTAGAGCTATGTTACAGCACATCCAAAATAGCTCACTATGTTGAACTTCAAAATTAAAAACAAACAAACAAACACATTTTGGAAAGCCTTATGAAGCTTGTAGTCCTTTTGCGTAGCTGTGCTATCTGCAGTTTAGACCTCTGGGCGCTCAATATGAGCATGTTTGGTTAAAATGGGGTCCAAATGATAGATGGAATGGCTGCATCATATCTTGGGAAAACATTTAAAAGGGTGTTTTGTTTCTGTGAGCACATTTGGGGTTTGATGTAATAGAGCTTGCAAGAGTTGATATAGAGGAAATTATTGCTTCTCAATAAAATTCTCCATTTTTATTGGCTCACATACAGAGAGTGGCAGCCAGCTGATAAAATACTTGGTGGAATTTTCTTTCCATCTAGCCATGTGTTGCTTTACAGCTATGAAGTGTGTCCTTTTTTTAAACTGGGCAAAATTATGATCATTTGAAAGCATTTTGTTTTATCATACTGCACTTTATGTGGAAGTCTGCATATTTTGAGCTTTAACTAAAATTTTGTCATTTAAACCTGGTGCCTGTGACAGTAAAATAAAAACATAACCATAAAAATAATAATACAAATCTGTTATCTCTGTCAGATACTAACTGGAAAAGTAAGATGCATATTCTGCAAAAGCATTTTTAGCTTTTCACATGCTATTTGAATTCCTTGTAGAATGTGTAGTTAAGGAGATATAGGTACACATACATATATACATAATATGGCTTTGTGAGACAGAAACTGTAAACAGCATTTGCAAAATATTACTTCATCGGGGCAATGAAAATCTAGAAAACAGATCAGCTCTACTATCTTCCCCAAGATAAACACAGACTTCCTCAGAAATTTAAACTCTGCTGCATTACTTGCATTTACAAATAACAATTCCTTAACTTTCCAGAATGGAAATTTTTCTTTATCCTACTAATGTACTTACTGGAAAGTATGAAACATTTTATCGCATTAAACTGTAGGTGGTTCTTTTTTTTTGTTCCCAAAGGGGAATTTTATTCCTAAGTGTTAGGGCCAGAAGAGGAGCTAGCTGGTGGAGTTTGAGGTGCCTGCTCTCTGGAACAATTGCCATTCTCTCCATCTTCCCAGGCTGTGCAGAGAGAAAGCTGGGTTGCCCTAGGAGAGAAGCCCCTACAGTCAGAATTACACAGAACTACCCAGGCACAGAGCACCTAAACATTTTCCCTCCTGTAGCACTGCAGGAGAGGCTCCCCTCTGTGTGGCACCCACAGACGCTTCAGGGGACATCTCCAACAATAAGGGTGAAGAGTCTCTTTCCTACCCAAGACACCAAGGAACACTCTCTTCCTGGTGGGTAATTGTGGAGGCACCAGAAAGCACCATCTGGCAGTTTGCACTGTTGCTTTTGAGGAATTAAAGCCTGGCGAACAAAGTAGGTTGTGTTTTCTGCACACAAAAACCATCATCTTCTCCAGGCACTAATTTCTCTGCTAGTTTCTCTGTCTGGCTGACAAGACAGCTGAGTCCTCCTGCAATTCTGGCAGATGTAGCTGCCAGGGAATTGTAAAAAATTTTTAAAAAGCAGGAAGACAGTTGAGCTTGATGATAGAGGGCTCAGCCCTTTACTTCAGCAAAGACTGGAGAACCACAGTTTTGTATATAAATAGCAGTGTACCACCTGAACTGTCCATGCTATTTCCTTACCTGCCCACTGATTTCAGTGACATTTTGGCTAGAATTAAGGAGGGGCTAGGCTCAGCTGAGTAAAAACCTGCCTATCTGTGTAAAGGCAAAGCAGCTCAATGTTGTTCAGATCTGACATGGTAAGTTGTAGGGGTACCAAGGTATTAATGTATTGGTTTCTGGGCAAGCTGCAGCTGAGAAAGAGATTTAAGTAGAGACAGAAGTGTCTAAGCCCGTTTCTTGTCTGAGGTCTGTCCACTACTTTTGTACAAGTGATACGCTGAGTCTTTCCACTTCTCTGGAAGTGGAATTTACCAACTGCCTTAGCTTTCACATCATTTTGGTTTGCTGGTCACAGGACACTCCCTCTGGAAACTTCTGTTGGCTAGATTCAAGGTGGAGGGGAAACTACATGAAGATGATAGCAATCGTTTTCATATCCCTTGTAGTGTACATCATGACTGGTCTGTCCCCACAACCATGGAAGAGGCAAATTCTCTGACTGCTCCTGCAGAGGCTGGAAAAGAGTAGAGCAATGGGAGAGAGCCTTAGTCACGAAAATGATTTATTTTAATGTGCAACATCCTCTCCGCAGAAGCCCTGAGGGGGACATTGATGTGTTGGCATGTTCCCAGCTGGTGGGTGTGATTCACCTGACTCGCCGCCTGAAGTGTATCCACATAACATCCACATGTTATGTACATAAATCAACTTTCACCTGAAGAATGGGAATTCTTTGTTGTCAAATGAATGTGAGCTGTGAATAACCTGCAAAGTGTATTATAGCAGTCCTGAATGGCTGTCAGCTTTCCAGAGGGTTATGCTGTTAGCTGGAAATGTCTCATAGTTCAGTTCCTAGAGTTTTCCAGGCCTAAAGCCTCCTCTGAATTGTCAAACATATCATTGTCACCAGAGACAGCTGGCACAGGAAATAATGCCGTGAAAGAATCAAATGATACAGCATTTTTGCAAAACCTTTTACAAATCTGTATTAAAGCCAGTCTTTTATTTCTTATTAAATTAGCATCATACTATGCTGAAATTTTTATGCACTGGTTGAAGAGTTACAGCTAAATGATATTACGAGTCATTATGGCAATATGCAGCAGCATTGACCCAGACTAGTCTCCCAGTCCTCCAAACCTTATCCATTCCACACTTGGTTTACCACAAAAATGGTCTGCATTGCTGTAAGGTTAAAACAAGAAGACGCACTTTTACATCAATTCTGTAGTTCAAATGTGCAATGATATTTAGTTAACAGGAAGCAGATTCAAGCCTGCTACAGACACTCTGGCAATTCGGCAGATATCAGTTCTCAATTCTTCCAGAGCACTGAGTGAAAGGAGATATCCTTTCTCTGGAGAATGGCGAGAACCAATTATGAATCTTAGGAAGTATTTAAATGGAAATACTAGGTTTTGAGTAAATTAACTGTAATAATGAAATTCATTTCTGTGATTCCCACTGCTGGGAATCACTTCCTAACAGAAAAGTATAAACAAGACAGAGTCCTCCTCTTGGGTGTACAGAACAGGACAGCAGGCAACAGACACAAACTGGAAAATAGGAAATCCCAACTCAATATAAGGAGTTGTCGGACCCTGGAGCAGGTTGTACAATCCCTGTCTTTGGAGATATTGAGAACCTGGTTGGACATGATGTTGACTACCTGTTCTAAAGACCTTCTTTGAGCAGGAGGTTCTAGGTGAACCCCTGAGGTCCCTTCCAATCTACGTGTTCCTCAAATTGCCTCTGTGCAAGAGCTGTGTGTCCTGCAGCACTGTAGCAATAGGAGCGTGTTGCTGACACCATCCAGTGAAGAAAGGGAGGAAGCAAGTTTGCTTTGAGTGGAGTTTCCTGGAATATACCTGAACAATGTGCTGGAGAGGAAAGGGGAGGTGACTTGGTCAGATAGGTGTTGGTTTCTACATAATATTGTCGTTTTGGGGAGGGTTTAAAAATTTTTAAAAATATTTTTATTAATGCACTTATTCTTCCTTCTGCCTCCTTTAGTGAGGTCTAAACTAGAACTAAACATATATTTTTAATGCATGTAGTCACAGAGACAAATAAACTGTGTCAAATACGGTTGGGAAGAAGATCCAGCTGCAGCAAGAGGCCAAGTAACTGTTGTAAAAAGAGACAGGAACATGGTGAGAAGGCAAGAAGTTGTAAAAAGTGCAAATAGAAGCCACTGCCACAGATGGAAAAGACCCAGTGATGCTTGTTATCACCTTTGCATTTCTAGAGTGTTTGCTATAGAAGAGCACAAGAGCCGATGGCACAGTCACTGAGCAAATGAGTGGTGGTTGCTGTTGACCACAGAATCACAGAGTATCCTGAGTTGGAAAGGACTCGCAAGGGTCATTGAATCCATCTCCTGACCCTGAACAAAACAGCCCTAGAGTCATACCATGTGCCCAAGAACCTTGTCCAAATGCTTCTTGAGCTCTGTCAGGCTGGTGCTGTGACTTATTTCCTGGGGAGCCTGTTCCAGTGCACAAACACCCTCTGGGTGAAGAACCTTTTCCTGACATCCAGCCAAAATCTCCCCCGACACAACTTCAGGCCATTCCCTTGGGTTCTATCACTGGTCACCACAGAGCAGAGATCAGTGTCTGTCCCTGCTCTTCCCTTCCTGAGGAAGTCATAACTGTGATGAGGTCTCTCCTCTGTCTCCTCTTCTCCAGGCTGAACAGACCAAGTGACCTCAGCTGCTCCTCACACAGCTTCCCCTCAAGGCCCTCCACCTTTGGACACTAAAATGATGCCAGCAGTTTGTCAAGAAAGTTTAGATGGTGGAAATAGACAATGTGATTCTTTAGAGAAATAAGTAATATTTTAGTAATTGCTTTCAGAGTGAGTTCTGAAAGATTACTTGTGACTACCCATACAGGTTGTATTTCTTACATTACTCTTATTGGAAGGAGTCTCCTTTTGAGGCATTGGTGTAGTACTTCTGTGACTTGGTTGATGACTATCATTCATTTCTTCAATAGATTTGGGTTATTATCACTGGCTTGCTTCAAGCAAGCCTCCTTAAAACAATGCTTCTGACAACAACTGAAACACTTACAAAAATGGGCATTTAAAAATTATTATAATCCTATGTAAAGAGCAGTGCTTTCTTCTTTCTTTTTTATCTTCAGATTCACATTCACAAGTGTGTAGAGATGTCATTTATGTCCTAGACACATTAATTTCTGATTTTTTTCCTTTAACTCTCTTAATTGGAAGAAAGTATGTTGCTGCTGATTTATGAACTCTTCAGAAGTGCCAGGGATCATTTTAAATGTACACAGCTGCTCTGCAGTAGTTTAACTTGGCAGATAGCATTAAACCATTGAATTGTGTCATTTATTTGTGTATGCACACAATAAGTTCCTTGTGCAGGTTCTTCAGAAAAAGTCTCAACGTTGATTCGGAAATGTGGCCTAAAAATAACCTAGCCCCATGATTTATTGTTTTGGTGCTTGTCTCCAAACAGTACATCTAAAATGAAGAATGAGATACCGTGTATACCCCAGATAAGGCAACGGAATGGAACCCATCCGTAAGAGGAGCTGTAGACCAAGGTCTGAAATGGAAAAGTTCCCAGGGTGAATGAGCAAGCACGATGGGAATCGACTCGTATGGCTGGCATTTGGGAATGCTGCAACTTATTTCATTGCTAGGCAAGGGAGTGGGTGACGCTGTGTAGTGAGAAAGAGCAGCAGTCGTGACAGCAGTATCACTGGTTGTAGTGGAGCATAAATCAGGGCAGTTTACTCTGTCATTCCATTCAGGGCATCATAAAAGTAACACCTGTCATCTGGAAAAAATCTAAACTCAGAGAATAATATAATGCTTTTTGCATGAATGTATAAAATCCTGCAGAACCAGAAAATAAAACACTTAGAAATTGAGTCTTTATGCTAAGGGGTGACATCTGCAAATATATTCTATGATCAATACTATGTGACTTGATTTATGTCTTAAACTATTCTATGGGGGGAAAAAAAGTAGCAGTATAGATTCTATTATAGCTCTAAAAAATAACTTTTTAGGCCATGATACTAATCTCTTTGATCCACACCATTTAATGTATTGGAAAGCAGAAGAACTTCCCTTATTTCTCCTTTGGCTGTAAAATGGACTGAAAACAGCCTTCAGGGAATTGCAGACTCAGTTACATCCTCGACAAGAGAACCTAATGGGCAGTGTTTAAAGACTGATTGATAGACATCATCTCTTGATGATCATAGCAGAACTTTTTAGGCTGGTGATTGCAAGCACAGACATTCTGGAAAGCAAAATTTATGCTTGCCAGGCTTTTTTTTTTGCAGTGTTTTGTCTCCTCTTTTCTTTCCTCCCCTCAAACCAGATTTCAGCAGTCAGACATGGAAGTCAGTAACAATGGCCAAAACACCCTAGCCAAAGACTATTATCAGCCACACAAGTTTCAAATATTTTTCTTTGGTAAATGGTCTAAAAGACAGAAATTTAAAATTA
>PYHW01010620.1:9896858-9916278 GCA_013186435.1 Turdus rufiventris | reverse complement strand
GCACCGGACTATAAGGCGCACTTCCGGGTTTGGGGGAAAATTTTAGTCAAAAGGGTGCGCCTTATAGTCGTGAAATTACTGTAAATAGAAGATAAGTTTGTCCTAAAGCTCTAGAAAATAGTGAAACTTTTGCACATTGGAAGCTTTAGGAACTATAGGAACGTGGGTGCAGAATTATTTATTCGTGATGAGTCAGTTCTGTCATATGCTACTGTCACAAAATTTCCATGTGCTCTGGGTATGTACAACATGGAAAATTAGTTGTTTTCAGGAGGTCATGAAATTTCTGTTGTCTTGTTATGAAGGGCTGTGAAGCATAGATTTACTTTTTTAAATCCAGGATCAGTGTTGTCAATGTCTGACGAAATTGAGATATCAGTCAGATTTCCCTTTCTATTCCTTGCCTTGTGAGGTGGCAGCTTGGTGCTACCTGTGAAGCAGCTGAGGAACCACTCACTTTATGCTTTGAAGAAAATAAGTTTTTTTCTTAAGACAACAAGAAAGGAAATAAATGTTGATGGAAGTACAGAACAGATAAAAATTGCCTTGGTAGATTGGTGTTTTCTTTTTAAATCATCTACTTTTACATTGGACTACCACAGTATAAGGCATTTTAGTCCATACTTTTTTTGGGGGGGAGGATAATTAATACATCTTTATGTTGACATTGCCCACAATTATCTAATTTTAACATTAAAGTGTGGAGGGAAATGTTGGAAGTGTCCTCTGTGCACTGCCAGACAGGTCCAGCACAATGAGCAGAACAATAACAACCATCGGTTTACCAAAGCTGCAGCTACAGCCCCAATGAAATGTTGGAGAACGAAACCTATACAACTGTTGCAAACATAGTATTTTCAAAGAAAACTTATTATTGGGCCAATGGTTCAGATATTCCATGAATGGTATCTTGTTCTTCATGAGCAAAAGTTGTGTATCACAGTCTCAGGAACCAGTCAGCAAGTCCAGAAAACACCTTTAAACCTGAGCAGGACTGAAGTTTCTTTTTGTGGAATGTCAGGTTTACAGCACTGGCATTAATGACACACTGATAACCTGTAGCTAATTGAATAAGGCACTTATTTAGAGCTAAATTTTCTGTATTCTATGGACTGGCCTGTGATATGGAGGGGTAGAGCCATACCACAGACTAGAAAGCACTGCAAAAGTCAGTCCTGCAAGAGATTTGGTCTTGGGTTATTGTTCTTAAGGAAAACTCTTCAGAGAAGAACTAGTTGTCTCTCTTCTTCAGTCTCGGAAGGTAGATGACAGTGTCATGCCGAAGACAAATTCCACTTTTGCATCAGTGAAAATCCACATTAACAAGCATAATAAGGCTTGAAGCATCTTCTTATGGACAATCATATAAAGAGGCATGTAGGGTACAGGATATAGCCTTACTTTTCATAGATCCTTCTGCTTTTTCAGTGGTGTGGTCTGGATACCTCTCGGTGTTTTTAAAATGCAAAGGCAGATTTTGCTGCTCTAACTTGCTTCTAAGCTGGTACTGAAGAGGGGCACACTTTTGACTGTGATTCCAAAGCCTGTCAAATATTCCACTTTGGTTTAAACACCTTTCACCAATCCAAATTAACTGGATTAAATAAAGAAAATACATGCCCTAACATCCTAAAATATTCTGAAAATTCTCTTCTTTGACCTTTCAAATAAAAATAATGACAGCAATTTTTAAATCCCAGATTTTGCGTGGAAGCCAACAAACCAAAATGTTATTTCTTGTGCAGAAGTAAGAAAAATCAAGTATCTATGCTTGGGAGGGTGTTAATGTTTTAATTTGTGCCAGAGTATATTCCTGGCAATTTTTGTTAGGAAGAATCTGAAGGTACCAGAGGCAAATAGTAAGACCCTGACCCTGAGAGGATTTTGAAAATGCAGTTATGCTGCAGAGACTTTGCTATGTCCATCCAGAGATACCAGATGCAGATCAGTGGAGTCAAGCACTCAAATCCTGCCTATCAGCTGCAAGTGTGATCTAGAAAATGATGGAGAAAACCTGTAAGCCAAGTATCAGCTTAGAAACCACAATATCTTCAGCTGTTAGGATAAGTAAAAATTCTATTTTTAACAATAAATATTGGTAGTATTAATGTTTTTTAGATAATTATTTTGAAGAAGGAAAGAAACCAGTGCAGTTGACATCCTTGCTGAGCTGAAATTTATTTCCCTGACCTTTAGAAAAAAGCCTTGCCTGCTAAAGGCTGGTTTACTGAGTATTTCTGAGTATGGGCATGCAATGTTTTTACAATGAAACATAAAACCAAGCAAAACTCCACCTGGGCTCAGCTTTTTTTTAATGAGATGGAAGTTCAGATTTGACTTTACCAAAGATTGATGATTACTGGAGATAAATTTGTGGTTCAGGTTTGAAATATAATTCTCTGCATGCTAAAACACACATTCATGGCAGATATAAACTATTCAGGTAGGGAACTTGAAATGCTGAACTATTTCTAGGGTAAATACCTCTAAAACCTCATTTTTCCAATTCTTATTTTCTGTTCAACTGTATGTTAGAGGACACAAAATTTACACAAAATTGGAATTGTGGTAACTACAGACAAAATAAATTGCTCCTCTCCAAAAACCTTCCCCTAGGTGTGTTTGAAAGGTCAGGTTAGAACCTTCTCAGCATTGCATGGTCTAAATTAGTCCTGAACAAGAATCGTACATTAATCAAAATGAATGAAGATTTTCCTTTAGCTGGAGTGATGAGGTCTGTGGTATGGAAGCAGAAGGATGTGATTACTGCTCATGAGGCTATATCCAGACCAAAACCAAAATCTGCTCTGCTACACTGGTGTAAACCAGCAATAACTCAGCTAGGTATTGGGATTTATAGCACAATGCCCTGGAAGTCATAAACTGATCCACCTCAAAAAATGTTCTTGGAAATTAACATTCACTGGTCATTTTAGCATCGGTATTACTATTTTAATAACACAAGTATATAACTAATTGAGAATTTGGTAGGCATGCTGGACAAACAAATTCAGGTCCATTCAGGGCACTGGAGGGCAGAGGGATTAGTCTAAATCTTAAGTGCCACTTTTGGACCCTTTCGTGCACTTTCTCAGCTCCAGAACAACAACCTCTGAAAATCCGGCTGTCCCTTCTCCTACTGCTGTGCTTTCCACCATGTCTGTAAAACAAACCTCTCAGACCTGCTTCCCAGAATGGTAAATGACTCAGGCAGTGAAAGTTAGCAGAAAAGCATCATCTGATAATACATCTGGTGCTGCCTCCAGGATCCAGCACTACAGCCCCAAAGCCATAGAAAGCTGGATGGATTGGACAGTCCTGAGACACAGGTGAGGGGTTGTGACCTCACAAGTCATCAGCCAAATGTTGTGTTAACATGACAATTTTATTTATCAACACTGTGTTAATCAATAACTATTTCAAAAATTAGAACTCTTTCTAACACCTTGGCTATTATTTAATTTGTTAGTTTATTGTGTCTAGTACCATACATGTGAGCCAGAAGAGTAGAGCGTGTTTTGCAGTGAGGCTCTCATGCAGGACTGACACAATTAGTGAACGTGGCTTTTCATAACACTAACATTAGAAAGAAGTTTAATGAATACAAGTATTTTCTTAGATGTTGCTATAAAGTATGCTGACTTAGCTATAGACAAATCACACATATATGTAATTTATTTTATTTATATATATATAGAGATATAGATATATAGTTAAGGAAAGCAAGATACAATTCAATAAAATTTGAACTTTCCCTTCTTTATGTTTTTGCCCTCATTTGATTCCAAAGAGATGGACATTCTTTTCTCTTTATTTCTGTGAAAGCTTAGAAAATATAAGTCAATAATCCAGCAATTCAGGATTTAAATTCCTTGTTAAGCAGGTTAATTCTTTATTCTTGAAATAAAATATAATTAAAGAAAAGCTGAGATGTAAGAATTGCAATAGTAGTTGTATTATTCAAGTACTGACAGCTGCTCTTTTCCCAGAAGCTTTGTGATGCTGTATATTTCTCAATGGGACTCCTACAACCTGTTCACGTTTCATTTTGAGCCTCAGCTTTGCAGTTCTTTTTCCTCCTCAGTTAGATTTTAATGGATTGCTGATGTTAGTGCAAGTTGTGGGTCACTTCCTAGGCTGAAGATTACCTGCTGATGCACAGAATTTTTAAAGAATTAGAATATTCTCATCCTCTAGTATCTTACAGTTGTAGGTGTTCTTTTTCTACTGGGGGTTTTATGGTTGTTCCAGAGGAGATAGAAAGAGGTTTGCAGGTGTGAGAAAATAAATACCTTGTGTATCCTGCCCAAGGGCATGGCTGCTCACTGGTTAACTTGGATAAATTAACCCAAGATGACATCGCTGTGACTGTGGGGCTTCCTCTGTCTTCTGGGTAGTTGGTTTCCTTCTCCCACAACCCAGCAATCTTTTCTCTTTTTTTTTTTATAGATAGCACTAAACTTTGTGCTACATTCCACAAAATAATCTCCATCTTCTGGACACGTCAACAACTTTCCATTCTCCATCTCTTACTTCATTGAGGCCAAATGCCTTGCAGTAGATGAATAATGGGTTTATTCTTCCTTTGACTATGTACCTTTATGTTATCTCTTGGAATATTTTTGCTTTGCAGGCTGGCACCAAAACAAATTTAAAAACATTAATGGGCCTTCAAAACAAACCACCTACACTTGGAAACCTTACTAGCAACTTGGTCTGCTTTATTTTGTTCATAACGTATTTTCAGATGTTTATCTTGGAAATGAGAACAGTGGCCAATTCCAGCTTTCATGGCTGTCATTAGTTTATTCATCTAAAAATGACCACGGAAACTCAGATGTATTTCTAAGTACAATATTATGGTTCTGCATATCTGTTTGGAATGAGGTTGGAGGCATGGCTTCCAAGCAAGCTGACTCTTTGCTTTGGTCCCTACCCTGCCATTTACGTGAGTACAAAAGCAGCACACTGCAACTCTCTGGCTGTGGGGTGCACGCCCAGTTTGAGTAGGCTCTGGCCCATAACTGGACATCTGAGCAGAGTGAAACTCCTGTGCTGAGTGTAAGGAAAGATAGAAACGCTCCAGAGTCACCCCCTGTCCTCTGACAGGTACATTTGGGGGAGTTCGGGTCGATGCTGGCTTTGGAGTAAGTCCTGGCCCCATTTCCCTAAATCCCTCAGCACACTTTTTTGTAGCAGCAAAACCCTTCATTACTAGCATTTGAGGGAAGCAGCATATGTTGCTATGGCCCTCCCAGAAGTGGAGAGCAACTTGCAGGACTGTTTTTTGGAGGTAAGGACAGAGTTGGGCACGAGCCATCAGATGTGCTGGCTGCTTCATATGGAGCCATCAGATGTGCTGGCTGCTTCATATGCAACCATCCCTTGGCCAGGAAAAGGTGCTCTGGCTTTGTACTACCAAAGCATCCTCGTCAGAGACCCGATTTCAATGGCATCCGTGTCCTGAGAGACAGTGAAAAAAAGGCTGGATCCCCTTCATGAGGTTTTTGTTGTTCCCACTGTTACTATGATAATTTTCATATTTTGAATACAGTCCAAGAACATTTTGCATCTTCCCTTTTACTGTAGATATGAACAGCTGTTTGAAAAGAAACTGATAAATAGATGAGATCTTGCGTGTTTTCCAAGTATTCGCTTAACTACAATGACTGCATTGGGAAAAAGCGGTTTCTGGACTGAGACTTGATTTGTAAATAGCCAAATTATGCAAACACTTGATTTATGATCCAGTGGGTAGTAATTTATTCAGTATCATGGGACTAGACTTCTAGTCTTGTGTTCATTATTGATATACATAGTTAGAGGAAAATTAAGAGAATATTCTTCAGGAAACTCTCTGTTCAAAGACAAATCTCAGGCTTGCTTTCTTCCATTGATAATTTATAATTCCCCTGGAAAAATATAATTTTCACCTCGGTTTGATTCTCAACCTTTTCACTTTGGCAACTAGAATTCCCAGTAATCTCTGTGATCTATGGGGACAAAATTTCATCCATGTGTATGGCCAATTTTGGGGGCACGAGTTGTGCTGGTTTTGGCTGGGACAGAGTTAATTTTCTTCATGGAAGCTGTGTTTTGGATTTTTTCTGGAAAGCGTGTTAATAACACAGTGATGTGCTAGTTATTGTTGAGCAGGGCTTGCAGAGTCAAGGCCTTTTCTGCTCCTCAGCTGGCTGTGACAGTGAGGAGGTTGGGGGTGCACAAGGACTGGTAAGGGATGCAGCCAGGACAGTCGACCTGCACAGGATATTCCAGACCATGTGATGTCTCAGCAGATAAAGCTGTGGCAAGAAGGAGGAAGGGAGGGACATTTGCAGTGATGGCATTTGTCTTCCCAAATCACTGTCACATGTGATGGGGCCCAGCTTTGCAGGAGAGGGCTGAACACCTGCCTGCCCATGGGAAGGAGTGAATAAATTCCTTGTTTGGCTTTGCTTGTCTGCACAGCTTTTGCTTTATTTATTAAACTGTCTTTATCTCAGCGCACAAGTTTTCTCACTTTTATCCTTCTCACCTCTCTCCCATTCCAGCAGCAGCAAGTGGGCAAGTGGCTGTGTTGCTAGCCAGGATTAAAGCATGATACAGGTATAGAAGAAATCTATTTAATTCCTAATGAGAACTGAGAGCTCCTTTCTATCTGTTGTCAAGGAGGTTGTTTCTCCTTCTCCAACAGCTAGTCCAGAATGATGTAGTTTTTAAAGAAAAATTCCAGCAGAGGTATTCAATCTGGCGTTATTTGTCAAATTAGGCATGATGCTTGTTTGTTAAGTAGTAACAAATGGAAAACTTTATGTTACATGGCAGAAGGAAAAATAGGCTAAACAATTCTTAAGCAATGTTCAGATGTCAGGCAGGAAATTCTGCTCACATGGGACTGTATCATGTTGCACACCTTTTTGGGGCTCTTTACTGAGAAAGGATTTCTGTTTCTTCTTAAAATATTGAAAGAGTTGTAGTAGAGAGGTGAGAGGATGCCTTTAACTCTGGTATCTACTGAAGGCAAACTCAGGCAAGACTCATATTCCTGAGCACAGTACAATCTGGGGCTGCCTGAACTTGGGGTGTAGCCTCACTAGAAGTGGACCTCCTGAGCATGACACATCCCAGGGGACTCTGTGGTGTCTGCCTCTGGGCAAAGAATTCAAGCCAGAGAAGGTGGGGCAGCCAAGCATGTCAAGCACATCAAGGAGGAATGGGGAGAAAAGGCAAATGGAGGCCAAGTTTTTCAGTCCAACTGTGAGCTGATGAAGACAGGAAACTTACTCCTTCCCCCTGTGACGATGTATATGGAGTCATTTTACCTTAGACAGGAACCTGATTTTCCCCTTGGTTACCATCCTGATGATGCCAGCACACTCCTGTCAATTTAGGCAGAAGTTTGGTGTCCCAAACTGCAGAACGGCCAAGTTTTATCTGAGAGCCCTGAGTGTCCCGTTAGCCTGGTGGTTTTGGGATCCTTGTAAGAGGGTGGGTCCTGCCAGGCTGCAGGCAGACCAGGCTCTGTATTGCCCTGTTCCAGACCCCATGCTCAGAGCAGAACATTAGGAAAAAAAAATCTGCTGCAAACACTTCTGAGCTTCTGGGCTCAACTCTGCTGCCAGGGGATGAAAAGCATGCTGAGGGTAAGGTTATGGAGCCAGGACCTTCAAAACATTAACTAACATCTCCTCAGCCAGGTCAAGAAAGGTTATTATCAGCACATTTGCTACTTCTGTTAAGACTCTCATTCAGCAATAGATATCTATAATGTAAATTTCTAAATCTGAATTATCCTTTTAGAATCCCTTTAGAGAAATTTGAAAGAAATATACACTTTTAAGGAGTAGTTTATTTCTCTCAAAAGGACTCAAACAAATGGATGACAGAGGTTTGCATCCAAGGAGGAAGGACCTTTAATTGATTACCTTATATCTGTATATGTGGTTTTTTTCCTGACTTGCTGTGCTGAACATAAATGCTGATGATAACATTGAGGGGTATGAAATCCATGGGGAATTTATTCCTGAAGGAGTTGCTCAGTTTAACAGGGTTACTTAACTAAAGACTTTCCAATGTGTGCTGGCAAAGCACCATGTGAAAATCTGTGATTGTCTGTAAAGCAACGTGATTATTCAGTGCAAGCCTGGATATAGGCTGAAAATGCCCATCAATGACAAGTCAGCTAGACAGCCCAAAGGAACTTTTTACTTCAAGTACAGAATTCTTACTGCCTGTTTCCATGGATGTGTGCAGGAAGTTGCACGCCTGCTCTGCCCATGCTTGTAGTTGCTTGACAAGGGTCAGTTCTGGAAGCCATTTAACACCACAGCAAAGTCACATTCCTCATGTCTCTTAGATCTCTGCTGTGCATCCTAGAAAACCAGTCCCTTGATCAGATTTAGTGGCTAACTTTAAACTATTGCCCCCTCCCCTTCCTCCTTCCCTCTTTCCTCCCTTCCCACTTTCTTCCCTTCTTCTCTCACTCTTCCCTTTCTTCTCTTCCCACCTGCCTGCCTCTAAGTGACTCAAATAATTAAAAACAATGTATTGATTTTTTTTTTATTACAAATAAATAAAGGATGGGTCTGGTTCTTTCCCCCAAGGTTCCATGCAGTATCTATGTCATTCATCCCTGCTGCGTGACTTCAGTTTTTCCTTAAGTTATGTGTCTATGCAGCAACCATTGCATCCATCTTCGTAGACAATTTTTATTGAAATAAAACACATTGTAGCACAGCAGCAACTTTTGAATAGAAGGAATCCTATAACAATAATTTTTAGGTAAAGGAGCACATTCTAACTTCCAAACATTGGTAACATAAAAAGGAACAGAGAAAGTACATACTTTTTCCCCAAGAGGATATTTAGAAGAGTGATATATGACTAGCAATGCAAATGCAAATAACGTGCAGAAAGAAACGGAGACAAAGTAAAAAAAAAATAAAAAATAAAAAATAAATAAATAGTTTGAATTGCCTACAGCTCTTGCTACAGCGCTATTTTTCTTGCTTGAATTTTATACCAAGTTGACATTTTTTCCACTTCATAGATGCATGGACTACAGAAATTACTTCATGAGGATCTCAACTCCACTCACATTGTCATCAGACCTATAAAAATATTGGGCAGAACAACTTAGCTCAGTTTTTGTTGAAACACTGTTCTGAGCTTCTGAAGGCATAAGTTCTCTCCCTGCCTCACCATCAGTCCAGCGACTTCACAGTATCTGTGCTACATTTTCCCATCTGTAGAGTAGGCATAACAAAAGTACAGTAATTTCACGACTATAAGGCACACCCTTTTTACTAAAATTTTGGCCCGAACCCGGAAGTGCGCCTTATAGTCCAGTGCGCCTTATGGTCATGAAATTGCTGTACTTGCTTTCTGCAAAAGTAATAAAAATAAATGAATTTTAAAGGCTGGCAAAGACCCTATGAAAATACTTACTGTATTTTGGTGTTAAAAAAAAAAAAAAAGATAAAGCCTTCCAATTATAACAGCTAATAGAAGCAAATTATTTCTAGGAGCAAAATACATCTCTGTGAAACTGAAGAGTTCACATTTATACATTTATGGCTTTTTGAAAGACACAAGTTTGCATGTGGACAGTGCTTTAACTTTGCAGTTTCTCTTACAAAAATCTTTAGCATTTTTCAGTAATTCAGGAAGTAAATCAAGTACAAAGGTGTCAGAGTGAAAATTTCATGGAGGAAGCAATGCAGAGGTTATTAGCCACACCTAAATAATCGTGCCAAAATTCTTGAAACTGAGTTTTTTCCTGCAGAGAATATGATGTACAAGGAATAATTTCTTACCCACAGAATTTTTTTGAGCAGAGATGTTTCTGGTTAAGTTGCATTCCCAAAATTTGGACAGCCTTGCTCAAATGAGAATTGAACCTGATTTCCAGCTCTGAATTTCCAGCTACTCTCAAGTAGACATACACAGAAGAAATAAGCTGATTTGTTCCTGTAGCTCCGTTTTGCAGCCTAGTGTTCAGTTCAACACACAGCCACAAAAAGAGCTTTCACTCTTTCTGAAAATATGCCAATGGATAATTTAGGTGGCAACAAGTTAGCTTCACTCTTCATCTTCAAAGCACTCATCAAGCCTCCACTGTTAGTGCATTTATATTTATGACAACTTTCTACTGTAGGCAAAATTGTTCCTCTCAATTTATTTGTGTCACAAACTGGTCTCTGTGAACTGGGTTTGTGCTGTTAGAAAATATGAAGTACCCAGAGTGTACCAGCAAAGATGGGCCTTACTTTGTAGCTTAGGATGCTTTCGCTTGTTCAAATAACCCTTGTGCATGACTCACCTGACTTTAAATCTCTGGGTAAACGTGGGGAGTAAAAGTGTTGCTTTGTAAATTTGTTCCACAAATTACTTGTTCAGCAAGGTGCAGAGCTTTCTAACCTCTGTTGGCTGCAGACCGTGGTCAGAGCTGAAATTGCTTAAACTGTAATCTTGATTAATATTTGAACTGAGTGCATCTGCCTGGGTCCCACCTGACCTGGCACCAGGAACTGCGTGGGCTCTGGACATTGAAAATGTGGGCCAAGAAAAGTGAGCCTGCTCCAACTGGAAGCTGGTGGAGTGGAGCACACTGGGAACTGCTTTAAAAGAAAATGATTCTTTAATGGGAAAAGTGTGATTTTTCCAAGTAATTTGACCCGAGTGGAAACAAAGCTTGTCAGAGACTATATTACGTGAAAATGTTTGCAGAATGATGTCAGTGTGTTAGCACTGTTAGCAGACAGTTGGAGCTTTATTCACAAAAAGGGCACATTTTCACTGCATGTAGTAGATTCATAAATGAGACTTTCTGTGCACAAGTGAGCCCCATGAAAATACAGCCCTTCCATTTTGAGGAAAAAGACATTTTTTGCATAGATGGGCCAAACTATTTCGTGGCACTCTGAATGGAGGTTATCAAAGGGCCTTCCAAGGTTTCTTCATGGATATGAGTCCCTCTGAGCAAAGGTATGGGGAGAAAACTGGAGCACAGGCTCAAAGGCACTTTCCAAGGATGTGGTGTAGTCCCCTGCTCTCATCATGGTGGCTCAGGTCACAGATCCCCCTACCTCTGCCTCCTGTGTCCTTGGCACTAATTTAGGGAAATGTGTAAGAAGCAAGGAATGTATGAAGTGATTAGTTCTCAGATATACTGCTGGGCCTCTGACAGTCTCCACAGCAACCACATCACACAATCCACTCCATAAGACAATTGGAAAAAGATGGGCTTGTTTGGGTGTTACCAGACCTTCTAGCTAGTTTTCTGCTGGAGATGATAAACTCAAGCACAGTGTGGACAAGCAGCAAGCACAGGGTGAGGGAATTGGAGGGATGCTTTGAAGAATCTGGTTAGGCTGGAGTCAGTCTCAAATCTGGAGGCAGGCAGTCAGTCCTCAGTAATATTTGGGCGATGCTCAGCCATCCATGCACATGTGAGGGGGTGTCTATGAGTGCAGACTCACACAGGATGGAATTCACAGTGCTGGGCAAGGGGAGGCAGAGGCTCCTAGGTCAGCTACTGTCTCAGCCACTTCTTTCTGTGCTCCTGCTGTTCTTTGCCTCAAAACCAGCACTAAGGAGCCTGTGGAGGAAATCTTCCAGGAAAATCTTCAGTAAAGCCTTTTAATTTTCTGAGCTGGCCCTGGGTCCCCCCTTTGGGAATGAGGAATGAATATTGCCTGTATCATTTTCAGCTTGCTGCCATCAGTTTCTGTGGAATAAAATAATCCCCTTTCCCCTCTGCTCCAACTTCTCTGAAAAGAAATGATATATAATCTGCAGGTGGTCTGTGGGATGGTCCCTTGCCGGTGATTTCATTTTTGTTGCGGTGCAATATATTGCTATTGTTATTTGCACATCTTCAGTAGTAACATGCTGGGGAAATACAGATATTTTTATTAGAACAGGCTGAAGCATCTTAGCATTTGGGAATGATTTGGCTTTGTGGTACTTGCTGTACCACAGGTTCAGCGTACACGTGTGCAAGCACATCTCTAACTGAAGATAAAACTTCTCCAGCATCTCTTCCTTTGGTGTCCCATACAGGTTCCTACCCTGCACTGCTCACTGGTGTCTGAAGCCTGATGCAGCAGTGCATTAAATGATGTGACTAACAGCTGTCATGAGCTGTGCTGTAAAGGAAAGTGTGTGTAACAGATTTAAATGCCTCCTTAATGCACATGTATTTCATTTAAGAGTCTGACAAAAAAAAAAAGAAATCAACATGTTCCTGCCCTCGCTGTTTAATTAGTTCTTATTGTGTTTATAACCCATTTCCACTTCATTATTCATAACTGTCAGATCACTTTTTTTCTTTCCTTGTTTAATTAAAATTGTTTAAGAGAAATCAGAGCTAGGCAAGGGTGCCTGACTTCCAAGCTTGGGGACCAAATTCCTACTGCATAGGTCAAGTACAGTATAGGCAGCTGCAGTGTAAGCTGATCTCTAATAATCTGCCACAGGCTATGATTAAAGGAAAAAAACAAAGTAAAATTGCCTCTGAACTAATTTCTGCAGCCAAATTTCTTCCTCCTACCTTGTTTTGACTTGTGCCTATTGCATCAGGACTGTGGAGAGCCTTGGCTCTCCACTCTCCTCAGGTCTTCCTGAAAGACAAGCAAAACAAGCAAAAGTCAAACACCTTGAGACCTGCACAGCAATCTCTTGGCAGAAATCATGAGCCATCAGGCTTCTGACCAAAGCCAAATCCCTTTACTTGTATCTCTGTGCTTGTTGATCTGTGGCACAACACTCATGAAGGGTGGGAGTCTGCTTCCCTGGAGAGTGGACGCTGAATGGCAGTGGTGATTGCCCAGGAGCTGAGTCACCTCTTTCCTTTGTTTGATGCACATTTGGTGAGACCACGTCAGGAATACCCAGGTGAGATTTCTGCCTGCTTTGTTAAGAGCAGCTGGTGCAGAGCAGGGCTCACACTGTGCTGCAGAGCCTGGAGCAGTCCAAAGGATGCAGCCAGTGTCAGGGCTGTGGGAGCCATGGTGGAAGAGCCTTGGGCTGGGGCAGCTTCCCCACCTGTCCTTCCCAGTGGGACATGAAAGGTGTTTCCAGTCAGCACAGCCTGCAAGGGGCTCTGAGCCATTGATAACAGGATGAGAAGCTGTGAACACAGGCAGCTGGGGGCAGAAAGGTGAGCCCAGCCTCTCAGGGTGTCCCCCAAGAAAAAGGGTCTCCTCCTCTGTTAATGCAGAGGAACAGTGAGAAGGTTTTTGCTGGGGGCAGATTGCAAGGCTGTATGTGGGGGTGGGAGGGAGGGAAAACAATGTGTAAAAATACATTTTTTGGAGAGGACAACCATTGCTTTGCATGCAGCTCTCTCAGTCCTCCCACGGCTCATCCCAGTTTGCTGCCCATCTCCAAGTCCAGTTGTCTGACCAGTGAAATTGCCTGTGCTGTACCACATATCTTCCTGGTATTGCAGCAGCTCAGGAAAAGATTTCATCTCAGCATCTGATGGAAAGCATACCTAGTGAGGAATCTTCTGCTACTTTCATTTTCTCCTTCCTAAAATCTGAATGTGCCTGGTCCAGTAATGTTGCCAAAGTTTTATTGAGGGATAAGGGCGGCAAGAGTTTATTGGCATAGGAGAGGTTTGAAGGATTTGGGGGCGACCAGGATTTAAATATTTTCTTTTGACTTTGAGCTCCTCAAAACTAACAAGGCTCTAGAGTCAGCATATTTCTTTGACCTCAAAAAATCAATGGAACTGTTACCATTGTAAAGAGCTAAACTAGGACATTACTTGGCTTGTGTATTTTACAGTGAATACTTGTTTTTGTGCCTTCTGCACTGGCATAATTGGGCCACTGTTCAGGTGCATATTGCTCTTCAGGAAGGACACATAAGCATGTGTTTAAGACCTATGAAATCACCAGCCTTTTTTGCCTTTCCTAAATCAACAGGACTTAAGCATGTGCCTAAAGTGCTTTTTCCGAAACGGGGCCTTAAAGAGCTGAGTTAGCTTATCCACCTTCCTATTTAAAAGATGGATGTGGAAAATTTCCCAGATTATACATCTGCTCTTCCAATTTACATTGCAGAGGGTAAGGCTGAGTACAGAGGGAGCAGAAAAGGGGAAAGAAAAGTAAAAACAATCCTGAACTGGCTGCCTGGCAAAAAGAAAGTGAAACAGCTGCATGCCAGATTGGGAGGGCTGCGCACTGTGTGCACCAGGGCAGGGCCATCTGCACGCCAGGCTTGCACCAGGTGCTGTACTTCGAATAAAAGGAGAGAGCCTGTGGAGAGAAAGCAAACCAGTTCACAGTCGAAAGGTGTCTTAACTTTTAGGTCTACCCTTGATGCTTGGCCTCCATCTGGTACATTCCTTGTTTTTTCCCTGCAGACTGTTGCAATGATAACATTCACAGAGAGGAGTAATGGGTTGTGGAAGCCTCTGCCTTGGTTTTGCTTTTTCTTCCCAGTGTCTTAGCAGAGAATGGAAGCATAAAGAGAGCTCCTGGCATCTGAAGATGTGAAATTTGGGGTGCCCCACAGACAAAAAGATTATTCTGCTACAGACCCAGGCTTTTTGGAGGAGTGCCACTTGCTGGGGTGGCGATGCAGTTCAGGTGTGAGGAGCAAAGGCAGCTCTGTGCCTGTGGTTGTGCACACACTGCCCACAGCCTGCACCTTGCTAGCCCTGCATGGGGAGCCTGCATTCACTGCATCCATGCTGCCTGCATGGCCCAGGTGTGCCAGCGTCCCTGCACTGCTGCGGAGGGTGTGTTTGCTCCAGCTGTCACACCACTTGCTCTAGTGAGCAAGATACCACAGACACAGTGTTTGATCCTCCAGCTTTGACCCTGATGTGCTTCTCATCCCAGACAGCTCCAATGAAAGCTTTTTTTGGTTAACTTTCACTGTATTTCCACCCCCATTCCTAAAAATTTTCTTTCAACACAGTGAGGATTTGGCTAGTTTTTCACTGCAGCTGAGAAAAAAATTAAATGGGGACCAATCCCAATTATACCATAGTCAGTCTGAGTTCAATGCATCCTGACAGGGCAAAATGTAATGACCCAGAGTATGAGCAAGAATGACACTCTGACAACTCCTCTGCCCTTAAGCCTGGGGAATTTATGAGCCTTATCTTGGCTGCTAGGCCATTCTTCTCTTCCTTTACTCGTGCTTTACTTCCTTCCTATAAGTTTTAAAACTTTATCTGAACCTAAGCTATTCTTTACATCACATACTCCCTCTTTGATTTCAAAGATGGAAGGGAAGTTATTTAAAAATAGGCTCCATCATAGACAGCATTCTGGCAATTAGGCACGGAGCTAGACCTCGTAAGTACATCTGTGACTCTGAGGGAGGTCAGCATGGTTTAACTTTTGAGGCAGAGAAGAAAACGAGACTGGTTCACCATCTATCTGACGAGAGCCAGAGATTCTTTTGTATTAATTTCTTCATTTTGTTGTGCAGTTTAGGATTTTTTATTCAGCTTTCCATTTACTCTGATGATGTAGTAGGTATAAAATGGAATTCCAGAGAAGAGCACTCAGTGTTGATGGGGCTGGCTGGCAAGCTGAGGCTGCATTTACACAGTTTCCTAAGAGTAACCAGAACATTGCTCTGAAGACGCTTGTCTATTTGAAGCTGAGATGAAATTGCCAATCTGATCTCTTACTAAATACCGGTTGGTCTCTCATTGCTCTCTTTTAATTATGCTGACTATGCCCTGGGGCTGACTTTCTTTTTGATGCAGTATAAATCACTGAAATCAATGAACGTGTTTCTCATCCTTGGCATTTTCAGTAGCAATGGGCTGTGCAGGAGTCAGCAATTTTAGATGGTAGGCTTTTACACTCTCCACAGGTCACTTGGGAGGGTATTGCTCAAACCAAGCTTTGCCACTAGTCTGCGGTTTAATCCGTAGGATGAATCAGTTTGTCTTTTGTGCCTCCGTTTCCCATCTGCAATGTAACATTAAGTGCTTTGCAAAGATTGAAAAGATCTTTGCAAAGATCTTTGCAAAGGTTGAGAAGCTTCATAAAACAGACATAGGTTATTACTACTTTGCACATGGCACAACCAGCGAAGAATCAGTCCCAGGGAAACAGCAGAGGTGAGAGCAACACATGGCTATCTGTATGCCATTAGCATTCCCCAGAGCCTCTGGTACTCCCAAAGCTCATAAATGGTAATATGAATGTTTCAAAAGTAACTTTTTAAAAAATGTAAAAGGCTTCTTTAATTAAATGAACATATCTTTTCCCTTAGATCATAATCTTGGATCTCAGTAAGTATGCTGGGAATTCAGAAGCATTTCAAATAATTTTAAAAAATAAATAGAGAGTATGATGTTCTTTTATAGCTGGCAATTTTACAGGCTTCTTATATTAAACCAGATTTTCATTTTTTTTAAAAGCAAGCTGAAAAGCTCTTGCAATAAGATATAAAAAAGTGTTTAGTATGCTGGATCATCAATAGCAATGCTTGAATGCAGTCTTTAAGACTTTAAAATAAAAGAGTGTAAATTTATAATATAAAGTCATTTTATCTGCTCCCGTTTTGTTTGACAGAACAGGATCTTGCAGAAATAAAGCTATTTGTCCATTTATTATTGAGTCTGAATAATAAATAGAAAAATTGGTCTTACTTTTTCATTGTTTAATCTACTGCCATCCCCAATGTTAAGATGATAAGAGCTTGGGCTTGTGGTGTAGGCTCAGTATGAGAGGGCGCAGTGGCTTAGAGCAAGCAAGAGAGAGCAGAGTAGTTGCCTAGTGCCATGGGATGGTAGCCATGGGGTGGCAGACCCAGCTCCTCATGGTGGTGATCTCGTGGGGCTGGGGCGGCACAGGGTGGCCAGGCTGCCAGCGACACCCAGCACAGGGCAGGCCCTGCACATGGCTTTGCTTGGTTACAGCATCAGCATGGAACATCTTGGGAACCAGAGAAATTCCACTTTGTCACCACCTCATAGCTCCTTTCCTCACAAATCTAGAAGATCTGCTGCTGCCAGTCCCTTAAAAGTGATAATGGTCAGAAGAAGCTTGTTTCTTTGTCTCCCACTGGAACCACATGACAGCCCTTTCTGTCTTCCACTGCACCACTGAATAACATGAAACAAAGATCCTCTTGTTGCAGGCAGAAAGGCTCTGTCATCTGCATTTACTTTCCTAATATTTATCTACTTCTAAGTTGTCAAACTGCATCCTTTGTTGTGAGAATCTGCCGGTATATGTGGGCACTGAATACAACATTTCTATGGGCTTCCCCAAATCATCAGGATTCATGTCTGCACAACACACAGGCAGGGGTGTTAAATTAATAATCTTATACTGTTGATATTTTTCAGGTGACCAGTAGAAGTAAGAGATTTGTCAAGGTGGGTCTTATTTCCAGTTTAATTTTGGCTGAGCACTCTTCTTGTTCAAAATGCTCTCAAGTATGTGTGGAAATTGAGGCAATTTATTTAGTGACTATCTTTGACCTGGCAAAATCTAACTATACAGTCCAATTTCAATAGCTTGCTTAATACCTACTGTTGAGATGTACAGATACCTCTCACCACAGATATCAAGAAATTTAAATCAGATTTTGATTATCCTGAAGGGTCTTGTTTCCCACACCATTGCTTCACTAAATGTACCTTCCCATCATGTACCTCCCTCCTTCATCAAGACAGGCTTACAAATCATGATGCCTGGGACCTCTCTGAAGTTTGAACATCAGCTTCAGGGGAGTTCATGCCTCTCTTCTGCTGATAATCTGCTGTTCAGAACACAGATCTTTTTGCTCATCTTCAGTCATCGGTGCTTATTGGTCACTGCCCATCTCATAGCCACTGCAGCTGATCAGTTTAAGAGATCAGTGACACTGCCTAGATGGGAATCCATCTGTGTTATGTGTTTGCTGAACAGCTCTGAAGAAGCTCATTTATAAAAGTCAGCATGTTGGTAAATGGTAGCTAGCTCACGAATAACAACAAAAAGAAGTTGGATCTACAAGTCACTACAAATTATTTACTGCGTCCAGATTCATTTGCAACAATGGGCTTGGGTGCAAGAAAATCTTGAACTTTGGCCAGAAATCCCTTCTTTTGTTGTTAGCAGTTACATCTGCTGCTCCTTTCGTCTAGTGCTACACAGATCTCTTTAATCCCTAGAATGTGTTCCCAATTTCATTGTATTTACATATATGTCTATAGCTTTACTGAAAATACCAGCCTTACTCTTCATCACATTTCCATGCTGTGTTAGGGTTTTGTTTGGATAATGTCACTTCTCTTGTGCCTGGAAAATTGGCTTCCTGTGAGGTTTTGGAATTTAACTTATTCCTTCATATATCCAGTGGGTTTTAAAAAATTTTTATCTCCTTTTTTTTCTCCCCCCTTTTTGTTTTTTCCTTTGTAGTTCTCTTTTCAGTCTACTAAGAGAAACAAGGATGTGTACTGCATGTCCTCAGGCCTGCCATGTTTAATTCTGATGAAGCCTCAGCATGAAAAAAGCATTATGCTTGAAGTAGGTGCAAGCCATGCTCCACAGCTGAAGGAGCCATCACGGAGATGCAGAAAATGGCAATGAGTCACATCTGAACCAAATCCAATCCAACCAAACAGAACCAAAAGAAATCTAAACCTGCTGTATATGAGGTTTTAATGTTTGATTGCTGTGGCCAGAGCTAGTGTCACCCCATGCAGACTCCTGCCCAATGCATTCCCAACAGCAAGTGCTGCTGATTGCAAGCTAGCACTCAGGAAATGTGCTGATCCAGTGTCCCCCAAGGCTAGCCTGTGCCTCATTAAGAGATAAAGTCCAGAAGCTGAGCACTCATGTTAAATACAAGTCTGTGCACTGATATCTGACACAGGCAGAACACCAAAATCTCTCCCACGGGCCTCAGAGCCACAGCCCCTGTGTGTGCTGGTGACCCCCGGGGCAGAGGTGCCTGTGCCATGCCCATTCCTCCCAGCCCCTCTGGAAGAGGAGCTGGCTCAGCCAAGCGCCTGTGTGAGCAGAGGGCACCCAGCAGAGGCACAGGGCTGCTCCCAGCCCAGTCCCGGCACAAGAGGCTTGGGTTGAGCACAGGCTGCTTCCCACAGTCCCCCCAGCTGATCCCCCAAGGAGCCCTCCCCTAATTCCTCAAGTAAGGAAGGGCAATGAAGATGCTGTTGCATCCCACACCCAGCCTTTTTTTTTTTTTTTTTTTTTTTTTTTTTTGTGGTAGGGCTTTTTCACATCAGGAGCTGCACACCCAGACTCCTGGGAGTGGGTTTTCTAAGCGTGCAAAGTCTCCAAAAAGACCAGTGCCAACAACTTCTTGACAATTCAAACATATACAGTAATTTCACGAATGTAAGCCGCACGGACTATAAGCCGCATCTCTGGGTATTGGTAAACATTTCGTTTTTTGTCCTTAAATAAGCCGCACCTGAATATAAGCC
>PYHW01010620.1:9868101-9879145 GCA_013186435.1 Turdus rufiventris | reverse complement strand
AAAACTGGAAATAATTAAATTCTCTAAAGGTTTACTTTTGAAACCGTGACTGGAGTAAACTATGATTCAGGTGTAAATAATTACCAAAGTCATGAAAGCGGCAACTGCTACATGTGGTTTATTCATTGCTTGCCTTTTTTTTTTTTTTTCCTCGTTTGATCATTTTCATCCCTAACTGTCTGCCAAATTCACATATTTGTAATTTACTAAACTTTATCGTTCCTACCAGGGATGTTGTACATTAGTTTCCAGACCCGTCCTGCCCTGCCCCGGTATAGGCTGGATGCTCCTCAAGAAGGGATAACACAATTACCCCAGTTTGAGAACTGAAAAAAGATGCTTCCCCTTTCATAAACGCTACCAGACCCACTCGATTTTAGACTCCGGAGAAGAAATGAGTTATTAAAGGAAAGAAATTGTCTAAACACAATAGCTACTTGGCTAAATGAAAGCAATCCCTGGGGGAAGACTAGCAGGGTTTGACCAGAGAGCACAATAACCGAAATATCCGTAAAACGAAAACCTTAGAGAAATAGACGTATAATACACAGCATATCAGCATATAAACAAACACCCAGGATTTACTTCATGCCTGTTTTCTTCAGCCTGCTTTTACTTTTTTTTTGTATGTGAGCTTTTATTGTTTTGTTTTTTGTTTTGCTTTGTTGTTGTTGTTGTTGTTGTTGTTGTTTGTTTGCCTACACTGCAACTTCGACCCATTTTACTCTTCAGAAAGCCATGGTGGAAAAAGGTAGGAAACCAAACTTTTTTTTTTTCTTGCCTGTGTCCTATTGGAAAAAAAAAAATTGTATAGTAAGCCACCACTCGAACATGTTCTGGTGTTGTAAAAGTGTTTTTTATCAGGCTGTAAATTACTGCCGCTCTGACAGAGCAGCCGGAAATGTAAATCACACCGTAGAGCTGAAGTTATGAAAAAGTTTGTTCCCTTTTCCACATCCCAGGAAGATCTCGGGGCTGCTGGATTGGGAAGGGAGGGGAAAGGCTTGTTTACTATTTTCCTTCTTCACCAAACTGTTGGCTCCACGGTGCCTGGGACTTTGATGGGAAAGAATGGACAATGTGCAGAGTCCCTTCCTATGACACCCAGGCCACCGCCACTTGGGAGGTCCTTTGGCCTAATGCAACCACAGCTAACTGCTCCCAACAGGAGGCTCTGTGGATCAGGATCGGGCAGGGTCACAATTATACTTCTGCTGAAGGCAAGAGTTGCCTACAGGAAAAAAAAAAAAAAAAAAAAAAAAATGTGGGGAGGGGGTGTGCGAACGGTTGAATTAAAACCTTTCAATTCATTTGGGGAAGGAAGTACCGAGTGCGGGGTTAGTTGAAACCTTTTCCAACAGGCACGAACAAAATGAGGTTGCTTCCATCCAGAGGGAAATTAGGGGGAATGGGGTTCGGGGCGCTTCGTAAGGGGTTACTCCAACTCCAGGACTGCTACACCAAATCGCCCATCGGGAGCAGTGAGCCTTCCCCGCCATCCTGAGAAGTGTTTTGAAGGCTCATCCGCGGACGGGAGTCCTCCCTGGTGCCATACATTGCACAGGCTTTCCTCCTCTGTAGGTAGGGAGGAGAGAGCTGCACAATCACGGTCCACAGCGAGCCCTCAAGCATGACCCATTTGCAGGAGAGGGAGGAGAACTCCAGGAGACACTACAGCAAATCGGTCTCTGATTTGGGCACTCGGGGGGCATCAATATTTTATGGAGGTGGAAGGAGAGGAATGTTGAAACTCATTATATGTCTCGGAGAGACAGAGCTGTTAAAACACGAGCCCCTTGCATTTACGTGAAGACATGAAAAAAGAGCAGGGAGGAGGGAAGAGGGGCTGATGTCCCGACCTCCGCCGCTTACCGGGACAGCGGCTGCCGGCCCCTGTGGATTCGCAGCTAGCCCGTCCTCCTGGCTCCCGGCGAGCCGGCCTGGTGTGCTCCCAGCGCCTGCCGGCCAGCCTTCCCCTACTCCTCCCGCTCTTCCTCCTGTTCGCCGCTTACAGCCCCCAGCCACGCCGCCTCTTTATCGCCCCCGGCCGCCCGAGACCCCCGGGCCGGGGGCTTTAGGCGGAACCGGGTCCCGGCTGCTGCCTCCCGCCGCGGCGGGCGGGGCACAGCGAGGGGTCTTGCCTTGTCCCCTCATTCCCACCCCATCCCCGCGTCTGCGACAAGGGGACATCTCAGCCACCCAGCTTCGGGCAACTCCTTTCAGGGGGCGAGATCCGACCGAGGGAGGAGGGACGGGCTCCGAGATCGCTTCGGCCGCCGGCTCCGCTCCCCTCCCCACCGCCCCCCGCTTACCTGCACGACGGTCCCTGCGCTCGGCGGCGGGCTCTCAGCAGGACGAGGGTGAGAGGGGACACCTCAGCCCCCCGGGTGCACAAGGGCCCGGTCATGGCCCCCCGCGCACCCCAGAGAAATCTGGCGGGAGGAAGAGAGAGGGAGGAGAGAGGAAAAGCCTTTTTTCCCCCCTTTCTCTCCCTGTTTGAGCCGAAGTGACCCGCAGTATCTGGAGAAGGTTTTTGAAGACGTTTAGGAGGGAGGGAGAGAGTTTTCTGCTGAGAAACTCAATCTGCCATACAGTAGCGACTGCATCTGGGATCTGTCACCGCTGACAGCACCACAGGGCACAGACATGATCTTCCGCACAACACTGCAACTCCCCAAAATACCCTCCTCGCTCCCAAGGTATCTGCCGGGTTGCATCGCGCTCCTTTGCCAAAAGGGGGAAAGCAATCTGAGCCCCCGCAAACGAATACACCGAGGGGAAGGCAAGAGAGAGCAAGCCTGCCTCCCCTTTTCTCTCCGCGATGCTGAACACTCGGCCGCTGAGGACGCGAGGCGAGAGACGATGTCACGTTCGGAGGGCGCAAAGGCCATAAATGTAGGCTCTCGCACCGCTAGATTCCCGGGAATGACTTTAATGAATAATTTCGGAGACAGTTATGGCTTTAGGTAATTACTGCGCGGCTCTATGAAAACCAGATTTGGGAGAGAGGCAGTCAAGGCCGAGCCGTGTGCCTCGGCTGGCCCCTGCCAGACCGCTCCAGACACAACCTCCCCCCTTCGCCGCCCGACCCCCGGGCGTCCCCGGCCTCCCGCACTGCTCCCCCCCAGCTGCCGGGGTCCTGCTTCGGGCAGCCCTGCCAGCAGCTCTGCGAAGGCTTGTGGGGGGATCACCTCATATTATTATTATTTTTTTTTAATCTCTTCCTCCTCCTGTATTTTCTGGCAGGATATTTCATTGTCTTTTAGGCCAGTTTTAAAAAACTTCTCTGGGTTTGCACACGTATTTATCTTTTTTAAGAAGTTCATTATAAGCAGCTGTTGCAGCCTATAGCCGCATACGGCATGCAAATAGAGACCCCTATAGGAGAGTCGGCCTCTCTATTACCCCCACATGTTTGCTCATCGCACGGCACCGGCGAAACTGCTCTGCATTAAAATAGAATTGCACATTTTTCTCTCGACTCCATTGGGCAACGGAGGGGCTTGTTTCGGAGGCTTTGAACAGCCTCCACGGTTAGCAAATGAAGGGCTCGGAGCTGCGGGCCCGCTGATCTCCATTGTTTCGCTAACACATTACTGCTGTTCCCAGAAGGGCGCTCCGGGCGGCAGCCGCCCCTCGCCCCCAGCCCGGCGCTTGCAGTGCCCGCGCCCTGCCCAGGCAGCCCCGCAGGACTCGGCCCGCTCTCCGCCGGGATCCTGGGGCGGCGGGGAGACGGCTCCAGCCTCAGGAGTCCCCGGGGAGAGGTGCCGGGGCGACAGCATCAGCCCTGCCACAGAGCTGTCACCAGTCAGTGGTCTCCCACAAAGGACAAAAATTGGATTTTGCTGGGATTTTTTTTTTTGTTATGGCTTATTTCGTAGCTTTTTTTCTCCCCCTCTTTGCTTTAACTACTTTCTTTTTTTTTTTTAAATTCACTTACTCCCGCCGGACCCCCTGGGTTGGTGGCTGTGGTGGGAAGCCGAGCTCACAGCATACCGTTTGCACTGATTCAGAAAGGAAATGTTCCTTTTCCTTTCGAGATTACAGATAGACACAGAGGAGGGTTGCGGTATCTTTGGGAGTTTATTTTATTTTATTCTGCTGGAACAAAGAAATGGAAGTATTTTAAAATTTATTTTTAGGGTCACACAGGGCTTTGTTTTTCTTTTCTCCCTCCTCCTGGCAAGAGCATTTTACCGCGAGAATTTAATCCTTCAGATAAATTGTCTAACATTATCTTTTTCCTCTGGAGACGAGATCAACTGCTTTCTCATTCACCCCCCCGCCTCTCCTTCCTGGTAGTAGCACAGATTGTAATGTACAGCTGGACAAGTGTCAGCCGTCCAAGACTGCGAACAGCCAGCGAGGGCTTAAGTTGTATTTATTCAATTATTGGGTTTTTTTATCTCCTTGGGGGAAAAAAAATCGAGTGATACGAAACATAAAAAAATAGTAAAGTAAAAAGTTGGTCAAAATAAGCCCATCAAGCGTGGTCTTGAGGGCCGCTGAGCCAAGGCTTCCACGCTGTCTGTTCAGCGTTACCACCAGCCAGCCCCCTCTCTCATTTAGAGGCGATTCATTAGGATTTAATAGCAGGTGCAAAGCCATCTCCTTGCCAGCAGCACTGCCGTTTGGGTAGGGAATCGTCTTGTTTTACAGCAGCCTCCAACTCTCCCGGCTCGTCCAACCTGACTACCACTTTGGATAACGGGGTGTCGGCTCGCCTGCGACTGCTCGCACGTAAGCGCTCCACTTTGTTTGGCTCATTTCTCCCTGCCAAAATATAAGGTGGAAATCTGCCTGGCTCGATACTTATTTTGGAAGACAGCTCTGCGAGTGAATGCGCCGGGAGAAATCGGGCTGAGATAAAGAGAACGCTGGGCCGGGGTCTAGGGGGAAGGTGGATGGGTGGAGGAGTAACCCCGCCCGCAGAATGCACCGCTTTTGCTTTCTCAAAGTCCCAGACAGACAAAATAAACAAACAGCCTCGGCGGCGAGCTCAGAAGAGCCTGAGCTTTCGGGGTTCAAAACCGGGCTGTACCGAGGAGCCCCGGGGCTGGAGTGCCGCATCCCACGGCACCCGCATCCCAGCTGGCGGCCGCGGCCGGGCCGGCGCTTGGAAAGCGTCGCCGGGATTACACCCAAGTGGAGAGCAGGATGGCTCCGAGCCGTCTGATCTGACGTCAACATGTCTCTAGCTCCTAGCTGCAAGATAGAGGGAGCAGAGCCGGGGGAGGGACAGCTCTAATCATTCCCAGATGTCTCTAATAGCAGATATAAAGACTTATATAGTGTCTGAGAATAAATTTGTAATCAATGCTCTAAAATCGCATCATCAAAGCAATGGTATTTCTAGAGGAAAACGGGGCTGGGGGGAGGGAAATCTGAGGAAGAGGGAGACACACACCACGCTGGGTTGGAAGGGGAAGAGGGAGGCACAGGGAACCTCAGAAATCCGCTGGCCTCGCGCGTCACCCGGCTTTGCTAGAATTTATGTGAATATGTAATTCAGATAACAACTCTGCTGTACTCTCCATTGTATGTGACAAGCTGAAACGGCTGAATAATAATTGGTTAATTAGAAATAGAAGAGCTCGGAACTGGTTTGCAAAGGCGCTTATTTCATGACCCGCAGAAAAAAAAAATCCCAAATTAAAAATATATAAAGCATTGATAAGCCCCTCGTTACAGCAGAGGGGATTATGTCTGTAGGCGTGCGGAATGCGTTTCCTTCCCATCGCTACTTGGAGATTTCTTCTGGGGGTATTTGTGAGTCACTGGGCAAGTACGTATGAAAAAGGAGGATTAAGGTTAGGTTTCCGAGCGCAAAAGGAGGATATTTTGCTTAGAGGTTTTATTATTAACCTTCTTATCTCCCTGCCCACCTTTCAAGTTCATGCGGTCTCCACAGCATCCCCTAGCCCTGTGTATACCCCGCGTATGGCCCGGCGCTTGTTCTGGGGGTGTCTCTGGCTTGGCCGAGAGGCCCCGTTGCACCTCTTTGACAACGATACCAAACGAGAAATAATTATTGCAATAATCTTTTGAGGCAAAGAAGAGCTCCTGGGAAACCACGGGGGAGAGGGGGAGTGTGTGTGGAAAGAAAAAAAAAATCCCCAGACCACAACAAAAAGCAAGACGAAGGAAAAAATAATGCCCTGCCACATTTTTTTCTCTTTTGCTTGCCGGAGTGCGGGCATGGTATACACATCCGATAGCCACGAGGTCCCGCAATGTTGCGGAGCCCCCCAAAACTCAGTTCTGCCTGCGGCTGATAGGCTTGCTGCCAGCAGCCGAGCAGAGAGCTGGCCCCTCGCTGCGACCCTGCTTTCCAAAACCCGGGCGAGCTCTAAAAATCCACGCTGCTGTCTGCCTCGGGGCCCCCAGGGCCACTGGGGAGGTCCTCGCCTCCCTGCGAGGGGGTGACTGCGCTGTTTCGGGCGTGCAGCCGGGCCCGCACCCCGGGGAGGGAAGGGGAGGCGGGACTCACCCGGTGGAGCTTTGTCGCTTTTCCTTTTCAAACGGGAGAAAAACATTAAAACACTCTGGAGAGGGAACAGAGGGTCTCGCTCCCTCAGCCCTCGAAACGAGGCTAAAAGCCTAAAACACGGATCCGTGAGTCAATCTGAGGGCGTAGGGCTTCAGCGATCTGTCCGCTCTCCATCCTGCCCTCCCTTCCCTCTTCCTACCTGAACCCACAGAGAAAAGTTGCAGAGTGGGAAAGGCTGCTATCCCTCTTCTTACGTGCCTTTAATTTCGGCAAAAGCTCCCAAAAATGTCTTGGGCCCCGAAGAATTACCGGACAGACCGAGGGGATGGCGATGCCCCTGGGTACGGGCAGGATGCGGATCGGAGCGCTCCGCTGTTATCAGGCCTTGGCTCCGCCGGCGGAGAGCTGAGGCCAGGGCATTGACATCCCCATCTACCATCAATTTACCTTCTGCTTCCCCATTTAGCTTTTAACGTCAAAACCTACATTTTTGTCGGCTCCGGTCTGTCTAGGGCTCCTGTGATTTAGCTGCGGGAATGGCTGCTCCTAAGAAAATAGCAACATCCTCGTTAGTGAGCAATTAAAAGAGATCCTCCTCAGCCGTTTCACAGGGGCTCCCAGTTCTGATAAACTGACGTTACAAAACCGGAATATTATTCATGGGCAAATATCGGACAGGCGATTTGGAGACTGGATATCGGAGCCACCCGGCGGCCCTACCGCATATCCCCCGGGAGAGTTCCAGCTCCGTTACTCAGTCCAGGGGAGACAGTAACTGCTGAGAGGCTGCCCATGATGTGCCCCACGGCAGCCGCCCCTCATCCCCTCTATTTTTACCTGTGCTGCTACAAAAAAATTTTAAAAACAACCTCAAATTGTTCGAGCAGGGGACGCAGAGTGCGAGAAGCTCCAGTTCATCAGCTGGGCAACTAATAGGCAAGGAAAAGCAAACAAGGGGGCAGATTCTTCTTCTCCAAGTGTTATAAACAGAGGCAAGTGTCTGTAAACACAGACCCACGCCGGAGAGCAGAGCCGGGCTGCCTGACCCGACGGGAAGGAGGGCACATCACTTTTGTCTGGTTGTTGTAACCCCGCAACCTCCCCACTGTCAGCAGGGGCGGCGAAACAGCGCAGGGGCTCCCTTATCTTTTTATGGGCAATTGCACATCTACCTACGCTTACTGCTGGGTCTCGTTGGGAACCACTTCCTTAGGCGCGGTGGCACGGGAAGGCCGGCAGGTATGCAGCCCTGGACCTGAAGAGAGAGCCAGCTTGGTTTAAGTTCCGGTGATATACGTAAAAGTTTAAAATACGAGCCCTAATTTTATTATGGAAAAAGGGGAAAACATCACCCTAAATCAGGAATGGATAAAAAAATGCCTAGACCAGCTTCCTTTAGTGAAAACCTTTTAAACCTTTCGTTTCTTTTCTTGCGTGCCTACGATACAGAAGGACGCCACGCGTTTCCCAGCATTGAACTCTGTATCTCGCTCTAGTACTGGGGAGCAGAAAAGTTACCAGACTGGCACCAGGACCCTTGTAAAGGAGTCGATAGACGGGGCGAAATATTTAAGGGAAGAGAGATCCTGTTGGGGAAGCAATGAACGTACTAAAGAAAGCCAGAGCGTGGGCTGCTGCAGTTTGCAGCTGGATAAAAAATGTTAAAAATAATTATACTCGCTGTGGCGTGCTGGAAACGTGCAACCCAGGAGAGTTTTAGGAACCACAAAGTTAATATTAAGTTCACCGTAGCTCATTGTAAATCTTATATATTCCCTACAGCACACCCTCCCCACCCCCCCTCGCCCCCCGCTAGACCCCCGCAAATCCCTTGCCTTGTTCACTCTTTCGTCCTTGACATAAAATTACCTGCTACATAATCACTGCGAGCAAAGCTCACCAGCTTCCCCCGCCCGCCTCCGGCCCCTCTCCGGGAAGCTGCCCCCGCTCCGGGCCCGCGCCTGGCACCGCCGCCAGCCGGGCTCCGACGGCACGAAAACCGCGCATCTCTGCTGCTCCCGACCCGGCCGGGTTTGCACCCTTGTCCATTTCCCGTTCGCAGTAGGTCTCCTGCGTGGAGAACACCACCACAAGGAATTCCTATTCAGATGAACCGCCGGTTTCTGTTCAACACTCACGGGGCTGAGAGATCCCTCCTTCTACCCTTCCTTTCATTCAGTCACTTGTTTAAAAATAAAATTAGGAGCCATCTTTATAATTTAGTTTACTTCCGAATATTTTAAATATTATGAAAAAAAAAAAGCCATAAACAACGCTGTTATTCAAAACATTTTGAGGTATAAAACATAAAAAGATTTGGATTTTCTTTTTTTTTCCTTTTTCTTTTTTTTTTCCTTTTGTTTTGTAAAAAACACACACAGTGGTTTATTGAGTACTTACAACGTTTACACCTTCAATATTAATTAGATTCCACTTTTTCCCTTATGGACAGAAGTGCACATAACCAATAACTGTTGAAAACATCTTCAAATACCGAACGACCACGACAAAATTACAACACTAAATACCGAGTCAATCGAAACATTGGTGCAACTGCTTCTGTTGAAATATAGCTTTATAATCCCATGAATATTTATATCCAAAAGGCCAAGTATTAAAGATACACTTCACATACACACTAATGCCAGGGAGGGATTTTTTTTTTCCTTTTCTATGGTTCTGTTTTTCCCACGTGTTTTATACAGAGCAAATAACATTCACAAAACATTTAGAGACATTACCCCTTACCAAGCTGGAGTTTCCTCTTCATATATGGAATGCTTTTTCCCTCTCCTTCAAATATCCACATTTTGGGGGGGTTGGGGGAGAAATTGCACATAAATAAACTGGATGATTCCAAATACAAAGAGTCCTCAGAGGAGAGCTCACTACCGAGACTAAGAGGACGGCTCCTCCAGTCCTGCCGTGCTCACTGCTTGAGCTCCAAAGCCCAGACATGCTGCGGCCAGCCAGTCCTCCCTTTGGTTTTCTTATCGTTGCTGCTAACTGTGCTTTTCAAGATTTCGTTCTGGGGAGACAGGATGCGAGGGGAGAGAGGAGAGAAAAAAAGGTTAGATATATTCCTCCCCTTTCTAAGTCGCATCTGCTCTGCTTCGAGATCGAAAAGTACGAGGAGACCCGACCTCATCGAGGCCTGGGGACTTCAAGATACATAACGGGGACCACCACGGGATCTCGCCGCGGGCGAAGCCGCCGCCCGTGGGAGCGGCCTCGTGTGGTGCGCGACCGCCCGTGGGCACCGGCGGAGGCGATTCCCGCTCCGCGCCACCCCCCTGCTCTGCCGCGGCTGGAGCGCGGGGCTGGAGGCTGAGAGGCGCCAGCCATCGGCAGGGATTACGATAAGACCCCCCTCTAAACCATCCCCTCCCTGACTGCGGGGAGAAGCCGGGCACCGGCACGTACCGGGGCAAAACACGGGACCTGGGCCACTAACATATGCGGGAATCAATCACACGCGAGCACGCCACGGGGCCTACACGAAAACGGGCTTGCGCTGCCTCGCCTAAACCGACTCTCCCGTTAAAAATCTAAAAAGTTGAAGCGCCGAGTGCAGAGGAAAGAAAGCCTCTCGCTGCGAACCTCGTACTTGCCGAGGGCTTAAAGTTGGGCTGGGTTTAGCAGGTAATCATGCCTCCAGATTTTCATTTAAGAGAACAGAGGTTCGCTCCTGCGAGATCACGGTTTGGGATACGGGACAAGCAGCAACCCGGGAATAACATTCCCGGGGGGCCCTAATGTGGCAGCCTGATCCCCGCGGCTGCTCTCAGCCGCCGGGCTGGATCCAGCCGCCGACGGCCGCTGGCGGCTGTGCACGGTCCTGCTTTTGGCCCGCAGCTACGGCCAGGGACCGGTGAGAGAGCGGTGTCCCCGACGGACATGCCCCGGCGACTCTGCCCAGCGCCGGCCAGCCTCCCCCGCCCTGTCCCACCCCGTCCCGTTCCGAAGCACTGACCAGCTCTTTCTTCCTCTTCTCTTCCTTCACGTCTGTCTTCTTGATCTCTGCCTTGAAAGCCTCCGCCTCCCCGTTCTGGTCGTCCTTCGCCAGCAGGTCCATGAGGTAGGCGATGTAGCTGGTGGCCAGACGGAGGGTTTTGATCTTGGAGAGCTTGGTGTCGGCGGGCACATTGGGGATGCACTCCCTCAGCTCCGCGAAGGCGCTGTTGATGCTCTGAGTCCTGCGCCGCTCCTTGCGGTTCGCCGTGCCCCTGCGTTTCACCGGCCGGGGCCCCCCGAGCCCGGGCGGGCCGTTCCCGGGCGGCACCCCCCCGTAATGGGAGTGGTCCATGCCCGGCGCCCCGTTGGCGTACTCAGGGCTGTAGGACAGAGCCATGCTGTAGTCGGGGGGGGACATCTCTGGGTGGCTGCTGATGAGCCAGCCGTGGAAGTAGGGGTTCTCCTCGTGGCCACAGCGGGTGGCGGCGGCGGCGGCGGCAGCGGCGGCGGCAGCGAAAGGGTAGCCCTCATGGTGCACCACCGGGTGGTGGGGGAAGCCGCCCACTAGACTCATCCCCGCTCCCTAGAGCACCCCACCCC
>PYHW01010620.1:9842273-9860107 GCA_013186435.1 Turdus rufiventris | reverse complement strand
TTTTTTTTCTGAAGCCACGAACTTTCCAGCAGAAGGGATTTTCCCCGAAGGCCGCCTTGCCCCTTCATGACGGGGTCAGGGACAAGGCAGGCGACCCGCCTGTCCCCAAGCAGGGCTGTCCGAGAGCTTGGTTTGATCTGCGGCACTCGTTCCCTCTCTCTCTCTCTCTGTTAAACTGCTCTTACGATTTGTTGTATTTTCCACAGCTGATTATTCTTGTTTGACTGTTGTACAGAGGCGCTTTAAATCTTCAGGAAGAACAGAAGCTGGGACTGCTTGGACGGGCTGGTGCGGGTCCGCCCCTGTCGCTGCACACCGACCCCTCTGCACACACACCAGGTCCCGTCACTGCGGCTTGGGGCGGCGGCAGCAGCGCAGATCGCAGCTAATTCGATTATGTCTGAAAGACGGAGTGTAACAGAGAAGAATTTGGCGTTTATGAACTAAGCTGCTGTATTTGCTTTGCTATAAACCGACGAGAATATTTTATGATGGAGTGGAAAGGTGCAGCACAAAAAGGAAATATGACAATAAATCTCTTTTTATGGATTCTCTTTAGCAGCAAAACACAAGGATTCAACGGTTTTATGACTCAAGTACTATGCAGGTACATCTAAAGACACCTACATAGAAAAGAATAACCCATATTTCCCCTTCCAGTCCCCCTTCCAACACAGAAATCCAAGCCTGTACCCCTCAGTTCAATGGCAAAATTCCCTAAGATTTTCATGGGAGCAATGCTGGCACAAGAATCTGACCACTGCATAGATATGGTTTGATTATTTATGGTGCCCCTGGCATTACCCTTTCATAGTTTTCTGATACACAAAACTTCTAGTCAGGAGTAATGCTCCACCTTCCATCTCACAATGAGCACATTAGGTTTTTTTTGTTTTTTTTTCTAGTTACTGTAATATTATTAAAGTTTGAGATAAATTATGCATCCATAGATATAAACTAGGGATTTTTTATTTTTTAGGAATGATTCACATGATAAAATAAATATAGGTACTTCAGGGGGAGGATTTCCAAGTGGTAAAGAGTCTAATGTTCCTCGAAGTAAGCGCAGGTTTTGCACTTTGAAGATTTAAATCAAATGTGTTTTTTTCAGAGTCATATTCCACACCAAAACCATTCATACATCCTCAAACTGTTTTGTATAATGCAAACATATTTGCATCTAAGGTGCTAAGCATATTTTTTTGTCTGTCTCCATGCCTTGTTTTGGTTTTTTCTTATGACCAAGTCCTGATATTGCTTACCCTGACCACCTAGATCCAGGTTAAGTCACCTAGAGATCAAGAAATAGCTGGCGTGTCCAGTGGTCTGCTGCTGGGCTGCAGTGATTCGGAAGTGTAGATTTTGAAGTGTTGCTTTTCATATCGCGCAATGCCGAGCTTTTCCTATCTCAGCACGCACACATGCACGCAGTATGGCACTCTAAGAGACTGGTCACTAGAAGCCTGACAATTATGAAAGCAGAATGCACATGTAACATATGCAGTTACACATATTCTTTTCAAATCGGTCCTTTTTGATTTTTTTTTCTCACATACAGCTAAATGAAAGTCACACTGCTTTTTTTTTCCCCTCAATGTGTGTTGTTTTCCTTTTTCTTTTGATTAAACAGGCAAGTGGATTCAGAGTTCTGATTTTCTTAAGAAAGGTTGTAGAACAATGAGTACAGATAAGTCAACCCAAATAATGTGTGTAACAACATCTACGAAAGGCATCCATGCCAAAAAGATCACAAAAACTCACAAATACAAATCTCATCAGTACAAGTTTTTCTGCTTAAGCCAACTTTTAATCCGAGTGGCACCTATTTGTATGAATTGAAGATTTGGATGTGCCTGCTATTGGTGGAAAAAAAATGTACATAGTGAAGCTAACTTATCTACCATTATCAGTCTTGCCAAGGGAGGCAGAGCACAGTGCAGGCTGGTTTTACTGTTTTTCACGGAAAAAAGCAGCCTGGACTGAGCTCTATTCTTTTGCACTAAAGGACTGCAAGTACTTTTTTGCAGTCACTTCAAGGACGGCTACACTAGCCTGCAGTCTGCAATGCAGTAGAGTAGTGGGAAAAGTGAGTACTGCACATGCATACACCTTTTTTTCACCTGGAGTACAGGGACTCTGCCCTGCATGCCCTGGAGTTCACAAAGGGCTTCGCCCCACTCCATTTGTGTGTTATTCATAAAGATATGTCCTAGCTTGTAAAAACAGTACATGCCCATTTTGTGTGATATGTGCATGCACACATCTGGGCTGCATGTGTGGAAATGTAAAGGCACACACTACAAAAAAATTTACATGTGCAATTTTCCAAGTATGAGTATATAATATAGCACATCTACTTGCAGAAAAATGTCATTCTGCTGCACAGGAGGACATTTAGAGTGGTTTTCAAAGAAAAAAGAAATGCAGAATTGCTCTCGGTAGCTCAGTTAGTAGCAGTTTATTTCTCCTGGTTGCTCCTGGTGCTTTTTGCAAACTCACTACGATGGAGCGTTACTCCTAAACAGCAACATGCACTCAGTGATCAGAATATTTCAGATACTCATTTCTTTAGGCTGATGTTATTAAAATTAAAAACATCTGCTTTGAGGAATGCAGATTTTCTGGATGTAAATACTTCTCTACTCCCACAGTAGTTTCAGCTACTCAGAGAAACAAAATGTAGCGCTAAACAGTCGTCGTATTGTTTGACACAGAAGCAAATGGAACAACATTGCTCTTAATGTTGTTGTTGTTGTTCAGTGGACAATTGAAATTGGATAAAGGATTTCATCTGGGAACACTTTTCTAATACCTCTGTAGGTAATGGGTGTTCTATTGCCCTGCATACTGGGCAAGGTTCACCCTCAACTCGCCAGGACAGCTCCTGAAGAGAGGAGTTTGTGCTTGCAATAGGTTTTTAAGTGCTTGGCTGTTATCAGTTCACCGACACAGTTTTGCAGCTGAGGAGAGCAGAGAATGGAGCCCCAGCTGCCTGTGTTTCAGATGCTATCGCCTAATCCTGATTAAAAGCACCGTGGGTTAGAAATTCCTCTGCAAAGCCACGTGAGAGAAATCTCCTCCCTTTTGCACGCCCCTTAAAAGTCACTGGGAATATTTGCGATACTTGTGTCAGCTTCTCTCACACCGATGCTGAAATGGGCATGCTTGTTTAAGAATGAGTAATGATGTGTATTGGCTGCCACACAGAGCATTGATTGCTGCGCTAAAGACACAAGTGCCGCCAATATCAAAGGTGGAGTTGCACCAAGTACTGTGGTATTTCCATGAGGTATTTTGTCACTTTTGCTAGTCAGTCTGACTCTAAATAGAGAAAACCATCAAATGGGGGATTGCAAATGGGAAGTATCGATTCTATTGACATGGGAATAAAGAAAAATGGAAGATAATCCAGAGGAGGACATTTCCCTAAACTACATGGAGGTGGTGCATGCCCAGGAAAGCATTGTGTGACATAAGAATGTGCATGGTGCTACCCAGAATAATAGCAGTTAATATCCTTTTCTTACTCAGATTCCTTAAAAATCTGCCACTGGGTAAATTCGGGTGTACCAGAAATTATGTGTAAGTGGAGACTGATAAAACATCTGTTAGTATAAACTAAATAAAAGATCCCAAATACCTCAATGCCTATCTGTCTTTAAAAAAGGATTCAAATACTTTTGTGCCTTGTGAAGTATTGTTTATTCCTTTAGATATTGTGTAAGAGAGTATGGAGGCAGTCTCTTTTCCAGTGGTCTGGAAGGTCTTCCTTTCATTTAAAATCCTGACTTTCACTACACCTTCCCATGGCTGCTGTCAGGAGGAAATCTGCTATTTGTAGGGTGGATGCTATTCATTTATAAGAAGAAACCAGGATTTAAATATTGTTTATATCCTATACAAGCTGATAAACACACAAAAACATACATGTATACATATATGTAGGGATCTGAAGAAAACCCAAACCAGGATGTAAACATTTCCTTTCAGTATTTACATCTTAACCAGTGTTCTAGTTCAAAAGACATGTTGGGATCTGGCAGGATTAGCAATATTTGCAAACTATACAGCTCTTGAAAAACATCTGATTCTGCTTCCTTGGGATTCTCATGGATCATTGGTTTTGTGGAGGCAAGTGTCTTTGTTCCATCTGGCCTCATGGAGTTTCACTGAGTAATATTTGCATGGAGTATTTAATGCATCAGTCACTGTAGAAATCTAAATGACTTGTGCCTTCAAAACTGTAGATTACAATAATGAGGAAAAAAAAGTAAAATCCATATGCTGTATCTGACTTGAAGGAAATGCTTATGAAAGGGGAATAGCTGAATATAAGACAAAAGTATTTCTTTTATTTATGTCTATGCACACTGTCTGCTTTTCTTGTCTGGACTAAGAGGTGTTGTCAGTGGACTATAAGCTAGAGACTTACTCTGAGGATAGGTGATCCACATTTTGTTTCCTTGATATATGAAGAACAGAACAAGATTTGCCAGGCAAAACACCACTGTTGAAATCTAGGGACAGGTCTAAAGTAGCATATGAACACACAGATTCATTGCAGTCATGGGGTTGCTACCTAGGAGGATAGATTCAATTAAAAAAACCCCAAATGTAGATACAATTTAAAAAAAAGTTAGAAAAGTTTTTTTTTTTTTTCAGTGACTTGAAAATACTACAATTAAAACTATCATTAAACTAGATTAGATGAAGTGGAAATTTGCTTTCAGGCTTTAGAGCCAAGAATTCTTTGTGCCTCTATCCATTTTTGTGCTCTATGTACCCTGTGCTGTATACACAAAGATTATCTTGTTTATTTTATAGATATTAAGCTTCATAGAAACTAATCAAGAGAATATTTCTTTTTTTTATGACAAAAAGTGCGTGTCAAATTGCTCCAGTTGCTTTTATACAATGTTCTTGGGTTTGTGATAGTGTGATATTTAATAAAGTGTTTATAAAGTCTGATATAATAGTTTATCAGATCTTGGGCAGTCATAATAGCAAAACTGCCCTTACCCTGAGTGCTATGTACTGTACTTTGTAATTTACAACAGAGTACTTGCTAAATTACTTCATAAAGTAAGAAAGATGCCTACGAAAAAATCAATGTTATAAGAACTAAGAAATGTTTTCCTAAATATTTTTTTCTGGTATTTAGTCTCCAGACAAATCTTTAGTAATGATTTGGACTCAGACAAACACTGCACTCCCTGTAGCAGGCGACACATGCATGTTGTGAGATATTTTCCTACAGTACAATCTATTTAAATTTCCAGTGGAAGAGACTTTTCAGCTTAAAATACTACATGTCTAAAATGCTATCCTGCACAAAAAATCAGATGAAATGAAGGGAAAAGACCAAAACAAAGCTGAAGATTTTACATGGGAATCTACTGGAACAATTCAAGTGAGAGCTAATAGTTTATGAGACCATGAATAGACAATGGAGTCTTTCATTTGTGTTTCTAGTCCAAGTCCCCACCATCCTATGTTAAGTCTGTTTGGTGGATTTGCTGTAACAGCATGTGTACAGGCTTCTTGAGCAGGAAGCGAAGTCTGTGCCAATGAGTCCAGTCTTCCTCTTTGCTGAAGGACCTATCCTGAGAAATCCATCTGGCAAACAGCAGAAGACTTGGATATGTATCCCAACCTAATACTAGCCTCTCCCCACTTTTCCTCAATTTTCAGTCCTGCTATTCCCTGAGCACACTCTGTTTGTCGTTGCATGGAAAAGAAAGAGAAGACAGACACTTACAAGCAGAGAACTGTTATTTGTAACTCATGACTGATTTTTGGTCTGCAAATAGGCAAATACTTTCTTGATACTCTAGCATTTTCTTAATCCTCATAATGTAAGCAGTTTCTGCAGTTATTTCTGACACACAGTTTTAGATAAAAAACTTCCTTATGGTCACTGAAACCATAATCCAATTACACTTTCACCTACTATATAGTTTTCACTTTACCCTCTATATACTCAAGACAGAAAAGTATAATTCATATTTACATTGCTAATTGTGCCATTTTTATGCAGCATATGTAAACATAAAATTCACATTCCCCTGTAAGCAGGTGTCTCTTCTATCTGGACAAATCTAGTCCTTGTATTTCTAACAGGCAGTCTGAATGCACAAAAATGGCATCATTTTTTTTCAAAAAGAAATGTGAATTTTAATTCTTGATCAGACTTTGTTTTGCAAGAATTGCAGAAATTACACTCTGCTGGAGTTTTCTTTCACCAAAAAACAAAACAAACCAAAACAAAACCAAACCAAAGAAAAAAACCCAAAAATCAGCAAGGATTAAGGGCTTCCTTACATATCTAATAATTTCTTGTCAAATTGCAAGAAATCTAGGAAAGATGAGTGGTTTTTTCCTTATTTCTAGTTGTAGAGAATATGTATGGAAGATGTATGGCAGCCCGAGGTAATCACAGTAATTTCACGACCATAAGGCACACCGGACTATAAGGCGCACCTTTTTTTTTTTTTTGTCCGCAAAAATCCGCACCGCGTGCAACAAAGTAACTAATTAGTAACAGAATCCCGTGATCCTGGAGTTTACTGGCATGTACTCAAATTGAACACATTTTAACAGATTGGTGTAGCCTTTAAATGCAACCCCAAGTGCCCTCCCCGTGTGTGGGGCCTGGCACTCCCACCCACCCCCAACTGGCGAGGCGAAGCTCGGGGGGGCCATGGCTCGCGGCTGCCACGGTTCAGGGCGGCCACGGCTCACACCTTGGGGTTGTTGTGGTTCAGGGTGGCTCAGGGCGACCGCGGCTCGGGGCGGCCACTGCCCACACCTCAGGGTTGCTGAAGCTCAGGACGGCTTGGGGCCGCCCGCGGCTCAGGGCGGCACAGTGCTGGCCGCTCCCTCTCTCCCTGTGCGGCTCCTGCTGGCTGGAGGCTTCCCGCTCCCGCCCCCCCTCGCGGCTCGGTGCTCCCGTGGCTCCGCCCCACCACACGGCTTAGCTTACGGCTCGCAATTTTTCTTTGCAGCGAGGAGCTGTGCCGCTTGCAACAAAGTAACAAATGACTGGCAGGTGATCAGTTTGCAAACATTTTTCACAGATTGGCGTAGCCTTTAAATTCAGCCCCAGATGTCCTCCCTGCGCCGCGGGCCCTGGCACTCCCACCCACCCCCAGCACCAGCTGGCGCGTCTCGCATCTCCCACCACATAGCCCTGGGTCCCGGTTTCCCCTGCCTGGGTGGCCGCAGCCTGCGCCGTGGACCCAGGCACTCCTACCTGGTGCTGGCTGGGGCAACTCGGCTTGCAGCTCGACCGCCATGGCCGCCGGAGGCTCCATCCCCCCACGCCCGGGCTGCGGCCGCCGTGTGGCCCCGGTTGAGGGGACAACCAGGAGCCGACGAGCGGCTCTGGTTGTCCCCGCACCTGGCGCTGCTTGGCGGCTCCTGGTTGTCCCCGTGCTCAGGGCCGGTCAGCAGCTCCTGGTTGTCCCCTCAACCGGGGCCACACGGCGGGTCCTGGTTGTCCTCGTGCCCGGGGCCGTGCGGTGGCTCCTCATTGTCCCTGTGCCCGGGCTGGGGCCGGCGCCCCCTGGCTTCTTCTTCCCCCAGGGCCAGGGCCGTTGGCAGCTCCCTCCCTCCTCGCGCAGTTCCTGCCAGCCATGGCCACCCTCTCCTGCCCCCCCTCACGACTCAGCGCTCCCCTGGCACTACCCCCCCATTGCAGCTCACACTTCCGGTTTGGCAAATTTCGCAACTTTGTAGATAATATAAGGCGCACCGGACTATAAGGCACACTTCCGGGTTCAAGGGAAAGTTTTAGTCAAAAGGGTGCGCCTTATAGTCGTGAAATTACTGTATTTGATATCAGAGAGAAGGAACAGAGAAAGGGCAAGGTTTTTTGGTTGAACATAACATAGGTAGATAAACATTTTTCACCCACAAGACTTGATAAAGCATATTTCTTAAGGGCTTTGCAGGAGACTGTAAAAAAACATCTGATCTATTGAATGATTTTTAGAAATCAAGAATTGCACTCAACATTCTATCAGGATGAGGAGTCAAATACTTGGTTTCTTGCAACTTTCCATGGAGGCATGTCATGTTGTAACCAGGAGATAGACTGAAATGTAAGAATCAACACTTTACATGACATCTCTGAGAAGGGACTCCAAAGCACCAGGTGTATGAACAGGTGTTTTTCCTTATCCTCCATGGAAAGATATGCAGTTGAGAAGCTGCAGGCTTGGAATTTGTTCATAGATAATTTCTTGTAAGCACATTTATACTTCAAAGTTTTGTTTTCCTAAGTTTATACAATCTGGTCAGAATAACATTGATGTTGCCCCTTCTATGTCTACTGTTAATTTTTCAACCAAATGATTATTCCAGTACATTTCTAGTGGAAAATACCTGTGATAATCAAACCCCTTCAATTCTAGAAAGAAAATTAATAGGATTCCAGATGAGTTCCATGACAAGATTGCCTTTGTCTTAGACTTCTTGAGCAATAAGAGTTCTTGCTTACCAACAAATTAGAAAGTGTAGGCAACAAATACATTTTTCCTGATGGGGAAGGTACAGAAGAAAACTGCAGAGGATTTGATAACAACTTAGAAGTTTTTTGTAGAAATTTATCATGGCATGCTATTTATTTTACTTTAAGAACTGAGGGGATGGAGTAGCAGAGCAGGTTGTGAGTGAGGCATCATCGGATGAACAGATACCATGGTGGTAGAGAAGAAGGTGACATTTGGGACTGGGTACACTGTGATGATTTAGAATTTTAAAAATGTGACTTGAGGATACAAAAGAATGAGATTAAGAATTTTGGTGAAAGCCAAACTTATAATTAAAGTGTAATCTGAAAGGAACAGGAAAGAATAGATTAGTTGAGTGGCAGTGAGATTAAAGACTGAAGAGAGAGTCAAAGACAGAAACTGAGTCAAAAAAAGGAAAAATAAATAAATACAAAGAGACAAAAGAGCAAAGACAGAGGAATGAAGAAAAGTAAAAGTACTGCAGGGAAAGGACAGGAAAAATTGAGATAAGATCTGAAACATGGGAAGAGGACATAGTGTTAAAACTGGAAGAAGTAGGGGAAGTGACTGAAGAGCTGAAGCTAAGGCTTAAGCTGCTCCCACATGGGACGTGCCCAACAGGAGTGTTTTGGGGAAGCCTGCTCACATCAGTGCCTGCCACAGGGCACTGACACCCTGGTCTCTGTATCCACCTGAATACTTGTGTTCCAGCTCAATGGCAGCTACTTTGCAGCTTTTCCCATTTGAAACCTGGTTGGCCCTTGCTGTAAGTTCTATCATTTCTATGGTTGCTCTGATAAGGTCGCCACTGCGACCCAACTGGAGAACCACACATCCATGGTCTAGCTTCGGTTTTTTGATGATGCCAGGAAACCAGTGTCAGTGATGAAATACAAAAATCACCACTGCTGCTCCTTCTGTGGGCCCCCTTTCCAATCCCAGTGGTGTAACTCCTCAGTCCTTGGTTAATCCACTATGTCTAGTGCTGTTGGCTTAGAGTAGTCCCAGAGCTATTAAAAAGTGTGCCAAATATAAGCATTTAATGTTTCTTCTGACTGCCTGATCTTGTGGAAAGTGGTCCCACTTCAACTACACAGAGCTTGCTATCTCCCACATGAAATAAAACAGTAGCAGCAGTCTCTCCTCCAGTGCCTCCTACTCAGGGTGCGCAATCTTCGCTGGCTTCCTGGGCACAGTGATGGTCAAAGACCTCTGGACACTGCAAAAACCAGTGACTGTAACTCTAGCACAGACAGCCTTCCAGGCAAGTTCAGTCCTTCACCTGAGATGCTAATTTTTGTCAAGATGAGAAAGTTAATCTGTGGAAGAAGCAGAGTTTTCTTAGGCAGGAGACTCCTGTGAGTTTTTCAGTTTTGTAATGTTCCACAGCTACAAATCCACCAGAAAGGTGAACTCACCAGTTCTAACGTACACAATTTTCTTTTTATCCTCCTTCAGATACAACCCCTTAATAAATGTAGCCTTAGAAACAAAATAGCATTAAAAATCTCCTGGTGATAAGTTTAATGCACACAGGAAACAGGATGAAAATTGCTTGGTCTTTTGGGGTAACAAAATTGTTAGCTTGGGACACTCCAGATCTAGTCCAGAGGCTCTCTGCCATTTTGGGGAAAGTGTGTCACTTTGGGCAAGCCAAAGTACAAGTGCCTAAATCCTCAAGCCAATATTTATCAGCCTGGAAATCAGTCTTAGTTTATAATTAGTTGGAGCTCTGAACAAGTGCTGCAGGTATTTATTTGAATGCAATGGTTGCCATTCCTTCCACTGATGTTATAAAATCACGTATTTTCAGAAATGTCATTCAAACTAGGAAAAAAAACCAGCTTCCTTCACTACCTAAGGTGGCTTTTGGACCATGGAGATGGGGTTAGAGGGTCACTTATCCCAGGCTGAGGAAAGAGGTGCAAGTGCAAGTGCTCAAGAGGAGGCTGTGAACTTCAGGGACAACTTAGTAAATTTAGCCTTTGTAGTCTGAAGGCTACCAAATGGTTGGATTTCCTGAACACATTCTCTTTTTCAGCCCAGAAACATTGTCTGGGCAGATGCTGATAAATTTATACATTTGTTATAATTTCAAGCTGTTTGGAAGCTGCGGCAGGTCAGATTTTTCTGCCCAGGATGCTCTGCAGCAGGTTGTACACAGCCTGGTGATAACCACAAGACTGCAAGAACCCTCATAGTCAGGCCAACACTTTAAGAGAGCATCATATTTATTATGCACATGTGATGAAGTCACCGCATGCCTGCACAGTAAGACTTACACTTCTGGGGATTGTCTAATGGACCTACTGCCCATGTGCTGCCCAGTCCCTCCCTGGGAACACGCAGAGAAAAGCCTCTGTAAGTCAGATTTACTGTGAATATGCACAGCAATGAAATGCTGCCTGTGCAACAGGACGTGTTGCTTCCTGAAGTGTGGGGTGGAGTGCACATACGCTGCACAGATTTCTCAGGCTGAAATACGGGATTTCTATACTGGCCAAACACTCAAGTCTTGATGAGGGGCAACATTTTAAGATCTGCTGTGCACGAGTGCCACAAGGAATTCGCTGCCTCGCACGGTGCTTCTGTCGACCTGGTTGCAAGGTGCTTCATGTGCACTGAGAAAAGAACGTTCAGTGCCTGCTCAGACTGGCAGATTCCTCTACCAGGCAGGCATTGCAGACATAGGACATACAGAGTTTTTGTTGTTCTCTGGCATTGATCCATTTATGGGTGAATTTCCCATCTGAATAGGAATATATTGGTTCATGACAATAACAAGGATGTCTAATAAAAATGCTGCTAACATAAATAAAGACTGTGAGTCATTCAGATTTTATACTGACTAGGCACTATACAAATTATTTTTATTTCAAGAGTAGCAACAACTCCTGAAAAGCTGAGAACACCTTTATGGTAATCCTCAACCCCTTATAAGGTAGCGTTTGGTTACAATTAAAGAGAAAGTCTCAAACTACTAATTCTTACCTTCCTGAATTTCAGACAAAAGGGGATCCTGATGTGAGCTACCTCAGGGTGTTTGTTTTACAAAATAAAATAAAATTAATGAAATTTTTTAAACCCAAACCATCCCAAATTTTGATCGCTTTCAGTTTCAATACATTTTACTATTTTCGTTTTACTATTTTTGTGTCCACATAAGAAAAATGTGAGCAAACTACAAGTTAGGTTGATTCTTTGAGGTTGAGCTGAGGTCAGTGAAAAATTGATAGCAACTTTTGAGAAGAAAAAAATCATCAAAGCTAAAGGAAGTTTCTCAAAGTGGGATTTAATAGCAGCTATCATATTGCCTTCAATGGCTTGACCATTTCTTCTGCAGCTGTTTTATTTTAAAAGATTTCACCCCCATCCCACATGTATAGGCCTATACACTGACCTAAGTAGGCACATCCAAGTACTTTGGTCACTCATGATAACTATAAACCCTTCAGTGAACTACCAGAAAGGTAGTTCAAATGGAAATGGTGAAATTCAATATAGCGTTTAACTAAGTCACTGTCTAAGGTTAAGCCCAAGGAACAATTAGTAACACTGGGAAGGGAGACAAATATATTAATTAGTGTGCAGATACCAGATATGTGACTTTTCTGGAAGCTGTAAAATAACCACAGTGGTTTTTCAGTGTGAGTGGAGCAAATGAGTCTATTCAAATATTCAGTTTAACTGATTTCTGCCTATATGTGTGTGTATGTGTGTGTGAGTGTTTGTGAGTGCAAAACCACCTAGATTCAGATTTAGACACGAGAAAAAATGAAAGACAAGGGGTAAGTTTAGCTGATAGTTCTGCTGTTTTTCTGCATGTCTAATCATAGATAGAGTCAAGTTCTCAAAAAATCCTATGTAGCAAGTGACCATGCTCCATTGACTCTTGTGGGGGACAGATTTCTGACTTAATATGGACTCTTTGAAAACTCATTTTGTGTGTTACACAAGCCATAACCAAGGGCCTTATCTGTATCTCATACAGAAGTATCACCTTTCATAACATAAACATATTTGTTTATCAAGATGATAAAATGATGGAAAATATCTCTGTGCAAATGGAAAATAATGTGTCCAGATATGCATTTATTTATTATAGAATATTCCCATTGCTATATATTTTGAACTTTCTAAAAGATTGTCAAGAAGCACTCCTTAATCTCAGTGAAGGATTAGCAAAATTTAAAATTCACATTCGGTTAGCCAAAATTTTATTTATTTTATTTTATTTATTTATTCTCCCCCCTGGATATGAAAAAACATATCAGTAGTTTTGATGCAGTCTTGCAAATGGAAATATAACAATGACTACCATAAAGCTGAGGCTAAGAGAAGAACTGAGAAATTACTTTTTCACTACAGACTGATGGATCTCTGAAATTTTTTTCATTGTGCAATGCCTCTTTTTATAGCCAAACATTTACCAGTAGTAAAAATAAAAAATTAATTTCTAACTGGTCTTTTCTCATCCTTTGCTTGTTCTCCACTTCAAAATCAAACAGCACTCCTAACATCTGCTAGTTTATGCTTTAAAAATGGGAATTTTAGTGTCTTGTGAAAAGTAAATAAATTGTAGAGTCATTGCAGAAGGAATAGTATGCCAACAAATAGACAAATACCCTCAAGGCCAAATTTTTTTTCAGGGTATTATTGTTTCTTCCTGCACGTACAAGTGAGCTGCTGGCATGTGATGGAAAATCTGTGAAACATCTGACTTGTTTCCTAGCTTCGCATGTGAGTGAGTTTATAAATTGTCTGAAATGACTTGAGATTTCTTCATGATCATTGTACTTTTGAGATGCTACTGATTGCTACTATCTGTAGTCATCTGCAGCCACTGAATAGTCAAGGCTGAAAAACTAATGGAGGTCTGTAGTCCAAGCTCTATCCCAAAGCAGAACTATGGGGGCAGAACAGGATGCTCAGGGCTTTGTCCACTTGGACCTGAAAGCTCTTGAGAACAGACTGCACATCCTCTTTGCTCAACATATCCCACTGTTTAACTCTCTTCATATCATCTTTTTTTTCCCACAACATCCAGAACATCCTGTGCTTCAGTCCTGTTCGAGAAACAGTTTTGGTGGCCTTTTGCTGGACAGACGTGTGTTCATTGGCTGTGTTATTTCTCTGTGTGCTGCCTTCTCCTGTTCATTTCTGAATGCTCACTGGTAAGATTCACCAGCTTGAAATACATTGAATTTGAATACAATGATCAGGCTAAGCTAATTTGAGAGATGTTTTTTCTTCTTTCACCTGCCCTGTGCTTCTGCTGATTGCTCAGCTGCTGATCTAGCCCGCATACTCTCGCCCAGAACCCAGAATGTAACAACTTAGAGGGTGCCAGGAAACACCATCATCATTCAGTTTGTTACATGATTGTTGTGAGCAAGGTAAACAAAAAATCATCCATCTTCATCATGCCAGCTTTCAACTCTTGCAACATAAGAAAAGTATCTCACAAAGTGGTGGGAGCCTTGCATTTTATTTTGCTTTACAGCTAGTACTGCTGCTTACTGCAGCTGAACATCCTTCACTCTGAATGAAAGCAGACTCAACTTGCTGATTGCTATTTTGTGGCTATCAGACATTATAGAAGAGACCATTGAGCCCTCCTTAATTTTGACAGAAAGGACACCTAGATCTAGGTAGTGTAGGAATCTCTCACGCTGTATAATAGGCATCTCTCATGATGTATAAGTACAGCAGATATATACCCAAAACTAAGCTGTCACTCGAGACCATCTATTTCAAGATTGGTATATTTGGCCTTATTTGTAGCAGGAAGAATGATTAATGATGCTAGGGAAAGTATGAGCTTAACCCTGTTTAATTGGAACTAACTGAATCTGTCCATTCACAGACATGATTTTTAAACGGCTCAGAACAAAACCCAAATTGATAAAATAATAAACTTTCTTTTCCATCTGCCATGGGAAAGCTTTGTGTAAGACACTGAATGTGTGAAAACCACACTAAGCAGAATCTTCCAACCTGTAGTTTAGCACATAAGCGTTGATTAATCTTTCTTTTTCAATTCTTATGCATTTATGGAGTGCATTAATGTCAGAAAATTTTAGGTAATAAAGCCACCAACATTTTCCTCCTTGTGAAATCCTATCTCTAGTGTAAGGCTACTGGTGCTTCATCTTCACTCTGTAGTTTACTCATAACCTCTCTAACTTATTTTCTATAAAATAAACAATTCAAGTTAATGCTTAATGCACCATCATTTTAAAATTATCTGGCTATATACTAGTTCTTCTGTTCAGATATTTGTTACTGTTTGTAAAGAGATTTACAGGTCAAGATGTTTTTAGAAGTCATACATACATATATATACACACCAGAGGGACCTAATTTGTCACTTGAAGTCTGACTAATAAAATCTGACATTTGAATGCACAAGAAATGCAAAGTTATAATAGCTGAGACATTATGAAGTAATGAGGTTTTCTTTGATATCTGATTTTGAAAGAATAAAGGATGTCTCACATTGGTTTATAGATCTTTTTTACAATCACAGTGGTAGCCACTAGTATTATCCTTTTAGTGCTTTCAGCTATTTGCAGGGCTTTTCTGAAGTTTTAAAAATAGTATCTTGTGGTTGTTCACAACTGAAGAGCAAACTGACTGTGTGATAGTTATCTATGTTTAGAGATAAAACTGTGAAGTTATTAAGCTACATTTATCTAAACAGCCCAAGAAAATGTCATAGATTTAAAGGTGCAGCCCAAGATCAAAGAACACAATAAATGATGCAGGAAATAACCATTTAAATGAGAAAATTTCTGTAAAGCAAAAGTTCATTTGTTAACATGAAGTCTGGTTTTGAGGTGAAGAAGAGACAGAATTTGCAATAGGACTTTAAAAAAACCTTTTTTTTTTTTTCTGTGGAAGTTGTTCTATATTAGGCTTGTATTTTTGTAGAAGTAGGATTCTGTCACTTCAGTTTCCAAGGCACTTTGAACCTGCTCCAACAGCCACTAATGTCCAGAAGGTGACATCAAGCATTTTGTTTTCCCTTTGCTTTGCTAAAGGCTGGGAAGTTGCCCTGCTTTTATGTTCTCCTGACTGCTAGTTTCTGGGGAGAAGAGCATGCAAGCGGGCTGGTGGACTATCTGAAAGCTTGGTAAAGTCAGACTGACCAGCATCCATCTTACTGCTGGAAAAACAGCAGCACCCAGAGAGCAAGAAGAGACATCTGGACATGGTGTGCTACAAGATTAGTCTGTTCTTGGGCAAGATGACCTTCCATCCCTTCATTGAAAGAGAAATGAACATTTTATAGAGTCTAGATAGAAAGCATTTTCTTCAAAATAGTTTAAGATCTTGGAGAACGTGCACTGCTTTTTCATGTGGTCTGATGAAAATTCTTTAATTTCTTCAACTTTTAGAAATGTGATGAATTTGTGTATATACAAATTTCCCATTTTTTTCCCATATATATCAGTGGAGTTTCAGGTATGTGTTGAGACCTGAGCACACAAAGACATACACAAATGTAGGCTAGTTATAAACCTGAGTTCTCTCCATTGTCCTTCTCCTTGTGAACCCAGTGATGAAAATCTGATGAGAAGTTATTAGGCTATGCTTATCTACCAACAAATAGACTGGTTATTTACTTTTCCTGAGTTTTAATCACTGTCTGAATTACCCTGGTTTGTTGTAGATGCTGGTGAGGTCTTTAAAGTACTCAAAGGAATCTCTTTTCAACATTCATTTTAGCTCAGAATTTGTTAATCCACTGCTCAATCTGCTGCCAGTTTTGTGTCTGTTATTATGCTGTCCTTGGGACTAGGTCATTCTCTTTTCTTTTTCCCTGACAAAAGACATTTCTCTGCTTGTCTACAGCTGGAACAGCTTTGGGACAATAACTGCTTTTCTTCATGTACCTGTAAAATACAATGTAAATTTGGCACTGGCTGTACTAAATGTATGATATTCTACTAGGGTGATTTTTCCTGGAAGTACTGTTCTCATATGACAGATCAAATATTACTGAGGTTCTCCCATGTCTTTGAACCTGCCATTCTGATGTGTATCAGTACCATTTGGGAACCCTTTTATCTGTGGTAGTAATTGTTTAATGTTTCACTGACTGAGATTTACAATGTTTTAATATTAGAAAACAGTAAAATATTTGCAGAAATAAATTGGCAATTCTATTAAAATCCGGATGGCTCATCAGGCCAGCTGGGTGAAGTCGTGTCAGTTTGGTAGGAAGGGACACAGACAGGATTGCTGTATGTGGTACAGTGTCCTTTAATCACATCATTAAGGCTGGAAAAGACCTCCAAAGATCATCAAGCCCAACCTTTGACCGATCACCAACATGTCAACAAAACCATGGAACTAAGTGTCATGTTCAGTCATTTCTTGAACACTTCCTGGGATGGTAACTCCACCACCTCCCTAGGAAGTCGGTTCTAATGTCTGATCACCCTAATTGAGGAAATTCTTCCTGATGTCCAAATCGAACATTCTCTGGCAGAGCCCATGGCCATTTCATCTTGTCCTGTTGCTTGTTTCTTGGGAGAAGAGTCCAATGCCCACCTGGTAAACCTCCTTTCAGAGAGTTGTAGAGTGATAAAGTTTTCGCTAAGCTTCCTATTCTCCAGGCTAAGCAACTCCAGCTCTCTCAACTGCTCCTCATGTGGCTTACTCTCTAGACCCTTCACCAGCTCATTTTTTCCTTCTCTGGACTCACTCCAGCCCCTCAGTGTCTTTCTTGCAGTGGCGACCCCAGAACTGGACACAGGATTCAAGGTGTGGTTTCACCAGTGCCAAGTACAGGGGAGAAATCACTGCTCTGGTCCTGCTGGCCACACAATTGGTGACACAGGCCAGGATGCCATTGGCTTTCTTGGCAACCTGGGCACACACTGGCTCATATTCAGACAGCTGCTGGCCAACACCCCCGGTTCTGTTCTGCTCTGTGCCACTCTTGCCCCAGTCTGTGGCTCTGTCTGGGATTGTTGAGACTGAAGTGGAGGATTTGGCATTTTTCCTCATTGAACCTCGATAAGATATTAAACAGGACACTTTTGACTGGATGTGAATCCATTCATCACCACTCTCTGGGCTGGGCCATCCAGCCAATTTCTAACCCAGTGATGACTGTACCTGTCCGGTGTTTGACTACATGGCATATCTTGATGAGAAAGAATCAGTATATTAGTGAAATACCTGAAAACAGCCTTCTGTAGAAGTTTGGAGACTAACTTTGGTGCATGCTTCAGGATCTATAGAGAATAAGAGCACAATGTTTAAATCAAGAACATATATGGTAATGAACACAGGAAAAGAAATACAGTA
>PYHW01010620.1:9816210-9842195 GCA_013186435.1 Turdus rufiventris | reverse complement strand
CCTCCTCTGCCACAGCCCGAGGGAGAGACGAGGGGGCCCCGTGCTGCCATCCCCTCAGCCCATGGGGTAAGCGGGGGACTCCTGCCCCCGCCTGCTGCGGCAGGAGCAGGCAGGCTGCGTCCCCGCCCGCCTCCACGGGAGCAGGGGTGGCTCCGTCCCTGACCCCGCCGCTGCCACGGGAGCAGGGATGGCTCCGTCCCCGCCGCCGCCATGGGAGGGGGGGTGGGACTCCGTCCTGGCCCCGTCGGCAGCCCCGAGTGACCAAGCCTGCACAGCCTTAGCTGAGCCAGTAAACCCCCCGCCATGCCGCGATTCTGTTACTATTTGGCAACTTTGTTGCACGCGGGTCCNCGCTGTGAATGACAGAGCGGCTTATATTCAGGTGCGGCTTATTTAAGGACAAAAACCTAAATGTTTGCCAACACCCAGAGATGCGGCTTATAGTCTGTGCGGCTTATATTCGTGAAATTACTGTAAATAAAAAAGTTTAATTTATGTGTGGACACAATGTATTTAAAAGAAAGATACTAGAGGTTCCAGTTGTTTTTCAGAGGTGGCAGTGAACTTACTTTCTGCAAGAACAATCTCCCGGTTCTTAAAATGATTTATTGTAATTTCACCTGCTTAAAAGTTAACAGTATAAAATTGCTACTTCTGTAACTTTCTGCTCTCTAATTGTTTCAGTACTACTCTAAATATTTCTGGGCTTTATTTTTTCGCAGTTATTCCACAATATGCAGGACTACATATAATACAATTCAAGACCCATTCTTCTCATACTTCTATTTTTCCTTTGTAGAATTATCTTATTTCTTAGCCTAATGTAGATATTATTTGCAGTTAATTGTCCCCAAAAATGTAATACATAACCTATTTTTTAATTACAACTACAAAATCCACTTTTGAAATACGAATAACCGGCTCACCATTCCAAAAATATACAATTTCCTTTGACTTCTAATGTCCATTTAGTCTGTTTTTCTTCAAAATTGTTTTGCTTCACACATTGTGTAGGTAAGCTTTAATTTGTATTATGTAAAAGCTGTTTACAGCAACTCCAATTGCCTTAGCACATGGGTATGTTATACCACTTCAAGCAGAAAATGTTTTTGTCTTCCTCCAGACTACTACAGAAGTTAATAATACCTCCCCATTTTCTGTTTTTAAATAATGGCTTAACAAGGTTGGATAAAAGACCCGATAGAACAGATGGTCTTGGATGAGATCCTAAGTGTGTCAAATCTGATCTCTGTTTCACTATAAGAAGGAGTACAATGTACAGTAATAAGGAATTCACTGAGAGGGCTTAGTGGGAGGAACAGAGGTCATGGATATTTAATATCAACAAAAACAAAAGTGCTTGTGTAGGACAAGGCTTTTATTTATTTTTTTTTTTACTGTGGTCATTTTTTACATGATTACAAAGGAAGAGTAAAGGAATTAAGGCAGGATTGATGATAGGTTGGTAAGGGCTAAAAGGGGAACTGGGACTATACTTGTGACTGTAAGCAAACAAAAACTGCACCAAAGTTATTTTCTCAGTGAAGAACCTTCATAGGCATAAATACAAACAACTGCTGAATGTAGAAACCAAAAAAAGAGCAATTTCTGATTTAAGAGGAACAATGTATGCAATATGGAAAAGAATATTTTAGGGGAAAAAAAGAAAAATGAAGGAAAAATAGACTAAATATTTGTTTTGACTTAGGGAATAACTTTGTCTAAGTCTAGTTCTATGAAATTCTGAGCAATACAGAACATTTTTCAAATGTTTCACTTTGCAAAGCTGTTACCACAGAATACATACTCAGGTGTCTCATGAACATTTTATAGTTCCATAGCATTAAAATTACTGAGATGTAGGTATGATTGTATGTAGCAATGGGTGTATTTATTTGTCATTCAATTTTTTACTATTAGAGACTTGAAATATACTCCACCTAAGCAATATTTTGTAGTGTTCCTACAAGTATCTTTTATTCAATATGATATATCAGATTTATCTTTTTGTTTTATACCAAACACAGCAGAACACCAACTACTGTGAAATGGAAACAAACTTCATTGAAATTGATTTTGTAAGTAAAACAAGATCTTTTCAATGCAGGTATTATTGCAGGGCTAAGTCAGCTGCAAGTTTTAGGGGAAAATTAGTAGAGTGCTTCAAGACAAAGGTAATGGCTGTAGCCTGCAAAATATTTTGTACTGGTACCATTCTAAGGGAAATTAATGTTGTCCTTCATTCTTCTTATTTGTGAGACATGCTGATCTTAAGGGAATTGCACAGAAACCCAATATTCCAAAAGACATTTTGTGCAGGGTGTCTTTAAAGCATCTCAGCACTCGCATATGAAGAAAAGAGCTGAAGTGAACTTGCAAGCAATGAGATCCTCTCTCAGAGCTATCCACTGTTAGATCTATTCAATTTATGAAGTTTTTCTGTATTAAATGACTAAACAGTATATTTTTTTCTGCTTTGATAATAAAGAAATAATTTGTCTCTTCCTTTCAAGAAGTACTGTCTCTTTTTTTTCCCTATACAACAAATCTTGAAGAGGTAGTTAAAGCATCAACACCTGTTAGAGAAAATGGAAAGAATACATCAGTGGAAATCTTGGAAACATTTCAGCAGCATGTTTTTTTCAGAATAAATTAAGACCTCTGAACTAATCTTCAGATGAAAAGAGGTTCGTATACGTCTTTAATTAGATCATGTTATTGGAACACAATATTGTGATAAAGAAGATTTAATAAAGCATTTTGTCTTTTTATTACTTTCGTTTCATGCAACATATCTCCTTATCCAAGCAAGATGTTTGACTTCAAAGGAAGTGCTATTCACCCTCCCTTTGCTCAATAAATAACTCCCAGAGGAGTAAAAACAATATATGTTTGTAGCTTTGCTGATGCTGCTGAGTGGTGAGAAGATCAATCATTGTTGTTCTTTTCTGTGGCTGTTGGTCTAAGATGAATCTCTTCCTTGAAGAAATTTCTGTATAATTTGGTGTGTGTCATTAACCCCTCACCTTCGTGAGAGTGCACCTTAGTAATAAAATGAAATCAAGTGATTTCTATTGCTGGAGAACTTTCATCTGAGCTGGGGATGATCCTGTGCAGAGAGACTGTTCAGAATTCATACCAGTAAATGGACTGAAAGGTAGCTGAGGAAGTGTGTTGGATGTATGGCCAGAAAATGATGACTAACTTAGTTTTCTTTACTATGAAAATGTTGACTATGCTATCAGCATGACAAAATAGTCCTTCTCTTCTATTTTTAAAGAAACAAAGCTAAAATATTTTCAGAAAGAAAGATTAGACTCCAAAGTTGCCAATACTAAAGTAGATTTGACAAGATATTTCAGTTTACACTGTAAAGCCTAAAAGGGGTCAGGGAAAACAGAAGGCTGGATGGTGTCTGAAGAGACAAGTATTTCACCTTTTGCTGCAAGATATTTTCATCTGTCAAAAACAGCATTCCTAGCAGTAGTTTGTATTTTTACAGAATTTTCAGAGATTATTCCTCTCTTCTACAGAACATTTATTTCAGTATTTAGGGACATTTACTTCAGTATTTATTTCTTTCTTGGAATAGTTGCTTCCAAATCTTCACTGAGTTTTGCACTGCTGCGACTGAAGCTCATTTTGTGTTCCAGTTACTGTCAACATAGAGCATGGTTAACTATTTTCTTCTCTATGTTTGTCTTCTACATATTTGATTAGCATGTTTTTCCTTAGCATTCTTTTCTCTACATCAACATGTTTTATTTTTTAAAAATTATTTTTATTACACTTCTTAAATGTCTAGTGCGCTTTTCTGGCCCCAAGCCGTATTTGTATTTCTTGAAATAGTGTAGCTGAGACTAGACACAGTAGGGCAACCAGACCTCTCTTGCACTGACCAGAGTTGGAGGTTTACCTCAACTGTCTTATAGCCTGCATATTTGTTAATATCTACTAGCTCTTTTTAAAAAAATGTTAATTTGATAGTGATGGTTTGTGTTCAGCCTGTGTTCCCCAATAACCATTAAATCATTCCCGAAAAGGTTTTCCCAGTCTGGGGTATCACCTTAGTATGCAATTGATTACTCTGAAAAGTGTAATTGCTTTCTATTTTTCCCTCAACCATGTCTTCATTTTACCAAGGTAATTTTGAATTCTAGTCTTGCCCTTCCATCTACATTGAGTTTTTGGTAGCTTGATGTCACCTTCTGTGTATAAAATACATGCATGAAGTGTATGTATATTCTTTAGTTTACAATTTAGGTAATTAATGAAAGAGTGACAAGAATAAATTCCTGGATTAATCTCTTCAGAATTCCACTTGATCCACCTTTCTGTTTGCAAAATAAACTATTGATAACAATTCTGTGGATGCCATTTTCCAGCCACTGAAACATAAAGGTCAGGAATGCAGGGAAATGAACATCCATCTACCACATGATTAATGGAAACTTTCAGATGAAGTGGTTTGAAGTGGTTTGAAGACATATTCTGTAAAAAGCTCAAACTGAAGAAGATTTTTCATGCTCAGTTTTTATTCCTCAGCCCTGCAGTTCCCCAGGACAGGCATGGAACTTGGAAGATTTGGCTACTTATTTGTACATAACATCATTTGTGGAATGGAAAAATATGCAGTAGGTATAAACCTGTGGTTACCGTTGGGGATTTTTCAGTCTAAATTAGGTACAAGATTGCATCTGAGAGAGATACATGATGTCAGACAAACAGGAGGGAAAGAAGATTGTGAGCTGGTTGTTTTGAGATTGTGATTTTCCATTCTTTCTTTTGCAGTTTGCTTTTAAATGATGTAGAATTTGGCAGGGTTTTCTCTGGGGGAGTGTGTGCTTTGGCAGCGGATTTCAAGGAGGAAACAGGATGGGAGAATGAAATTTCCATTTACAATTTAACTAGAATTAGAGGAAGAAGAACTTAATTCTGCTTTTAGTTGTTTTAGTGGGAATTTCAGACCTTGTATAGGTGTACAACAACCTTTTATTTTAAATTCCTGTGTCATTTCATGTTGCTTAAATTAAAACTTCTATCAAATTTTAATTTACCTGTAATCCTCAAAATCAATTGCAATAAGGCAAACCTTTTTAAAGGCATCCTTGTGTGTTATTTTTCCTTGTTTATTCAGCTTGTTTTAATATTGTTTGCTTTTCACTTTGCATTTTAACAAGCTTGCTCTTCAGTTTTAGAGTAATTTGTGATCAGCCCCAAATGGAAGTTTATTTTATTTTAGTGTTTCTTTCACAACTAATCTGAACTTACATCTGGCTTTAAAGAAATATTTACATAGAAATAACACAAAATTGCATGGTGTAAATGTAGTGCCATTCGACTATGTAAATAGCAGCAAAGATGTTTAATTGATTATAAAACTCCGGCAAAATGTAAACATTGTTTGGCTTATTTCCAGTTGCTTTATCCTTGAACTTTATGATACAAATGAAGACCACTAATTGATATTGGAAATTGCAGTTTGAAGCGCATTCCCCAAATTAGTGTGTAGAAATATATTCTGCAAATGCCTGTTCCCCTGTTTCCACTGTCTTTAGGATATTCACTTCCCTATTTATTACTAGTCATCAGAGTGCAAAGTCATGCACTACTGTACATAAAACCAAGCAGGCTTTAGGTACAGTAAACCTGGCCCCACCGCCCAGCCCTTTCAAGGTCGTGTGCTGAGGTAACACAAGCTTCAAGTTACAGATGATTTTGTGACCATTTTAAAAACAACTTAATTGCATTATCTAAATTTAAGGATAGATAAAACTCCAGGATTATAGCTATAGGGAAAGTTGGACAAACAAAAGCAGTAAAGTCTGGGTTTCTGTCAGTGAGTGAAGACTGTCACCTTCTGCTGAGGTCACTTTAGGCACCAAAATCTAAATTTTTTGGAGACAGGGGGGCCAGTACTGTGAGAGATGATTACTACCCTAAGCACTGTGATCCAAAGGTCTATTTCTGCTTTTAATTGAAGGTTTCACCCATTAGTTTTACCTTGCTGAAAAGCATATCCACCTCTTTGACCTGGGAGGGTCTTTTGTTACAGAGGACTGGCAATCAGACTTCTCGTTCTGTCTGTCTGCACTCATGTCTCATTGCTGCAGTGATTCATGGCACGATTTTCACAGCTTCAAAGGAAAGTTTAGAGACATCTGACGGCAGTGAAGTGGGGAGCTGTCAGGTTAGGCAGCTCCATCATGGAAGAGGAAGAAAAAAAAGTGAGGGAAGAAGACCAAGGGCAGAGTGTGTCAGGCCATACTTGTTCCCTTTCCCACCCCTCTTCTTTCCCAGCAGGCTCTACCAATGACACTGGCAGGCATGTCAAGGCATTCTGTCTGCTTTTGTTATGAATTAAACAAAAGGAAGGATCGGAACACAGAACAGAACTACAACTGATGGAGCCGGATAGGCCACCCATCCATACCAGGGCTTATGGATTTCCAGCCAAATCAGCTTCTGCTGAGGCTGATTAACCCAAGGGCAGAACCCCAGCAGAATATTTAGAAGACTTTACATACTTTCCTGTGTAAGCTCAAATTTTGTGCCCAAACCTATTCACATTCTTACCTAGCAATCCACTTCTAAACCTTTCTTTTTTCTTTAATTCATGGTTCTGTTATATTCAGCTTCACAGTATTCTGTCATCTTCATACTATCATCTTCACTGCACATTGGAAAGCTGTTCTTTGGGCTTTCAGCTTCTGCCACAGAAAATGGTACAACTCAGTATGGTAGGCACAGAATTACTGCAGGAAAGAAAATGCCAGTGTGTACTGTCCTTTGTCCAGTTGATTTAGAGCAGGAGAAAAGACACTGGATAGGGCAGTGCAGCACCATAATTATTAGCAAAGTTTAACAATTATTGCATTTTCCCCCCTCATAATTATTTGCTTTGATGTTTACATGAAGAAACCTCACACTTTTAATTCTGAAATTTAAAATCACAATTTTAATTACATGGAAGATATGGTTCCACACAGACCCATTACACAGCCTCCACTCTGAATTATCATTTTTCAGGGGACTTTCTAACAAAGGTGGCTTTTTCCTGAAAAGGGCTTTTTAAGGTGAAAATTATTCAATATTCACAACTTTTTAGAATTGAATGCGGAATTCTGTCATGATAAATTAATTCAGAAAATTGTAATCACCTTCACACATTATTACTATTGAACAAATAAAACACAGTAGTGCTACTAAATGAACACTTTTTTCTGTATAAAATATGGAAAATTCATGCCTCCATATCACAAGAATAGTGTAAGACAAAGTTTGCAAGGGAATGAGAAGATGAAGCAAAGACAAATAGATATCTTAAGCAAAAAATTAAAATAAATCAGAAAATAAAGATTTGTTAGTCTTATAAAATCATACAGCTTGGTCATAAAAATATGGTTGGTGCATAACCACACTAACAGTCTTGTGTTTTACATGTTACATGTGGAAAACCAGCTAAGTAATTGGTAAATAAAATTAATTAAGAATTTAAAGTACAGTAATTTCACGATTATAAGCCGCACCATTTTGACTAAAATTTTGATCCCACCCTGGAAATGTGGCTTACACTCAGGAACAGCTAATATATGAAAAAATGTCTGAAATTTCCATACCCGGAAGTGCAAACTGAGGTGCCGAGCCGAGCACCTGCCAGTAAAACCCGGGATTTTGCGATTGTTACAAATTGGTTACTCTGTTTTGTGGTGGGTGGAGGCGGGCTCTGTGCCGGCAGTGCTGGGGGGAGAGGTGGGGGGCTGCCTCCTGCCAGCCCCACAGCCTGGGGGGAGGCAGGGGGGTCTCCGTGCCTACCTGCCAGCACAGGGCAGCACCGGGCCAGGGTAAATGAGCCCGGCGGCTGCCACGGCAGCGCTGAGCTGGGCCACCTGGCCCCATTGGCAGCCCCGAGCAGGCTCAGCCCACCTGGCCCCGAGCCGAGTCAGTAAACCCCGCAATCCCATGATTCTGTTACTAATTTGTTACTTCGTTGCACGTGGGTCCTCACTGCGAACGACAGAGTGGCTTATAATCAGGTGCGGCTTGTAATCGTGAAATTACTGTAATATTAATAAAGTATTTTTGATCAATGGATATCCTTTAAATCAATCACCTCTATTTTGTGGATTAATTTAGAAGATAAAATTAAATTGAATTGCGTCAAATTATTTTCACCTATTACTTACTCTCATCTAGTTAAGATTTATCAGCTATGATTCTTTCAAAGTAGAAGTAATATGAACACTTAAGAATTATTAGAAGATGCTTGCAGATGCTTTTATTCTGAACATCTATGCCCAATCATTTCTACCTTTACTTTCCTACAAGTTGTTTCTTTTATGTTTTTTTCCTTTCTGACATTTTGTATAAGAAAAAAATGTGTTCAGGGTAATTAAAATGTTATTTTTATTAAGATTATTGATCTTAGCCCGCAAGCCCATTTAGAATTAAGACTGTAACTTGATGTTTGACCAGTGCAAATATATCTTAACAGAACAGAAACTGTAAAAAGGAGTGATTTCCCAAACCTTATTAGTCTTTCAGAAAATGGAATTCAAACAGAGTGCATCAAGGACCAAGTTGTGCATTTCCCTGAATTTCTTTCTAGTATTTGTCAATCTTTGCATTATGTGAAGAGTAATTAAATTTATAGATGATTTTAAAACAAGTGTTTAAAAAACAGCATGTCTGACATGATGTTATTAGTTTGGGTAAATGCAGATAATTCTGCATGTCAAAGACAATTAACACATATCCTGTGGTCTTAATTACCAGGTTCAAGGAAATTCTGCCCAGAAGAAATTTTAGTAAAGCCTCATGGAAAGTTAAAGGCCCCTGCCCTACAATTAAGAGGGGAAGGTAATGGACCCCCCACTTTTTTTGGTGATTGACTATAAACCTTGGCTTAAGGGACTGCTCTCAGAGGATAGGATTAAAGCAGTCAAAAATAAAAAGAGTTTGTTTTAGTTGCGAATGTGTCTACATCCGTCAGCTGCTCTTCTTACTAAAAACACCAAAACCTTAAAAGTAAAAGTAGGTAATGCCACACTAAGTCTTACACAGGAGGAACAGGCAGGAAAGACACCAAATGGAGGTCAGGCACACTTGGACTGTATGAAAAGTCTTTTCTTTTTGTGTGTTACACATATAAGTAAGTCACTTTATATACCTGTTCCAGAATAAGCAGTCCATTTCTCATAAGCCCTTGAAAAAATTAAATCATTAACTGACATCAAAAGAAAACAATCCAGAATACCTTTACTGTTGCTAATATTATTTTAGCCCATTGGCAATAATTAATCCTTAAGTGTGCAGAGCAGGCATCTTAACAACTGAATTGTAACCTTGAGTCAAGAGACAACTGGGCTGCTACCAAGCCTTTTTCCTGCTGCTGAGAAACTGTGCTCTAATCCATGGTAGGATGATGTCAGCTGCGGGAGTTCAGCTCCACTCCTGCACTGGGTTAGCCTCTGCTTATTTTGCCTGATCTCAGAAGCCCAGCCTAGAAAATGCCATGCTGGTCAACCTGGACAACCTGGACAAGCTGAATATCAGATAGGGCAATGGCAATAACTTTCAGTGTGAATTGCTTTAAAGTGAAGGGAGATGAGGTCTGGAGGTTTGGTGAAAACCTTAGGTAGTGACATGGAAAGATGGGAAGATTCGACTTGAGTTTTGAGCTGGGACGCCAGAGAAAGCCATACAAGAGAAAGAAAATGGGGGATAAGTCACTGAGGATGCAATGGAATAGGCAAGAAAAATGGCAAAGCTAAGGGGAGAATGTAGAGATGGAACATGTCCACTTTTGCTGGAAGCAAGAGAAGGGTGTCCCATGGCACCCATATCAAACTTGATCCCATGAACTGCTCTGCCCATGATTAGCCCCTGTTGCTTTTCCAGCAGCCACCTAGCAGCCTGGTCAACTCCATTCTGTCTGGGTGTGTGCAGAGCCATCCCTTCTCCCCCTGGGACGTCTCTGTGCCATTGCCAGACAGGTCAGTGCCAGTGTGCAGGGGTCAGGGGGAACAGCACAGCCCGGTCAGTGTAACCAGGCCTGAAAGTTCAGGGCAGGACAGGGACATTGGAGAGGTCAGGAGCAGGGTGGCTCAGAGCTATTGGTTTCATTCAGATGTCTCTTCTACTTTCGTGCATATGCTGAGGGTTTCTTGAGAAGGAAAAGGCTAGTGCCTGGTCCCGGAGCAGCTGCCACTAATTGCTCTGTGCAGAAAGCCAGGCAGAGGGCAAACAGCCACTATTAACAAGTTGGGGTGCATTCAAGAGGGGAACTTTTGTCTGAGGAGAAACCGAGATCCACAATGGAGTTAGTGCTGGTTGGAATCAGGAGCCTTCCAGAATTAGGCTGTGCTCAAAAATAGGATTTCTCAGTCTCTGAGAAATGAGATATCTAAAATCCTCCTGATTTCTGTCCTGAGAACAAAAGACAACCTTGGTCTTGATATTCACTGAGTCTCAATGTGGATTTTTGTTTTTGCAAAAAAAGAGGAGAAAGTGAGGAAAGGCTTATTAGTCACCCATGAGGGACAAAAGTGAAGGAAGTTTCCAGAAGCTCACAGTTTCAAGAATCAGATTTTGTTTCCACGTCTTGAAGGTAGCAGGGATTTCAGTAAAAAGGAGTGGGATCAGATGAAGGAAAGGTTTTTAGTCACTTTAACGAGGACAGTAGAGATGACAGAAGCTATATCAACATACTATCAATGTTAATGCCTAGTGCAAGCTTAATGGCCTCTCAGGAATACATTCTGCCCCATAGACTTTTTCTTTGGACACAGCCCAAAGGTGAGCTCAGCTCCTCATACTATATAAGGATAAAACCTTCACTGGATGATTAGTTTTACATCTACACCCTCAGAAAAAAAAAAAAAAGGGAAAACAATTTGGTTTCAGGGGAATGAATTACAGGCTTTAATGATGTTGAAAGTAAAGCAGTAGCCTTTCCACTACACTTAAATAAGGAAATAAAGCAAACAAAAAGAAAGGCAACATTAAACTTCATTGACGAACAGTACAGGTTAGGAGTTTTTAAATTATGGTTAATTTTTTTTATAAGTTAATTGTGTGTATTATGCTTATGCACTCAATTTCTTGTGAATCTCCCTGCTGAAAAATTCATGTCTTGTATGAGCTCAATAGGTGTTTGCACTTCCCAGTTTCACCCCACAGCACTGTGTGTACACATTGCCTGAGGTTCACTTTACAAATCTAGCCTGCCAGCTGCCTGCCAGCTTCTGTGGGTTTTCTGCAATGTCAGTGGCACATACCAGTAAAAATTGTCAGGAGGAAAAAAATGGTGCCATCAATCAGCTATACCATTCCCTACAAAACAGTGGCAACAAATGTCATAAGTAGAGCAGTGGAAATATATTTATGGTTTATTTTGTATAGACCCACTTTTTTCTTCAAGTGAATGCATATTGCTGTGAAATCTCTGTGTAGAGGTGTTAGAGGAGTGAACTGAAAGCACAGCAAATGGGAAATCTGCTGGGCTGTGTAGACTCTCTTTCAAATGTGCTCTTTTTAAGAGCTCTGCTTGCACATACTTTATCATCAGGATTTGTGCTAAGGATGTGTACTCTTTAAAGACTAGTTGCTAGTGAAGGCATAAAGTCACTCTTAAAATCTATTAGTTTTGTTTGTGCTGAAAGCATATATTTGCCATTCAGGTACAATGCTCCATTTGTATAGCTTTCAGCAAATGTGCCGTCACATAGTTAGCATAATGATTAAGGGCACTTTGAGAAGCTTACCACCTTTTCTTGTAGAGGTGGGGTACCCTGACCAATAAAAAACCCAAGTGGTACACTTAATAAATACATCATTTGCTCTATGAGTCCATCCATGGTTGTTTTATTAATAATTCATTGTTATTGGAACAATGAATGCTTAAGTTAACTCTTAGCTCTCCCTTAACTAACTCTGTTTTGAGGTACTCATTGGTGAATAAGAAAGAGCACAGCTCAATAAATTGTTCTGTTCCTATGAGAGGAAAATGTCTGAATGGAGAGTGTAGTTTTGAAAATCAAGACCTTAATGTGAAAGGCAATATTACATAATCTCAAATGCTTTGAAAACCACTTTCTTCCAACAGAAGTGAATGAGAAATTACATGCTTGCTCCACACAAATTGATCTCTCATTTCCCATGTTTAAAATGAACACTAGTGTATTAATTTCCAGGTAATTATAAATATTCTGGCAATAACTACACTAGAATCTTTGAAGCAGTAATCTCTGTGGTAATGCTTATCTACCTACAGAAAAAGATGAAGTGTAAAAAGAAAAAGGAAGCATCTTCAAGGAGACTTTAAAGGTGGGATACAATAAAGAACTCATGAGCTTGAAATAGTTTACCTTGGGACTCAATGACATTAGGTCAATTACCAATTGAATGCTACCTAATTTTTTCTGATTGGAAGACACTTCCCCCTTGAATACCCAAAGTAGCTATAGAAGTTTCTGGGATTCAGGCATGGTCAAAATTTAAAGGTTGATTTTCTTCCAAATTTTTTATTGTATGTCAAGCTTTCAAATAGAAGGCAACAAGCTACACATGTGATGACAACCAAACAACACATTTTTCACAAAAATAGATGGCTGGTCATCTCCATGTGTCTGAATATCAGTCAGAGCAAAGGCAGGCAAAGAAATGGTAGCACTGGTAATGACTGTGGGTGTCTTGTGCATATCTCAAATCAACAACGACAGAGGCAGTATAAAATCAATTTATGAACCGCATTCCTCTTGGGAACTACATTTCAAGCCATAATTTCATCTAAACTGTTTATCGGCTGCTTTTATTTAATGTATGAAGTGTCAAAAATTTTCTTTGACATTAGGCTTGTTACTGTCTTTTGATTTACGCATTAAGGGAAAACATACTAAATACAAAGATTGTTTAGTGGATTTGTGCATGAAAAAATATTGGAAACATTTGCTACAGTGGTAAAGTCATTCATACTAGTTAAAAATTAAGAAATTAGTCATAAACTTTAAAATCTTAAATAGCTTATGACAGAAAAGATATGACCTATAAATATTTTTACTGTCCAAGGCCCCTTTTAGAAATGTTTATGTTGTGGAGACCTTCATGACCATATCTATGCATACAAATAGCTGGGCATAGCTTGTAGAGTTGGGAATGCACAACATTTCTTGGCATGAAGAAATAAATACAAGTACCCAGAAATGCTTGTGCAGATCTCTGCATTTGGCATTTGTTTAACTTGACTGGTGGCTGTGTGCGTTCTCTTTTCTGTGAGGTTTTGAGCCTCTGAAATATACTTACAATCTGAGAAAGACTCGGGAGGAAATTTCTTGAAACCACACAGAAATCTGTCACAGAAGTGCCTATCTTAGCTGTACCCATCTCTCACATCCCTGCAAAGTGTGAGTGGCAGAGCCATCAGAGAGTCTTCCAGCTGGGGATAGACATGGGGAAAGCTGTCCCCATGTCACCAGACGACTATTGTATGAAAAGTTTAGGTGGCAGTCTTGGATAGCAGTGTGGTGGGATATGGCATCTACACAACTGCTGGAGAGGCAGAACACTGCACCAGCACAAAACCCTTCAGAGAGAGTCTGCCTCCTCCAAACAAGACAGGTCAAAACAGCAGGTGATCCCAACTACAAGACAAACTCCTGTGGATGATATTTCCCATATACAGTAATTTCACGATTATAAGCCGCATCATTTTGACTAAAATTTTGATCGCATCTCGGAAATGCGGCTTACATCAGGAGTGGCTAATATGTGAAAAATTTTCTGAAATTTCCAACCCCGGAAGTGCAAACTGAAGTGCCGAGCTGAGAACCTGCCAGTAAAACCCGGGATTGCATGATTGTTACAAATTGGTTACTCTGTTGTGTGGTGGGTGGAGGTGGGCTCTGTGCCGGCAGTGCTGGGTTGAGAGGTGGGGGGCTGGCTCCTGCCAGCCCCACGGCCTGGGGGGAGGTGGGGGGGTCTCTGTGCCTGCCTGCCACCGCAGGGCAGCGCCAGGCCAGTGTAAGTGAGCCCGGCGGCAGCGGCAGCCGGCCCCGAGTGGCCCCGCTGAGCAGCAGCACCGAGCTGGGCCACCTGGCCCTGTCGGCAGCCCCGAACAGGCTGAGCCTGCACGGCCCGAGTCGAGCCAGTAAACCCCGCGATCCTGCGATTCTGTTACTAATTGGCAACTTTGTTGCATGCGGATCCTTACTGCGAACGACAGAGAGGTGTATAATCAGGTGCGGCTTATGTATGAACAAAGAATGAAATGTTGCTGACACCCGGAGATGCGGCTTATAGTCGGTGCGACTTATAATCATGAAATTACTATAGTTGCATTTTTATTAAGCATTTACTGCAATTGCCTTTGAGAGCTGGCCCATAAAGAAGTGCATGAACAGCTTTAGACTTGCTGTAATTTAACATAAGAAACATCAAATATGGTTCTAGAGGGGAAAACTCTGTCAGTGCCCCCTCCTTTCACAATGCTGAGCAGGAACTTTTTCCTAGATGCATTTCTCTAAGGATGGGAGACACTCACCCTGAAGACATGAAGGGAACCACCTGCTACAGATCTCCATAAGCAGAGACAAAAGAGCCTATCATTTTGGGATGGTGGGGTAAATGTGTGGAAGGAGGTGACTGTTGTCAAACCCATCATCATGTGATATGGGCAATTTGGGCAGTGATTCTTGAAGAACTTTCCTGGAACTAGCTGGGGAGCTGCTGCACTTACGAAGACTTGATGTGGGACAATGGATTCATGCAGTACATACATATAGAAAAGTCAGGTTGAAATGTGGGAGGACAACTTGAGCATTCAGAATCATCTTGTACTATTTGTTCAGCTCATCCTTCGAATATTGAAACACCTGTTTTCTATGATTTTCTGGCTAGGAGTTTTTTTACCTTGGCATGTTTTTCACCTTGTAATGTTTCTCCTACAAATGTATAACCCAGAAGTACAAGTAAAGCAGTGTAAAGAACAGCCAAACAGGGGACTTGGTTTTAGCGCAATCTGTAATCATTACGAGTAAAGTTCATAAAATACCAGGTGGACTTACATTTAACACTTGTGCAAACTGGGATGGAAAGGAAAATGATGATGAGCTGTCCAATATTAGTGATTACACAGAATTTACAGGGTTTTTATGTTCTAAGTCTGACCTCAAGGAGTATCTTACAGATATTAGGTGGAGAAAACCTGTGCTTAGCAGCCTGTTTTGTTTGTCTAGGTTTTCAAATCTTCTGCATGGAAAAGAATGTCACTGCTGACCCGGAGAGGGTATATGTTATGTAATTATCATATACAAATGATTCAATTAACATAATAGCTTTTAAGTGGCACTTGTCTTATCACTTCATACTGTAGATCTACTGGTCTTCAATCTACATGGAAGTACATCTGAATATTTGCTCATTGTCATCCTTTGAAACAAGAGTGATTTCAGGCTCAGACTCCCTGTGAATTTCTCTGACATGACTCATAGATGGAAGAGCTACTAATCAGTAAGGTTAGCAGCTGTAATAGACTGAAAATGGAAGTATGTTTTAATTATATTTTATGCTCACCTGTGTCTTACAGCTTACCTCTGCTCTTTTTGTTTGTGAAGGCAGGCTCTCTGGGAATTGGGAGATATTCACTCGCACCCTGTGCATGGAACTGGCCTGAAAACTCATAAAGTCTGATGGGTTTGTGCAGCTCCTAAAGCCCTCTATCCTGTAAAACACATTTTTAATTAATTTACTGGATCCAGCAGGTTGTGTTCATTTAGCAGAAGAGAAACTCACTACACCACTAAACACCAATTCAATTTCATTTACTTAATAGGAAATGAGAGTTTTGGCAAATAGGTGTTAGGCTTTTTTTTTTAAAGATGCATAAAGTCTACCTTTCCACATGGCTTTTAGGATCTTTTGAAATGTTTCAATTCTTTTTCAGAATTAGGCACTAAATGCAAGAGTCTTTTGCAATCCAAAAAGGCTTAGAGTGTAAAGGAGACGGGTTCTGGCTGTGTTTGGGAAATTTCTCTCTTCCCTTTTCTATAGATTTCACAGTTCTACACCGTACTTGAAGGGAGACTTCTAATGAGGCATTTATTACCAATATTCTCTTCACCCAAGCCTATCAGAAAGTGCCCAACAACCTCTAAAACATACTGAAGACAGAGAAATTATTTGCCAGGTGAAGGCACAGGTTTCTTTTTCTCTGTAAAGAAAAAGATGTTTCACACTGAAATTTCTTTATACTAAGTAATACCATATATAAATAGACATTAATGCCCTTTACAAAGTAGTTTAGCTGGCTGCATGCTTTAAAGGGATGTAAATATCTAGAAAATATGTGAGAAAAATCACTCATTACTTTTCAGTCTTTAATGGACTTTGATGTAATCCACATTAAAAAAAAAAAATCAAAGATCTGTGAATGTCTTTGGCAAGCATGGTGTGTCAGGCAGGAACTTGCAGTACAAATAGAGAAGGATGGCAGCAGGCTTTCACCAGCAAATTAAAGACACAGCGTTAATTAATTAAGGTCACAAGCCTTTTACAGGAAGGTATATGATGTGGAATATCCCTCTTCATATTTGTAAAAAATATTCTTTTTAGTTGAGGAAATGCATTTTAGAACATTTAAAAAATACAGTTATGGAATACAAACTGAAACAGTGAGCTTAAATCGGAACAGCAAATTCTTCAGGGAAATTAATCAGAGCATCATGAAATAGAGGTATTAAGTTATAAACAACTTACAAGTCAAAATTTTCTGTATGTAAAACAAAGGGAAAAATTTTCCTTTGTATAATATTGACCTGACAGTTCAACAAGTTTAACCAAAAATAAATGTTTTGCTGACCTTTTGTAAAAAGGTAAGAACCCAAAATCTTTACAAACTATTTTGAGAGTAAGTCCTATATCCACTTCTTCAAGCTTTCAAATTCATGCAAATCCATAGGCTAGAAATATAGTCTGTTACTAAGTTCAGAATTAATGAAATGCATTCAACAATTTTTTAATTTTACTGTGAATTTCATTAACTCCTTGTATTTAGGTAGACTCAAAGCTGTGCCTTTTCCATCTTGGTGCTATGAAACAGCAAAAGCACCAGAAAGCTGAGCTGCTGCAGCTCAGTGTGTGATCTTAATGTGTCTGCAAACAACAAGAAGAGAAACACAGTTTTCTCCAGAGTACTATTTGGTGTTGAAGTGATTTAGGTCTGGAAAATCAATCTGTTCATCCTTCTGGACAATTTCTGAAACAAATATTTATCAAGATTTATAGTGTTGTACATATGCAGGCCAAAGGATTCCACTGGAAGGCAGATTTTTGTAATACCATATAATCAACTACTCAATAAGATGTTTTATTGTTTTGGTTTTTTTTGTGTGTAATAAATGCAATTCTGCAACATGTTTTAAGGTCATATAAATATAACGAATCATTCAACTTTTCATTTCTTCTGTAACTAGATGATTTTATATTATCCTGTTTATAGAATAGATACGAAAACACTGGAGGCCTATAGATGAAAGCAAACAAACAAAAAACTAAATGAAACACCTCCCCTTACATGAACTTTAATTACTGAAATTTCATTTTCATCTTAGTCATTTGAACCCGTTAAAATGTAGACTTTTCAGAAAATGCCTAAATAACCAAAGTTCAGCTGAAACCTTAGCATATAAACATCATGGGAAAAGAAGGTTTAAGAATGAGAATCATTAAGGTTGCTTTTAACATGCTGTTTGCTTGTTGTTAATAGTAGTTGTGTTTTACTCCAATCACATTGTCTGGGAGCATTGTTGCACAGTGGAGTGCCCTAGCACACTTCCTCTCAAGTGGCATCTGAAAGCCTTTACCCCTGTTTAGGAGATTATGGGAAATAGATAAATGCACATGTCCAGCCAGAAGAGCCTGGATCTTGAAGGGGATGAAGTTTGCAATCACCATTGAGAAGATTGAGAACATAGGTGAGAACAGGGAAATCTTGCCGGGGGTGAGGAGCTGCACTAGAAAGACTTCAAGGCTTTAATTTTAAAATGCAAGCTCAGAGAACCTTAGCACCTTGGGCAAGCAGGACAAGTTACTTATGAACTTACACAAAGAATTGAAGGCCCTAGAAATTTATTGTCCACCACTGAGGGCAGATTGTTTGATGCTTTTTGTTTGGCTTATGTTGGTCACTTGCAGTCTCCTCAGGTAATATTTTAGCTGCTGTGAAGTGTAGAGGAGGAAGAAGGTGAGCTGGGCTGAGCACAGCCCTAAGCAGAGACCCCCAGTCTGCTTATGGCATGATTTGCAGCAACAGAAGCTACAGCGAATCTGTGTGTATGGCAGATGGATTTATTTTTCAAAATGAAAACCCAGGACATTTTTGTGTCAGCAATTTTTAGGGCTGTGAAATACTCAGGTGTTCTGCATTCAGTTTACTCTGATCAGCTTTTGTGGGGACTGGGAATATCCCTCTCATGGGATCTGGTTTTGAAAGCCCTCAAAGCTATCCCCCTCCCTGTTGTGGTTATGCCTGTCTCTCCCTGCAATGGCAAACTGTGGCATGGCAGTGGCAAAACTCCTCCACCACCCCTGACTTTGATGCTAACGCCTTGTTGCCTTGCACCTCAAACTCAGATTAGGTTGGAGCTTGGGGTCCTAATGTCTAAAAGGAAATATGCAGGGGGACAAGGGAGAGAAATACTTTAGAACTAGGCAGTTTTGAAAAATATTTAATTGCTATTAATTTCTCTTAATTTATAGAAAAATTTTTATGTAGGTATAAATTGGAATGTACTCAGAGTTTCACAGGTAAAATATGTAGCATTATAATGTATAGAAGAGGCAGTCCTGGCAAAACTGAGATGTGTCTGCATCCAGACTTATCCTCTATTCTCTGCATTTTGATAACAGCAGCAAAGCCAGTCATAGGCCAAGACACCACCATACAGAAGCATGAAAATGTCTGGTATAGGCATAGCCAACCAGAAATTAGTTTTGAAGCCAGGGGAAATAATTATTTCATCTGATGAACTCTTTAAAATGGTTAGAACAAGCCACACTGAAGAATGTTTATTCTGCCCACTCTGAAAAACAAATTAAAATAAAAGAACAAAAAACGCAAAATTTCTTTGAAAAACAATGGGCTTTATAAACAGTTCTTGAAACTCCTGTGAACCATAGAAGAAACCAAATGATTTTTAAATTTTAGAATTACTTCTCAGTCTTAAGTATGGGGTGAATAAAAGAGCAATCCCTTCCTCAGCTTGGAATTTGCTACTTTTTGTTTTCACTGAACCTTCTCTAGCTGTTATATCATTTAAGACAAGATCAAAATGTCTTTTTAGTTAATCTTATTGACTTTTTTTCAGCATTTACCTACTATATTTTAATAACCGAAAACATCTTGCCAGTTCCTCATTATATGAGAGTTTTCCTGGAAATAGCAGCACTTAGAATTGTCAATGAACCCATTCTGGTTCTTCAGGAGTCTTTAAAAAGGTTTTGAACATGGCTGTTCAGGTTACTACTGTCACTGAACACCACAATCATAATCATGAATATTGTTATCTCAGAAAATCCATGTTCTCTTCTAACCTCTTGTGCATCAATCCAAGCAGGGTATTCACTTTTTTGATCACATTGGCTCAGCTGGAACAATTTTTATGCAATACCATTTTTTTCCTCTTTTAATTATGATGAGCTAATAGTCCTAAAAAGTGGAAGAATCAGCTGAATTTTTCACTTTAGAATCAATGGAAAGGTTTCTCCTGTGTTCTTTGTCCTCAACATATTGCAATTCATTGCAGAATCAACTAGATGAAGTTGAGAAAATGCAGCTCTTTGCATATAAGCAAATAGATCAATTAATTCATGTCTGAATAATAGCATTTTGGAGACTTTTGTTGGTCTATGTCTGTCTTAGAGCAGGTCTCATATCCCAAGCAATACATCTTGGTGGTTTTTCTTATTAGTTATGATTAACCACCATCTTTTTTCTGCAAGTTATTTCAGCAAGAGTACAACTGAACTGAATTAAACTGAGTCTTCATTTTTGATTATGGTTGTTATTCTTCTTCAACATGCATCTGAGATAGAATTGTGTCTTCCTTTGTCACCAAGAGAAACTTTGGACATTCACGAGAGCCATTTGGTAAACACTACTATTGCTTCCCATTCAGCTGCATCTGTTTCTCCCGACCTACAGCCACAAATTGCTCTGGGGAATTTCTTTACCAGGCAAACCTGGTGAGGTTCTATCTTTAGAAATACTCATCCCACTTTTTTTAAAAACTCTGATTTCTTAGATGGTGCATGGAGATATGGCAATAGAATGGAGATAGTGTTAATTTTGATTTTCTTTGTTTACTTGTCAATTTTGAGAGTAAAATTTTGCTTTTTTATGAAGAATTAATATTTTTCTGTTGCACTTCTCTTTGCTGTGCCTCTGTTTGTGTCAGTTTCTCTGAATTAATGCAGCCATAGGAGGCACGAAATGAAGAGTGCAGGCTTTTCTTTGCCATTCAGTTTCCATGAATAATCACTTGCCAGTTATTTTCTGCTCCCAGTGATGCTTATTTTCAGTTACACACACGTCAGGAGGTCAGACCCTGCTGTCTGGATAGCTCACCACTGAGTAATGCCACTCAGTGCCATGCAAGTACACACTGTCATCTTTGGTAACACAGAGATGGCTATACGGGTGCAGAGCTATTTGTCTAATCTGGACTTGCCACAAAAGACATTCAAATACATTCTGGAGGTGAAAAGACATGTAAATTCAGGATCTTTTCCAACAGAGTGCATAAGCAGGTACTTAAGTTTAAGCCAACAAGTTGTAAGTGTGTGCTTCTCCCCTAGGGGTATCAAAACCTCAGTAGTGTTTTGATAGAGTTAATAGCTAATTTTCAAATATGCTGAACCTCCATTAAATTTGTTGAAGTAAACAGAAGCTGAATATGATCAGAGAGTATTGAGGTAGAACAAGTCCCACCAAAGGGAGAAAAACATTCTGCCCTGCTTGCCAGAATGTCAGGATTTTGAGAAAATAAGGTTTGTTTTTAACTTGGAACACTTTTTCTCAAAATAATATAACCAATTCATGCTGACAGCAGACAAGCAACCTAAATTGTAGATGAACTTCAGTGTCATGTGCATATATTGCTGTACTTATGTATTGTTTTAAAAATGCTCATGTTAGGAGAACTGAGAAGCAAATCCATGCGTGTATATTTCAGCAGTTGGTCAGAAAGCAACCATATGATTGGCAATTTTCCAGGGAGACCTGAACGGGGCAAGTTGCATTTATGTGATCTAAATCCACTGGTCGCATTCAGGGGAGATTAACATCTGTTAAAAGTATTATGTTTATCATGCAGGTGTTTCAATATTTGTATTTATTATGTGTTGCAGCAACAGTCTCTGAGAAAACATTCATATAACAATCTGGTTGTTTTATTGTCTGAATCTGTCAGGACAGTCATTTTCTTACTCCAACATTGTGATCCCCTTGCAAGCTGTAAACTATTTAATGAAGTGAGTATATGGAGAAAGATGACAGACTTTCAAACTTTTAGAAGACAGTTTTACATCAGTGACATTAGGTTTTACACTTGGGATTGTTCCTAATAAGCGAATGGCAAAAATGTTGAATTAGTTTGAAAATTTCCAGAATTCCAATGTAGTCCCCTGTGCAGTTCTGTATTTGACATTGCATTCATTTTTTCAATAAACAATACACATAGATTCCAAGATTAATGGAAATAAATATTACATAAAGTACCTCATAGAAGGGATAATTGCATCTGACTTTGAAGAACTTTACTTCATGTATCTATAATGCTTTTATTGCTCAAAAAGTAACTCTGTATTGTGACTTGCAGAAAAGGCTGTTGCCTGTTGAAAAAGAAAAAGGAAAAGAGAAAAAACTCAAAAGCAAGACATCTGCTCATTTACATTGCAGTGTAACGTGACACTACAAACATAGACAAACAGCTATGTAAAAAATTGTAAGGGAGCAAAATCAAGTCTTCAAACCCATGAGGAAATACAACAATTTAGGTCATCTGTGTGATCTTAATTTGGTCCTCTTGAGTGATGAAGTCTTTATTATATTATCATGGATGTTTTTGTTCACAGGACCTCTTGAATCTGGTCCAGCTCATACTGGAGCTAATGGAAATATCTTCATTGACTTCAGTGAGTTTCAGGCTGGGTTCCAAATGGCCACTATTTTTTTCTTATTTAACCCATATTTCTTGAAATAACATAGGTGTATATAATGACAAAGTTGATCCAGTGAATAAGACATGAAAAATTTACAAAGGCCCTGTTCGTATAATGAAAAGAGGTGATTTGCTCCCCTTGCCTAAATGGATTGCTGTTTTCTTTGTTTAATCCATAAAATGTAAATTCATTTCTATTTAGAATTCATTCCTCTACCAAAACAAAAAAAGCCCCCAAAACCCATACCCCCCCCAACAAACTAAAAAGGAAAAAAAAAGAGTTTTTTGTTTTTGAGCAAATAATTTATACCAAGGACAAAAACAACACAGTTCAACTGTAGAATGATCTATAGTGGTGATTGATTATGAAAAAGGTATGAAGTAGACCTGAACAGGTGTTCTTTTTTCTCTTTAAACATTGTAGATCAATAGATTACATGAAGTATAATGACTACTTTGGCAGGATAATTTTCACTAATAAATGTCCAGCTGAAAATGGTATCCCAGGAAATGACAGAATTACTGTCAAAGACTGAGAAGGGATGAGATCTCTACCAGTAATTTCTGCTAGAGAAGTTCACGAGCGTGCGTGCCGTTTTGAATGGATGGAATATCAGCAAATTTATGATTGTATTGGTCTTAACATTGGCCACACACTAGTTGCAGTTTAATGACTTGCATTAAATTGTTAGAATTACATTGAAATCACTGCCCTGAGGAACACACTTCTATTTCCCACCCAGTATGCTGAGAACTAAGATGATTTGATATGCCACCACCTCACCATAAAACATCCCCTTATATATTCTTTCAGGTGATTTACATTTATTTCTATTGAGGCCTTCAGAAAAGCAGGATTGCAATTTATTTTCTACTTTCCATCAGCAATTTAACTTACTACATTCAGTCCTCATTCAGCAGGACTCTTTCCTGACCATTCAAGTCTTACAAAAATATCAACAGCAGCAACATTCATTTCTTTTTAACTTTTGCATTTATTGGTCCTATTGTCAAAAAGAATATGACTGAAATGTTTGTATGTATTATGTGCTTATAATTTTATTCTTTCTTTTGGCCTTCTGAATTAGTAACATCTGTTACCACTGATGGAAAATATCCTCTGGGCCACAGAGGAATCGCAGTCACATGTTGCCGCTGGAACAGCCGGTGTGAATCAGCAGTAAGATAGACTCATCACTCTGCACCTAACAGATATAACATCAAAATGGAGCCAAGACATTCCTGTCCGAAGTGGGAGGTAACGGTCTATCCTCTAACTTGAAAAGAGAAGCTTCAAACCATTTCCCAAGTGCTTGCAGCCTTAGAGGCAGCACTTACTTAGTATGATTCACTGTAAACTTCTCATTTTCATCAGCATTATCCTCCCTGGTTATTATAAGGAATAATGTGACCCATAAGCTAACTATAATAACAATGACAAAGAGATTCAGGAATACAGAGTGCTCAGCATGAGAGGCCCCTGAGTCCTCATGTTTTTGGTTCTAAAGGGTGGCTTTGGAGTACTTGTCAACATTTTTCATTCATGGCAGGTCCAAAATTTCAAAGAGCTGTAAAATAGCATGCGAGGTATTGGCCATTGCCAAGGCGGCTGCAATAAGCAGTCAGCTAAATACTACCTTGTATGATGCTGATTTTGGAAGAAACAAAAAGAAAATTTTGGCTTGCAAAGGGGCAAAATTTCTCCATCTTTGTCAAAACAACCCAAGATCTTTCATATATGGTATCCAGAATCACTCTCTTGAGTACAAACTGAGTGACAATGTCTTACTCAGAGTAGTGTTGTTCTAAAAGTAGTGTGCATCAATTACAATGCACACTAGTGAATAAGGTAGTAATCAGGTGCTTTGTTTTATGTTTGTACAATGCTCAACACACTTACAACTGGAGCGTGTGACCAGGTCAAATTCCTCAGGTAAGCCATGCACACTCTAAGCCTCTTAGACAGGGAATAATCAAAGCATAAGTTATCATTTTGGTTTCAGAAAAGTTTTTTGAAAGACCCATGGTTAAAAGCTCTTTTAGGGAGTCTGCATGAGATGGAATCTTTGAGTCTTACATTTGCAGAGAAGACAACTGTTTGTGCAGACTCATTCACGCAGATCACAATGACCAATAAGAGATTATATTTGTCTATAAATATCTGTCTATATGTTCGATATAATTCATAAAGAGTCTCTATTTCTGTGCAAAGCTTTAGGTGCATTATATTACTTAACAAAATCTGTAAAATATTATGGCATCCAAACAAAATGATGAATGATGATTTATCTACTGTATTCCAAATCTATAAGTGCAGCAACCCCTTCTGTTCCATTTGTATGTACTTGGGCAAACAGATTTCTTCATTTCACCAGTGTATATATAACAATCTGTCATTAATTTATGTCATTACTTTTTAATATTTTTCTTCTACCTCTTTTTCTTTCTCCTTCTGTATTTGTGTCAAACGTAACCATTCTGGGTGAATAACCCCGAAAGTGTATACAAATAAAAATGAACAAACAAATTTGAATTTGATTAAGCCAAATGGAATCACTAAATGCCATAAGACACTTTTCCTGACTCTTTGTAATATCACTTATGCCGCATAGAAACAAAGGCTTAAAGAATATAAAACCCCATTTCTCAACACTCTGAGTCAGTGTAGGAAACCTGGACTGTGTCCCTAGAAGTGTTTGGCCCTGGTTCGTTACATACTTGTACTAATTCTCCCTTGCTGTTATCTCTTGAGCAATATCATAGCAACATATTTTGCATGGTAGTAAATTATCACAAATGGAAAGATGCAATGTATGGCTAAAAATAATGCCTGCATTTTGCACAGCTGTTGAGTTTTAACTGAAAAGCTTAAGCAGCTCTTCAGAAAGTCACAACATCTGATCTGTAAGGTGCCATCCACCTTTGCTTTCAGTGGGAGTTGAGGACGTACAGTTCTCCAGAGACCTGACACCTATAGAGGATATTATGGAAGTCAAGTAACTGCCACACGATGGTATGGCTCGTCCAATAAGGAATGGGTTATTTAACACCGACAAAGTGGAGTGAGTAACCAGCTATCAGAGACATTTTTGACATAGAGCCATAAAGTGGGAAGCGGCATGCCATTTTAGCAGGCATTAATGCAGCAGGCAGACTGCTCTAATGATCTATAGATAAAGCAGAAAAAATGTCTTCCTGGCTTAAGTGAATTATTGTTGCCATTAAAGATGATAGCATGACATGGGAGGAAAGGTAGTGCTACTTTAAAATGGAGTATTCCTCCCGCACACTCATCATTAACTCCAGCTAGAAATTGGAGTAGCACAAATTCAACCTCCTTTTGTCCAGATTTGACATTACATCCACACAAAAGGAAGAGACAACTTTTTTGCATGGAAAAAAAATACCTGTAGTTGTTCTTTTCCTGAAACCAGATCCAAATAAGAAAACTTTCATACAAGTATCCACCTATATTTTATCTGTATGCCTGTAGAAATTGTGGTTCTATTGTGTTGGGAACATCACATCTCAACAAATACTTTTTATAATATATTACTCTTTAGCAATCAAATACAGTAATTTCACGATTATAAGCTGCACCATTTTGACTAAAATTTTGGTCTGAATCCAAAGTGCGGCTTATAATCAGGTGCGGCTTATATATGGACAAAGAACAAAAAGTAGCTGTTTCAGTTTGGAGGACAGGTGTCTGCTGAGAAAGGCAGGAGCTTCTCTTTGAAATTGAGAATGTAAACCCCCTGCCTCCAAATT